>CM042416.1:19330219-19737719 GCA_023634145.1 Thymallus thymallus
CCTTATTGATGGCACTTAAATCCACTTCAATCAGTGTAGATGAAGGGGATGAGACAGGTTAAGGAGCATTATTAAACCATGAGACAATTGAGACATGGATTGTGTATGTGTATCAGAGGGTGAATGAGTCAGACAAAAGATGTGCATTTGAATAGGGTATGGTAGTAGAAGCCAGGCACACCGGTTCGTGTCAAGAACTGCAACGCTGCTGGGTTTTTCACACTCAACAGTTTCCCGTGTGTATCAAAAATGGGTCCACACCACCCAAAGGACATCCAGACAACTTGACACAACTGTAGGAAGCATTGGAGTCAACAAGGGCTGGACGATATGGGCAAAAATATTTTATTTTAAATTAAAGCTCTAAACTTGCTTTATGAGTAGTGTGTGACCCTAGGGTGGCAACACAAACATTCTAAGTGATTTCAATGCGTATTTCTCCGTTCTTTATACGGTTCAATTCAACTTCAACTAATAATAATTTTCAGCATTTTCATCAACTCAATATTAGGAGGGTGTTCCTAATGTTTGGTATTCTCTTTTTGTCTCTCTCTCTCTGGTGTCTCTCTCTCTGTGTGTCTCTCTCTCTGTGTGTCTCTCTCTCTGTGTGTCTCTCTCTCTGTGTGTCTCTCTCTCTGTGTGTCTCTCTCTCTGTGTGTCTCTCTCTCTCTCTCTCTCTCTCTCTCTCTCTCTCTCTCTCTCTCTCTCTCTCTCTCTCTCCTCTCCTCTCTCTCTCTCTCTCTCTCTCTCTGTCGTCCTCTCTCTCTCTCTCTCTCTCTCATCTCTCTCTCTCTCTCTCTCTCTCTCTCTCTCTCTCTCTCTCTCTCTCTCTCTCTCTCTCTCTCTCTCTCTCCTCTCTCTCTCCTCTCTCTCTCTCATCCTCTATCAGGTAGATCCTTATCCTACCTTGTGTTGCTGAAGCTCCTCGATCACATCTCTTCTCTCCTACTTCACACTTTTTCCCCCTCTCTCTCTCCTCTTTCCTCCATCCCTGGCTGGCACCTGTTGCCAGGGCACCCCAGCAGAGACCGGTACTGTGACAAGCCAATGGGGAAAGGGTAAACTAACTAGGAATGACATTGTCTGCTTTTTTCTCTTTTTCACTCCCAACCCTTCAGCTTTTTCCTTCACTCTCCTCTGTCCACACAACTACACCCACTCCTCCCACTATCTGACCACAGTCTCGACATCGCTCAGTTTCTCACTGACTCTTACCCCTCTCTAACTCAATCCCGCCCGCCTCTCTCACTTGCACTGCTTCTCTTACTCAATAAACTTCTCTTTCGCACAATTTCTCTCGCTTAACCTCCCACCCCTCTCTTTCTATTTGCCGTCTGTCTATTTGTTTACACAACATGTCAATCCGGATTAACTGAAAAGATTCTGACTTAGTTTTGGAACTATCGCTGGTGTTTTGACGCTGTTTTGAGCTAGGTCATTTAGATTGGATAGTAAGTGTTCTACAGTGGCGCGCGAACATGCGCACACACACACACACACACACACACACCTTCCAAACAACCTAGACCTACATAATCACGAACAAACAATTAAAACTAAATCTCAGTCTATACTCGTACTGTTAGCAGTAATCATACTGTCTGTGTAATAATGTCCCAACCAGTCAGCCAGTCTACCCACCCAGAGGAACATTATGTTCATTTTGACAGGATTGTTTGGGTGCTCATGGCTAGCTGTTGTTTACCATAGACAATTCTATTTCTGCATTTTATTTTAAGGTCCATGAGAAAGGGGGTTCTCCTTTTTCTGAGATGTGTGTTACAGCAAATGTCATAACGACATTAGAAGCTAGATGTAGTGGTTGTCCCTCCATACCATAGATGGTAAAGCTTGACTGGGGCCCTGGAGGACAGGAGCTCTTCTCCACACCTGCTCCACTCCTGTGTGTGTGTGTGTGTGTGTGTGTGTGTGTGTGTGTGTGTGTGTGTGTGTGTGTGTGTGTGTGGGGTCCTGGTGACACACAAGTCAAATCAAATGTTATTTGTCACACTTCGTAAACAACAGGTGTAGACTAACAAGGAAATGCTTACTTATGGTTATTTTTACAACAATGGAGAGTTAAAGATAAACCAATAAAATAAATAATTTAAATATTGACAATAGCGCTGCACGGCTGTGAGAGGGGAAGGAAGTGCTCAGGCCAGGCCTCACACACCCATCCCATTTAGAGTAAGGCGTTTGGTTTGGCTTAGAGGAGATCCTGAGTTAAAGAAGGGGTTACCAATTTGAACGGATACCTAATGCTATTTGTTGCTGCAGTACAGAAAATGTGAATATCCGAATGGACATTAGTATTTGTTTCCTTTTGAACAAGAAAAAGCCTATTTTCTTTCTTTGAGGCTTGTTGAAAATGTAATACAATGATCTATGTGACATTGCTACATGGCCTACAAGGATAGCCCATTACATTAGACATTTTAATAAAACAACAGTCTTATGACAGTTTTTATTTGTGCGCACCATAAAAAAGATGCACCGGTAGCCTAAACACGTTTCACACGTGTAGCTTGTTGTTATTCTTGGTCAATTAAAGGTGCACTACAGTCACAGACTCCATGTGTAGAAAGTGAATTTGGAGATTTCTAATCAATGCAAAATTGAATAAAAATTGTGGAATTTGGCTAAATGAGGAGTAGGCTACAATTATCAACTAACAGGTGGGCTGTTGTTTCATACAGTATGAATGGAGTTGTTGTAGACATTGGACAGGGAGTGCAACAAAATAGCCTCAATAAGCTTTGCTACTTAGTTGGCTACTGTAGCTAGCTAGCTTCTTTACAATGATTTGATGCAGTCAAGACAAGCCAGATGGTATGATAGATAACATATGGCAGCAACAAGTTTGTCTAACTAGCGTGAGTCGGTTTGGCTACTCTCTCTCTCTCTCTCTCTCTTCCTCTCTCTTCCTCTCTGTCTGTCTGTCTGTCTGTCTGTCTGTCTGTCTGTCTGTCTGTCTGTCTGTCTGTCTGTCTGTCTGTCTGTCTGTCTGTCTGTCTGTCTGTCTGTCTGTCTGTCTGTCTGTCTGTCTGTCTGTCTGTCTGTCTGTCTGTCTGTCTGTGTGTGTGTGTGTGTGTGTGTGTGTGTGTGGCGCACACACACAGACTGTCTCTCGAGTCACGCAAGCAAGTCTCCATTAAACCACCCCCCATCTAGCTAAGTGGCTAGATGACAAGATCAAGCTTCTTGGTTACAGTTGAGACAATCAATCCCCTCCTGGATCAAGATCCATGTTGCCTAAATTGTTTTGTTAAATGTTTTGGAAATAGCGCCCCAGTATGGTACTGAAACAGTATGGAAATCTGGATACCGCCCAACCCAACTCCCCATCTCCTCCTCTCATCTCTTCCTCTACTCCCTATCTTCTCCTTCTCTCCTTATATGACTATTGCTAATGGAAGCTGGCCTCTCCACTGAGCAAACCTCTCCTCCTCCCATGGGACTGACTGACTGACTGACTGTGAGAACATTGCCTTAGGGGTGTTTTTTACTTTCCACCTTTTGTTTTCTGTACTCTTCCTTTACTTGGATTTTCCCAAATATGATATTGAGGTCAATGTTTTAGTAACCTCGACTGAGCATGTGTATAAAAAAGGGGACGGGGGGTCTTCGTTATTACCATTCTGTAAGGACCCTATCAGAACGGCATTATCCTTAAGGCCATGCATACCAACTCTGTCTTTTAGCCTGCCATGATTGTATTACTGTATTATTATGCTGATTATCTTGACTATGTAAAGTGACCATGGGTGTCTTGAAAACCCACTGAATGTCAAACACTCACCTCATGTTAGTGCCCTGATGATGTCACTAACTGTAGTCTGTTTATCAAGATTCCACTTCAGCTCTCCTCCATCCCTCCATAGTCATTCCTTCAATTAAATGTCCCTCTGTCTCAATATTCACTTATAATTGAATTGAATTCCAGTCAATTAAACAACACCGTGATCAGATAATGTATGTCTTTTATATTCAGCATAAGGCAAGATATAAGGCAAGATCAGAGCCCTGACATCTAATTACCCAGATAAAAGATGTAGACTAGCTGCCAAAACTATGATATGTTGTGTAACCTTTTTTTATTTATTTTTTTATTTCACCTTTATTTAACCAGGTAGGTCAGTTGAGAACAAGTTCTCATTTGCAACTGCGACCTGGCCAAGACAAAGCAAAGCAGTGCGACAAAAACAACACAGAGTTACACAGTAAACAAACATAGTCAAAAACACAATAGAAAATCTATATACAGAGTGCAAAATGTAGTGAAAAATGCAGTAAGGTTAGGAGGTAGGACAGTAAATAGACCATAGTGGTGAAATAAATTACAGATTATCATCATTAACACAGGAATGAAGGATGTGCAAATTATGATGTGCAAATAGATATACTGGAGTGCAAGATTTGTGAAAATAACAAAAATAAATATGGGGATGAGGTAGTAGTGTGGGCTATTTACAGAAGGGCTATATACAGGTGCAGTGATCGATTAGCAGCTTTGACAACTGATGCTTAAAGTTATTGAGGGAGATAGGAACCTCTAGCTTCAATGATTTTTGCACTTTCTCTGCAGCAGAGGAGATAATTCTACAAACAGTCTGCTCTCACTTCTCTCTCTCTCTCTCTCGCTCTCTCTCTCTCTCGCTCTCTCTCTGTCTCTCTCTCACTTCTCTCTCTCTCCTATCTCTCTCACTTTTCACTTCTCTCTCTCTCTCTCTCTCTCTCTCTCTCTCATACACACATACATACATAGAAACAAATGTTGAACAAGATAAACATGCCAGACAGCAGGCTTTTTGACAGTTACTTTCTACTGCATGGTAGCTGGCTTGTAGGCCTGTGTGCCCTATACATTTCATGCCAGTGGATTATCTTCAGATCTGTATATATAACTCTACCCCCTGCAGAGTTGAGTTAGGCTTGATGTAGGTTGTTGCCTGTAGGATTACTGGGGTCTATGTGTGTTGGTGTATGGCATTTTGAGATGCTGTTCTCTGGCAGTTGGCCCCGGATCTGTCCTGGTCTATGTTGTTGATGTGGCCATTGGTTAATATGCAGCTGCTCCCTTCCTGTGGCCATGGTTTACAGTAAATAACCCAGAGACACAGAGATGGCACACACACACCCACGTAGGCACACAAACAAAGGGACAGTCATTAGATAGGAGTATGTTACCCATAACACCAAGCAAGCAGCTGTGTTGGGTTTGTATTACACTGCATGTGGTCAGACAGATAGATAGCTTCTCTTGTAAAGGCTGGAGGTGAACAGTCATACATATAGACAGACCAAACACGTAGTATGTGACTGATTGTCCAGACTGGCTGGACCTGACCCCTAGTCCCTACAGCTGGCCAGACAGACCATGCTACAGTCCCACTGTGCCCCATTCTGCCCTATAGGCCTAGTTGGCAGAAATACCATGCTAGCCACAACTCCCTACTCTATGTGTCCTATAGTGGGCACTGGACAGACACAGAGACGATCACAGCTGCCCTCCTCCCCCTCATAGTCTGCCCCGTCTGCCAGTCTGCTGTGCCAGTGCCAGGCCCAGAGCAGCAGGGTGTGAGTATGATGTCTAAATAGAGGGAGGAAAGAGGAGGGCTGGCGTAATAATGAGCGAAGAAGAGATGGCTAACCCCCTCAGTGAGTCAGTTAGTCAGAGGACCTCTCCTCTCCTCTAGTACCTGCTGGAAGTGGGACACTCCTCTCCTCCTCTCCAATACCCTCCCCACAGAAAGGGATTAGCATTTAGTACAGCCAATCTACATCTACACACACTGGTGTCTGTTTGTACACACACACCAGGATGAGTAATATATTATAAGGAAGCATTTTCCAGGAAATTATTCAGAAAATTCCCGGATGCACACACACACATACATTGTTGTCGGAAGTGGGATGGCGGCCATGAGGCCATTGAAGAGGCGTGTACATGTGACATGAGAGACTTTATATAGAGAAGTGTGGGGACACGCTCTCCCGAAGTAAGGGGTAATGTAGCAACCTTAACCCAACACCTAGCAGCCTCGTCAAGAGGTTCGGACCACTTGGCTTAATGGTTAAGTTGCTTTACATTCACTAAACCCGGTTCCAAGTCCCAGATGGGGCTACCCCCCGAATTTGCTACATTATTGTCTTCTGATCTGTAGATGTAACTGTACCCTATGCAGAGCCAGTGGTGTAAAGTACCACTTAAGTAGTTTTTTGGGGGTATCTGTACTTGACTTTACTATTTATATTTTTGACAACTTTTACTTTTACTCCACTACATTCCTAAAGAAAAATATGTACTTTTTACTTCATACATTTTCCCTGACACATAAAAGTACTCGTTACATTTAGAATGCTCAAGCAGGACAGAATTATGGCACCTATCAATATAACACTCATCCCTACTGCCTCTGATCTGGCGGACTCACAAAACACAAATACTGTGTTTGTAAATTATGTCTGAGGGGTTGGAGTGTGCCCTTGTCTGTTCATAATTAAAAATTATACGAAAATCGTGCCATCTGGTTTGGTTAATATAAGGAATTTGATGTATAGCTTTTACTTTGTACTTTTACTCAAGTATGACAATGAGTACTTTTTCTATCACTACTTAAGTACAATTAAAACGAGATACTTTTAGACTTTTACTCAAGTAGTACTTTACTGGTTAACTTTCACTTGAGTCATTTTCTGAAGTATGACTATTGAGTACTTTTTCCACCACTGTGCTGAGTTGAGTTAGGCTAGATATTGATTGTTGCCTGTAGGAGTGCAGGGTCTATGGGGGTGTGTGTGTTGTGACTGAATATTTCCAGATTCATTTCCTGGAAAGTGCATCATCATAATATATCAGTCATCCTGGTGTGTGTCTATAGCGTGTGTCTATATGTGAATATTCTAATATCTGCATAAAAACAAAATGTGCATTTTCCCGCCAGAGGTTTGTTTCCATCAAACTGACTTGTTATGGACAAAAGGCTGTGTGTGATGCACAATCTAGGTTTGCTGCAGGCTGTCTCTAAACAATAAATGGCTAATGAAGTGGACAGGGGGTTATATGATGAGATATTGATAAGAGCAAGATAATTTTATTTGATAATCGGCAGCCAAGCACCTATCATTATGTCACCAGCATTAACATAATAGCCTACCCTCGATATTTAGCCTATTGGATATTTGCATGATCCCCATGCACTTAACCGCCATGTGAAGTTCATCATAACTTATTTCATCTGCTTATAAACTTTAAATGATTCCAAGTTTATTTCCATATAGGCTTAAAGGCGTTTCCAATGCCATTTCTCGCATAATTAATTTTACCGACACAATAAGATCCCACCTTGTCGAACGAACAAGTGATCAAATGCAGCAAAATGTACCGAAATTACTTTTGGTTTTATACGTCAGTTAGATGGTTAGATGTAAACCTGGTTAGTGTGTCTGTGTGTCTGTTTGGATGCATTTTACAGGAAATAATTTACTGGAAATACACACACACACACACACACACACACACACACACACACACACACGTTTTCAAATAATAGCCTATGTGTGTGTGTATGCTATAGTGAGCTGCAGGATATAATGGATATGATAAGCCGAGGGGACAGGGCCTTGAGGTGAGAACCTGTTGTAGACCAGGGTGACAGACTGGATCAGTCTGGACACACTCTCACACAATGTTGCATTAGCCTTTTACTGTAGTGGCTAAATCAGGGTCGCACAGTGTTTCTTCTAGTCTTAAACAGATCTACTTTGAAACAAAATTATGCACCTCACACACAGTGCCTTGCTCAAGGACACATCGGCAGGATTTTTCACCTTGTCGGCTCGGGTATTCAAACCAGCGACCTTTTGGTTACTGGCCCAATGCTCTAACCGCTAGGCTACCTGTGGCCCCATGTCACATATAGAGTTGAAATGTATTCAATTTAGATTTTGCATCCCAATATTACATTTTATATACATCATAGAAACACCTGATTTTCGTCCGGTTTTTAAAAATAATCTTTATTAAAGATTAAATTATGAAAACTTTTAATAACATGAGGCCAAAGGTCATTGACTGCAGGAAAGGACTACTAATCAGTTTTGACTGGCTGGACTCGAGGGACGGATGGCGAGCAGGTGTTTGAATATTAATGAAATAATGTCCCTCACACTCACTCACTCACACAAACACTCCCACCCTCTGTGCCACCCGAGTTGGCTGTCATAAGCCCAGCTGCTAGTCCAGTCAATGATAGATGACTCCTATACTATCCCTAGTGTATTCACCAACCACACTGTAGTGTAGGAGAGTAACCCACCAGAGTAGACCAGATGTAGACCCTGTCCTTTATCATACCACATAATTGATAACAACATTAAACCCTGTCTGTCTGTCCGCCCGCCCGCCCGCCTGGCTAAATGTTAACGGTTTAGTGCAGATCTACCAAACATAATCATTAATAATTTCAGTTTAAAGGGCATCTCTGCAGTCTGCTGCATCATAGTGATAATGTCAAGACAATCTTTGTAATCAGTGTTAAATATCACCTAATTTGAATGAATCTTTGCTTTTAATATCACAGGGAGATTATTGAGTGTGACTCATAGAATGTAATTGCAGGGGAATGTGATAGGGAGAATTCAGATTGTAATGTCAGAGAGAAACTTCTGTGGTGGCTGGGCTGAGGGGTTTGGGTGTGTGATGCTGTGTTATGGTAACAGGATAGGTACTTAATGATTTCATGTATGTGTAACGCAGACCATCCCTGTACGGCCATCGCTGTACAGAATTCAATTTCTGATATTTACCTCTTTGTCTCCCCTTCTCCCTCCATGCAGGCTTCAAGTGCCCTGTTTGTTCCAAGTTTGTCTCCACAGATGAGATGGACCTTCACCTCGTCATGTGCTTGACCAAACCCAGAGTGACGTATAACGGTAAGACTGCTTACTCCCCAACCCCGAGACTGTTCTCGTTTGCTGAACTGGTGCTTGGGCTTTCTTTCATTTGCCTCCCATTGTGTTGGTTTTTACAACATTTTGACACGTTTTCAGGCATTGGCAGTCTATATTTGGGCTCCTGAGTGGTGCAGTGGTGCAGGCATTGCATCTCAGTGCAAGAGGCGTCACTGCAGTCCCTGGTTCGTATCCAGGCTGCATCACATCTAGACGTGATTGGGAGTCCCATAGGGCGGACCACAATTGGCCTAGCGTCGTCCGGGGTTGGCCGTCATTGTAAATAAGAACTTGTTCTTAACTGACTTGCCTAGTTAAATAAAAAATAAATAAAATGTATAAACACACAATAGAATGACTATGGTGCCAACACACAGCTATAACAGGCTGGGTAGGGGCTCAATGGAAGAACAAGTCATATTACTGTGGTTATGAGTGATCTACTCCATAAATACATTGTAATCTAAGGTTCCTGAACAATTGCATCTCCCCCTGGTTTCTTAATCTCTTTCTGACGACTGGTCCAATTGATTTATTGGCTATATCTTCATATACAAACCGGGCAGGTTGCAGGTCTTAAGTGGACGGTGTTTATGTGAAGGACAGTGGAAACGTAATGTATTTGACACTGTAATCTCTGCAGGAGAGATGTAAACTAGGATACAACAGTGAGAGGGGAAAGTTGGAGCCCCCCAGCTTTCTTTTAGCCCTGTTTACATTCCTGGTTGAGAAAAAGCAGAGTTCAACACACACACACACACAGAGTTCAACACACACTTAGCCCTCCATCTTATATTAAGAAAGGCCTCCAAGCCTCAGTGGCATTTGTTTTTATTAAGAGCTATCTTATCAGTTTTAAAGGGCGGACTAATTTCCTTTTGCTTCCTCAAGGGGATATGACCTTGTGTGTTTCTGGATCACAGAGTAGCACACACACACACACACACTCTCACACACACACAGGGCTGAGGAGACATTTCTGCAGAGCCTCACACACTTGTATCTCCCTGCCTCCCTTTACCACTCCAACTCTATGGGGAAATACGTCCTACGATGGGCCCAGGCTCTTGAAGTCATCGCCTAACACCCTAATGAGGAGTTTGTGGTTGCCCCTTCTAAGCACTATGTAAACATGTAGGATTCAGTTGGTAAGAAAACAAATGACTCTGCATGTTGTGTGTATCCCAAATGGCACCTTATTCACTATATAGTGCACTACCTTTGACTAGAGCCCTAGAGTGCCATATGGGATTACGTTTAGTGATAAGATTAATAGTAATCACACAAATGTATTGTTTGCGCGTGTATACTCCACAACTTCCTCAACATCAACAATATAGCCCAGTGTGCTTTCAACACTGAGCGATAGTGACTTCTGATGCAATAAAATGTGTCTGTTTCTCTTCTCTGAGCCGTCCTCTCACATGCCTCTGGCAGCTCATCTGGCCAATATTAGTTTCTTTCAGCAGAGGTCAAATTTTGGACCCTTCTATGACACTGTTATATTATTGGATCATGGAGCTTCATTCCACAGTGACTTGCTGTTAAAGCCTAGTCAAACAGGCCTTCATCTTGGCTCAGGAGTGGGTAAGGATGGCAGCAGCAGTTTCTCTGTCTCTGCTTATTTTTAGTGTGACTGTGATATAGCAGCATTGGGCTGATGATGGGTGAAGGTCAGTAGACCAGGCTTCTCATACATCAACAGGACTGAGGGAAAGTCATCCATCATCAAACACAGTGGGGGATTAATATCTGTGACACAATCTCTCCCCTGACTGCATACATCACAGGGGACCAAGTATGGGTCAAGCCCCAGACAGATGTATCAGTCATGTGGACTTTAAACTGCTTGTTTTGTCTCCCTCAACCTGAAGAAGGGCTTTCTGTCAACACCCAGTTGACAGAGAGGACAAGTGCTGCTGTTTAAAGATAATCCCAACAGTGTTTTAAAACCTGCTAGTTATCAGAGATGTATCACATTCTCCAGTAAGTGAACCCATTGTACTGGGTTAATAGACCTTAGAGAAGACTGGCTGGGGCATGAGTGGTGAGTCATGACTTCCACTCCCTTTACTCCTTTCTCCCATCCTTCTCTGAATAGGTTTCTCCCCCTGCCCTGTAGACAGCCTCTTTTCAGCCAGCCATTCTGCTCCTGAGCACTGTGTCCTCCTCTAGCTCATATATATATATATATATATATATATAGAGAGAGAGAGAGCATCAGTCAGGTGGGCAGGAGTATAATGGAGGTGGAGAGGAGAGATTATCTGAGCCCTCTCCTCTCTTCTGTATTTCTACCTCTTCTATTCCTCTGCAGTACGTGACAGGAGAAAGGGAGAGAGGAAGCTTATTTTTCACACCTGTCTCTACTTCCCAAGGGAATCCCATTACCTCTCTCACTTACCCTATTTCCCCTCTCTCTCTGTTTGCACTCACACACATGCACTGAGCCCTTAATGGGAGTGACGTGCTAGGAGAGTGGTATGCTCAGACTGCAGGGCTGCAGCAGGACATCCTATGGACCAATCTACAGCCCTGTCACACTCTGAGACGTGACACCATTTCCCTAGGAAATACCTACCTAAACTGTCCTGTTCCTGAGACACTCTGATTGGACCAGGATACAGGAAGTAGCAGTAGGACTGAGCAATCAATGATAGTGAGAGAGTGGACTCTCCCTCCACAGTCCAGGGGTTCAAACTGGATACTCCAGACACTGCAGCTATTGTCCAGCACCCTCACTGTATCACAGTCCTGTGTTGTGTGACACTGTCCTAATGACTGGGCCCTCAGGGAGAGCACAGCACAAACACTCACATAGACACATACAGTACAGTAGCCTGTCAGATGTAGTCATACAGGGAGGTGTTGGTGTTGAACTCTGAGAACACTGCTGTACTGCTGTTAGTGCTGGAGACTGGTGTTGTGACTGTCTGTCTGTCTGTCTCACTGTCTGTCTCACTGTCAGTCTCACTGTCAGTCTCACCGTCTGTCTGTCTGTCTGGCTGTCTCACTGTCTGTCTCACTGCCAGTCTCACTGTCTGTCTCACTGTCTGTCTCACTGTCTGTCTCACTGTCTGTCTCACTGTCTGTCTGTCTGTGGAGAATGATTAGGCTTTTATGAGGGGGGGGCAGAGGGACATGTAGTGTTTGTGTTTACCTAAGAGGGAAAGGCAGGTGTAGCCTAGCTAGTATTAGTGTATTAGGGAATAGTGTGTAAGTGTACTGTAGTAGTTTACTCTAGTGGGAGACAGTGCTGGGACAGGGAAACTAGTGAGCACAGAACTGTTAGATGCCTTCTCTGCAGGGGATTTCTATAGTCATGGAAATGCACACACACACGTAAAAGGTGTGTTTTCCATTAGCAAAGATCAAAACACAGGTTCTCACGCCCTTTTGTAACTTGCCAAGCCAAGAATAACAGAAAGAAAGGAGTGGTGGGAGGTGTCAATCATGGTACAATATTACCATTAATCAAACAGTGAAACCCTATTCTAACAAACCATAGAAAATCTGGCCTATCTATCTCTATCTGTCAGACCAACAGACTCTCTGACCATACCCAAGAGACGGCTGTCTCCAGCCTCTACGCTCCAGCCCTGTGGTTCTTTGCAGGCTGTCTATTCATATGCCGGCCTGCCTCCTGCCCTGCATTTTAAGAGACTCTCTGACTGCCAACTTCCTTTTCAGTGAAAACACCACAGAAGAGTCCGAAAAGCAGGGACTAATCGATACCTGTCCACACTGACTTGGCTTTAGCGCTCTGTCCTTACTTTAATTAGCCTATAGGGGCTGCCTGCCCAGCCCGTGCCACACAGAGAGGACTTCTGTGTGTGTGCGTGGCCTTCCAGGTCTAAAAGGAGTCCTTGTGGCTTTAGAGTTGCCCAGGCTCTGTGCTGTTGGATCAGACTCAGGACTCAGTAGTGTGTTGTGTTCAATGTGGTATTGTCTAAATTAATCTTTAGCCATGGTTTAGTGCTCTCTGTTGTGTATCATCTGTCTGGATAGAGAAAGGAGGCAGGGAATGTATTGTACTAGATAGGATTCTTTATGCAGCCCTAATACAGTCACATTGGTCTAAATAATATGTTTTTTGAGAGTAGAATACATTATGAACACAATATTGATGGTGATTTTGATCTTGGTGGTGTTCATCACTTCTATCGGCCACACAAGAGTGCATTTAGGTTAATAATACACTATATCAATATGCCATTCTTTCTCTTGGTCAGGGCTCATTATTTAAATGGGCCCTAGTCCCTAAAGTAGTGCACTAAATAGAGAATAAGCTGCCATTTGGGGGCAGACATTTATTGTCACGTTTCCTTCTCCAGTTTCTAGCTAGAGAGACAGTTTTTCCAGTGATTGTTTTGCTAATCATCCATTCTGTGTCTGTCCGGTCCAGAGATGACCCATGACACACACTAACGGCCTCTGACATGTCTATAGACTTGAAGATGGTGGATCAGCTGCGCATGTTAATGGTGTGTGTGTGTGTGTGTGTGTGTGTGTGTGTGTGTGTGTGTGTGTGTGTGTGTGTGTGTGTGTGTGTGTGTGTGTGTGTGTGTGTGTGTGTGTGTGTGTGTGTGTGTGTTGAGGGAGATGCTAATGATGTCTTTATTACCTCGTTTCCACCCAAAAATAACTGGTTTGGAACTGGTGCTGGTTCAAAGTTGGTTCAACTTGCGAACCTTCTCAGAACCTGTTTGTTTTTCCACTGACTAGAGAGCCCAGCGAACGACGTCGTTACGTCACTGTGTATGTCGCCATAAGTCTTAGCTTTCCCAGAAACGATAGATAGATAGATAGATAGATAGATAGATAGATAGATAGATAGATAGATAGATAGATAGATAGATAGATAGATAGATAGATAGATAGATAGATAGATAGATAGATAGATAGATAGATAGATAGATAGATAGATAGATAGATAGATAGATAGATAGATAGATAGATAGATAGATAGATAGATAGATAGATAGATAGATAGATAGATAGATAGATAGATAGATCCTTAGATCCTTTATTGATCCCCGAGGGGGACATTTCTTTGTCAAGCAGCTACAACAACAAAACACAGGGCAGGTGCAAAATGCCACAAAGAAAGTACATAAAAGACAGATACACGATACATAGAGCGGCAGTATGGAAAGGTATAGAAATACAAGATATCTGGAGTGCAAAAAAAAAGCTATAAAAAGACATTGCATAGTATGGGTGGTTGGCTGAATATGTCCACTATACATTGGTGGATGGTGCATGGTTAACTATACTATACAGGTCGATGGCAGAGAAATACTTCAGTAGCTAAAAATGCATATGATATGAGCGAGGGTAATAATAGTTTACTTAATAGACAGACTGGCTAAATGAACAGGTAAGTGAATATTTTGCATAGTTAAATTAGCTGTACAGGTAAATATACAGTTATATTTACAGATAAGTGCGCCAACTTCAAGCATAACAATTACAATGGCGGACTACATCGTCTTTCTGCAAATGTTTCTCCTGGCTTTGCGAATCCATCTTTCTTCAATCGTTGTACTATCTTTCTACTAGCGCTGTGTTTTTAGCAATGGCGGTCACAACCTTGCCCCCAGCGCCCGACGTAAGCATGACGTGGTAAAAGAACGGTTCTAGTCCAGCAAAGAGTTGGTGCCGCTTTGGAACCAACTTTCCTGGCCGAGAACCAGTTCTTTGGCTGTCGAAACACAAAGAACTGGTTCGCGAGTAGGCACCGGCTCCGAACCGGCTCTCAAAATGCTTTGGTGGAAAATGGGTATATAAGACCTGTGTAGTCTAATGTTGATCAAGCCTTTTCACTGGGTCCCTAACTGTCCCTGTCTGTGTGTCCTGAGGCTATGACTAGCTGAGCTCAGTCCAGACAACACACACTAACAGAGTTTAGAAGGAATCATCTTTCACTTTTAGCACACGCTCACACACACACACGTGTGTACACACTCTCTCTTTCTATCTCTCTCTCTCACACACACACACTCACACACCCCTTACACAAAACAACACACACACCATACACCCTGAAGGTGTTTAATCAGCATGTTCATGTGCATCTGAGCTGTTTGCTTTGTGCACCTCAAGGACAGTCTCCACCAGCCCCCTCCCCACCTCCTCCTAACTCTATCCTCCTCATCCCCATGCTCCCATACCATCCCCTAGCAATTTGCACTATTGAAGTTTCAACACATGACTGCCACAATGTGTGTGGGGGGTGGGGGTGCGGTATGTGCATGCATGCATGTTTTGTCTAGTCCGGGGATCCTACTGACATCCTCACACAGCCAACAAGAGGCATAATACAGATGGAGTGTTAAGTAAAACAAGCCACACACAGGCTTTTCTGGCCGGTCTCATACAGGTACATCATCCTGTGAAGAAACCCTGGCGTGTCTTTTGAAGGGAATAGGAGAGGAGCCCATTTCAATGTGTCTCAATGATTAGCTCTGCATGAAAATCTTTCACCCTCCCCCATACAGACCCCACCCTCCCCCATACAGACCCACCCTCCCCCCATACAGACCCCACCCTCCCCCATACAGGACCCACCCTCCCCCATACAGGACCCACCCTCCCCCATACAGGACCCACCCTCCCCCATACAGACCCCACCCTCCCCCATACAGACCCCACCCTCCCCATACAGACCCCACCCTCCCCATACAGACCCCACCCTCCCCATACAGACCCCACCCTCCCCATACAGACCCCACCCTCCCCATACAGACCCCACCCTCCCCCATACAGACCCACCCTCCCCCATACAGACCCCACCCTCCCCCATACAGACCCACCCTCCCCCATACAGACCCACCCTCCCCATACAGACCCCACCCTCCCCCATACAGACCCCACCCTCCCCATACAGGACCCACCCTCCCCATACAGACCCCACCCTCCCCCATACAGACCCCACCCTCCCCATACAGACCCCACCCTCCCCCATACAGACCCCACCCTCCCCCATACAGACCCCACCCTCCCCCATACAGACCCACCCTCCCCATACAGACCCCACCCTCCCCCATACAGACCCACCCTCCCCCATACAGACCCCACCCTCCCCCATACAGACCCACCCTCCCCCATACAGACCCACCCTCCCCCATACAGACCCACCCTCCCCATACAGACCCCACCCTCCCCATACAGACCCCACCCTCCCCCATACAGACCCACCCTCCCCCTACAGACCCCACCCTCCCCCATACAGACCCCACCCTCCCCATACAGACCCCACCCTCCCCATACAGACCCCACCCTCCCCCATACAGACCCCACCCTCCCCATACAGGACCCACCCTCCCCCATACAGACCCCACCCTCCCCCATACAGACCCACCGGAGCTTTGTGAATATTATTCCCTCCTAGCATAACTAATTTTACACGGCCACAGCCTTGGCACCTCAAATCAATCTCCATTCATTTGCATGGTGTGTGTCGTTTGTATACTGAACAAAAATATAAACTTAACATGTAGTGTTGGTCTCATGTTTCATGAGCTGAAAAAAAAGATCCCAGAAAATGTGTTTATATCCCAGTTAGTGAGCATTTCTCCTTTGCCAAGATAATCCATCCACCTGACAGCTGTGGCATATCAAGAAGATGATTAAACAGCATGATCATTACACAGGCGGACCTTGGTGCTGGGGACAATAAAAGGCCACTCTAAAATGTCACACAACACAATGCCACTGATGTCTCAAGTTTTGAGGAAGTGTGCAATTGACATGCTGACTGCAGGAATGTCCACCATAGCTGTTGCCAGATTCTGTTCATTTCTCTACCATAAGCCGCCTCGTCATTTTAGAGAATTTGGCAGTACGTTCAACGACCTCACAACCACAGACCACGCGTAACCACGCCAGCCCAGGACCTCCACATCCGGCTTCTTCACCTGTGGGATCGTCTGAGACCAGCCGCCCAGACAGCTGATGACACTGAGAAGTATATCTGTCTGTAATAAAGCCCTTTTGTGGGGAAAAACTAATTCTGATAGGCTGGTCCTGGCTCCACCATGGCTGCGTCCTTGCCCAGTCATGTGAAATCCATATATTTGGGCCTAATTTATTTATTTAAATTGACTGATTTCCTTATATGAACTGTAACTCAGTAAAACCATTGAAATTGTTGCATGTTGCTTTGGGCTGTAGTCTGGGCAGAGGAGAGAGAGAGAGAAGCACCCTATGTTATCATAAAAGAGAGGAGGACAGATGGAGGAGGAAACAGGTGGAGGAAAAAGGGGATACCCTGCACACTCCCCCCTCCCACCCTTCTACAGAGGTCCCCTACTGAGGGAACCAGAGCAGGAAGGGAGCAGAGGAAGTCTTGACCTGGGTTGGGTTGGAATGGAAAGTGTCAGCGGTCATGTTTAGATATTGACAACACAATGAGTAACGATAACTTGGCTATTTACATGGGTTACAAGCTCTCACAGTCTCATGTCAGAATTAGACATTTATCCATGTTTCTCAAATGTCAAATTTCTAAGTTTTTCCAAACGTCAAAATTCTAAGTTGTTTCAAACGTCAAATTTCAAAGTGTTTGGTTACTTCTCTGTATCGTTCCAAGGTTAAGGTTAGGCATTAACACTGAATGATTAAGGTTAGGCATTAACGCTGAATGATTAAGGTTAGGCATTAGCTCTGAATGATTAAGGTTAAGGTTTGGGATAGGCTTAAAACTAAAATATCAAAAACAACTTTCTATTGCTGTATTTGAACATGCAACCTTTGGAAACATAGGCAGATGCTTACATCTATAAGCCATCCCCATCCACAGCGCCCTAGCCAAACTGAAACCTACTTGAAGGTAACAGCGATCACTGTTGCCCCTAGTGACCGGTTTCCATGTCATCTCCCGACGATCTCAGACATGGATGGACGTTGAATACTGACTTGTATCACGGGTGACCTGCCTGACCAGTACCGAGTCTTTGTGCAGGGGTAAGAGGTAATTGAGGCAGGTAGGGATAAAGTAACTAGGCAACAGGATAGATAATAAGCAGTAGCAGCAGAGTATGTGATGAGTCAAAAGAGTTAGTGCAAAAAGGGTCGATGCAGATAGCCCAGGTAGCTATTGGTTAACTATTTAGCTAACTATTTAGCAGTCTTATGGCTTGGGGATAGAAGATGTTCAGGGTTCTGCTGGTTCCAGACTTGGTGCATCGGTACTTCTTGCCGTGCGCTAGCAGAGAGAACAGTCTATGACTTGGGTGGCTGGAGTCTTTGACAATTTTTAGGTTCTTCCTCTGACACCGCCTGGTATAGAGCTCTGAGCAGCCTGCTGCCTGCAGCCCAACACATACCCACCGCTCCAATGTCATATACAGCGGGTGAAATAAGTATTGAACATGTCACTATTTTTCTCAGTAAATATATTTCCAAAGGTGCTATTGACATGACATTTTCACCAGATGTTGGTAACAACCCAAGTAATCCATACATACAAAGAAACCAAAACAAATAAGTTGTGCAGCAAACTTTAAACGAGCTTCAACATGCTTTTCTTTCAGCAATGGAATCTTGCGTGGTAAGCCAACAGTGCTCACTGGAACATTCAGAAGCTTAGAAATGCGCCTATAACCAATGCCATCATTATGTTTTGCAACAATTAGGTTGTGAATGTCTTGAGACAGCTCTTTGCTTTTACCCATCATGAGATGTGTCTTGTGTGACACCTTGGCAATGAGACCTAGTTGTAGGCCATCAGTTGGTACTGAACCAGCTGATATTAAGTTGCACTGACAGGGGGCTGGATTGCTTTTTAATTACTGATAGTTTTCAGCTGTTGTCTTGGCTTTCCATGCCTTTTTGCACCTCCCTTTCTTCATGTGTTCCATACTTTTTCCCTGTGTCATTTCACATTATTACACATAACTTAATTTCTGAACTTATTTGTTTTGGTTTCTTTGTATGTATGGATTACTTGGGTTGTTACCAACATCTGGTGAACATTTCATGTCAATAGCACCTTTGGAAATATATTTATTGAGAAAAATGGTGACGTGTTCAAAACATATTTCACCCGCTGTACACCAGAAACACTGCTGCTTAGCTCTGTTTACCATGCACGTCCAGACACACGTGTGCACACACGCACACACACACATATAAACACAGAGCATCCAATTTTTCTCACATACACACACACACAAGCCTCTCTCACATGCACACACACAATCAATACACCCAGCCTCCTAAACTATGTTATTCAGAAATGTTCAACCCAAGGTAGAGACATACACACACACACAGCTGGTCTCCAGAGCTATGCAGCCCTGGTCTATTCCTGTAGCAGTGGAAACAGAGTCCAGGCTAAGCTGAACACATACACACCACAGCAGCTGCCCTGTCACTGATCCCCTATTGGTTGGAGTCTAGAACCCAACTGTTAGCAGCTCCAGCAGGCAGGGGCTTAAAGGTTACATCACATACAGCTCTTGTCATGCATGATGGCACTGATAAAGCACACAAACACTGACAGTCACTAACGGTCAGTGATGGATTTAGGTTCAACTCCATTTAAGAGCTAATGCTCCCTCTCATGCTCTCATATCAATGTCCCTGTAACTCTAACCATAGTGAAATGAAAACAATTTGATCATCTCGGAATCAGATCAGAAAGGTAATTGTAAAATAAGAGATCATGAACTGTAGCTTCTGGTTGCATCGCAAACTGCACCCTATTCCCTCTATAGTGCACTACTTTTGACGAGGGTCCAAATACTGAAGAGAGAGCACTATATAGGGAAAATACTGTAAATACTGCACTGCACGGACTCTTGCTTGCACACACACACAAATACTTGCATGCATACACTCTCTCTCTTTCTCTTTCTCTCTCTCTTTCTCTCTCTTTCTCTCGCTCTTTCAATTCAATTCGCTCTTTCAATTCAATTCAAGGGCTTTATTGGCATGGGAAACATATGTCTACACTCACAAAAGTTCCAAAAGAATAAAGACATTTCAAATGTGATATTATGTGCAAGTAGTTAAAGTACAAATGGGAAAATAAATAAACATAAATATGGTTTGTATTTACAATGGTGTTTGATCTTCACTGGTTGCCCTTTTCTTGTGGCAACAGGTCACAAATGTTGCTGCTGTGATGGCACACTGTGGTATTTCACCCAGTAGATATGGGTTTTTATCAAAATTGGGTTTGTTTTCAAATTATTTGTGGGTCTGTGTAATCTGAGGGAAATATGTGTCTCTAAAATGATCATACATTTGTCAGGAGGTTAGGAAGTGCAGCTCAGTTTCTACCTCATTTTGTGGGCATTGTGCATATAGCCTGTCTTCTCTTGAGAGCCAGTTCTGCCTACAGCGGCCTTTCTCAATAGCAAGGCTATGCTCACTGAGTCTGTACATAGTCAAAGCTTTCCTTAAGTTTAGGTCAGTCACAGTGGTCAGGTATTCTGCCACTGTGTACTCTCTGTTTAGGGCCTTTAGGTTTTTTTTGTAAATTCTTTCCAATGTGTCAAGTAATTATCTTTTTGTTTTCTCATCTCTCTCTCTCTCTCTCTCTCTCTCTCTCTCTCTCTCTCTCTCTCTCTCTCTCCTCTCTCTCTCTCATATTATATCAGTATTGATGGTACTCCACTCTCTGTTCTGCTCAGTTTTCTGTTAGGTCTTGGTGTCGCAGCTGAAACAAAGATTATATTGTTCTTCTCTAATTGTCTGGAGTTAAGGAAGAATTTACAATTCAACAAGGAAACTAACACTGCGGGATAGAAGGGGTCAGATATCTCCAATACATAATTCTTAAAGCTTTTGTATTGGACTCTAATTAAATAATAATATTCCAGCTGAAGACACCTTCTGCAGTGTGTGGGTGTGTGTGTGTGTGCACGTGTGTGTGAATGTGCAAGTTCACCAACATCAAAACCCACGTGCTAGTAGATTATTTATAGAGTAATGCTCTCTCTCTCTCTCTCTCTCTCTCTCTCTCTCTCTCTCTCTCTCTCTCTCTCTCTCTCTCTCTCTCTCTCTCTCTCTCTCTCTCTCTCTCTCTCTCTCTCTCTCTCTCTCTCTCTCTCTCTCTCTCTCTCTCGCCCTCTCTCTCTCTCTCTCGCCCTCTCTCGCCCTCTCTCCCCCCGTCTCTCTCTCTCTCTCTCTCTCTCTCTATCTCTCTCTCTCTCTCAATTCTATTCAATTTAATACAACAGGCTTTATTGGCATGGGAAACATATGTTAACATTGCCAATTGAAGTGAAATGGATAATAAAGAAAAGTAAAATCTAAAATCAAAATGAACAGTAAACATCACATGTCCCACATCCAGGACCCCTCCACCTCCACCTCCTCTTAGCTTCACATCACATGTCCCACATCCAGGACCCCTCCACCTCCATCTCCTCTCAGCTTCACATCACATGTCCCACATCCAGGACCCCTCCACCTCCACCTCCTCTCAGCATCACATCACATGTCCCACATCCAGGACCTCTCCACCTCCACCTCCTCTCAGCTTCACATCACATGTCCCACATCCAGAACCTCTCCACCTCCACCTCCTCTCAGCATCACATCACATGTCCCACATCCAGGACCTCTCCACCTCCACATCCTCTCAGATGCACATCACATGTCCCACATCCAGGACCCCTCCACCTCCACCTCCTCTCAGCTTCACATCACATGTCGCACATCCAGGACCTCTCCACCTCCACCTCCTCTCAGCTTCACATCACATGTCCCACATCCAGGACCCCTCCACCTCCACCTCCTCTTAGCTTCACATCACATGTCCCACATCCAGGACCCCTCCACCTCCACCTCCTCTCAGCTTCACATCACATGTCCCACATCCAGGACCTCTCCACCTCCACCTCCTCTCAGCTTCACATCAGATGTCCCACATCCAGAACCTCTCCACCTCCTCTCAGCATCACATCACATGTCCCACATCCAGGACCTCTCCACCTCCACATCCTCTCAGATGCACATCACATGTCACACATCCAGGACCTCTCCACCTCCACCTCCACCTCCTCTCAGCAACACATCACATGTCCCACATCCAGGACCTCTCCACCTCCACCTTCTCTCAGCATCACATCACATGTCCCACATTCAGGACTTATATACTAGGCGGTGTCAGAGGAAGGCCCAAACAATTGTCAACGACTCCAGCCACCCAAGTCATAGACTGTTCTCTCGGCTACCGCACGGCAAGCGGTACCGGAGCGCCAAGTCTTTGTCCAAAAGGCTCCTTAACAGCTTCTACCCTCATGCCAATAAACTGCTGAACAATTAATCAATTGACCACCCGGACTATTTACATTTACACCTGGCTATCAGCCGAGACCTGTCTGGCAGGGAAACAGTTCATTACAGCCTTTTAGAAAAACATAGCTGATATGGCTGATTTGCTTAAACAAATGTGGTTTCTACTGACAATTGAGATGTACAAACTATGGCATAAGGGGAAGACAAGCGGATAAGAGGCAATCCGTAATTTCGATTAAGACATTAATGAGCGAGCTAGGATGGATGTAGTCAATATAACTATTTGTTTAGAACTTTTGAAATATATAGCGACAGAATTCAGAACATGGGCCTTTCTTACAGTGTTCTCCCTGTACACCAAGTCAGAACTGTAGGATAAATACAGGGGGCATATAAGCAGACAATGAAAGCTCTTACAATATTCAGTAATTACATTTCTCTAAAACAGGTTATATTTATTTTTGGACTCACCTTGTTATGCAGTGCTCACTTGAACAGGAAGGTTGCGCGGCGGTCCTTCGTGGGCAAATTCTGTAATTAAAGTCTGGGAACTCAAAAAACTGGGAACTCAAAAAAAAAAAAAAAAAAGTTGAATCATGATGACATAGCTCTAGAAAGAGGCCAGATTTACAATTCCAGGTTGGATGAGCATTCGCAACATATTTTCCCAGTTGGAGCTCGTTTATTCCCGACTTCCCAGTTGTCTTGAACTCAAGTTTTCGCCTTTCCGAGTTAACAGTTGTTTTAAGCGTGGCACAAATCATGCTTCATTGACAGCGTGGACAATGTTAAATGTTTATAATTTTAAACTTGGAAAAGAGCCCCTTAATCCCAGATTTGGGACCACACAGCCACTCCACTGAATAGCAAGCTAGTGATTGCTTTGCAATGCTTGCAGTTAGCCACTGTCACTGATTCCTTCCAAACCACTCATTGATGAATTTGCGATTTCCAACTTGTTGTGTAATGTTTATATCCAATGGCCGATGAGCACCGATATGTTTTATCTATAATTTCTCTTCATATGACAAGGGTTAAAAAGGATTTGCCAGTAGATTGTCGACTTAATTCATGATGATGACCGCTAACTAAGATTTTGAAAGTATGATGTTGACATGATCAGTCCAATCAAAGCTACTGTAGATATAACGGGATTTGACGTCATTTTATCTGTGGCCAATGACCTTGAGCCTTCTTGGATGGGCACTTCTAATGTAACTCTATGGCACTAGGGTTTAACCATGGATATAGAGCTCCACCTTCAGGAAATGTAGTGTAAATGCAATCATTCTTAGACAATAATGGCGGTATCATTTTGGGGTGTGTGTGTTTTGATCCTCATAGGTGTTCTCTCTATCTATCTTTCTCTCTCTCTCTCCAGCCTCCACACTCCAGCCCTGTGGTTCTTTGCAGGCTGTGACTAGGGCTGTTTTCAGGCTTTGAGAGGCCTATGGAGGGGGAGAGTGCAGCTGGTTTTGGCCTGGTTGAATAAATGGGCAGTCTGGCTCTTTCTCTGTTTCTCTCACTCACTAACTCTCTCTCTCTCTCGCTCTCTCTCTCTCTCTCTCTCTCTCTCTCTCTCTCTCTCTCTCTCTCTCTCTCTCTCACTTTCTGTATCTATCTCTCTCTCTCTCACTCCAGAGGATGTTCTGAGTAAGGATGCAGGGGAATGTGCAATCTGCCTGGAGGAGCTGGTACAAGGGGACACCATTGCTCGCCTGCCCTGTCTCTGCATATACCACAAAGGGTAAGTCCCCCTCTCTCTATCCCTCTCTCTCGTGTATGCATCATCATTCCTGCTCTCTCTCTCTCTGTGCCTCCCTCCCTCCCCCTCCTTTCTTTTGTTCTATGTGTGTAGTATGTGCTATGTTCTCCCTGACTATGTCTCCTGTTCTCTCTCTGTCAGCTGTATTGATGAGTGGTTTGAGGTGAACAGATCGTGTCCAGAACATCCCTCAGACTAAAGGGCCTCGCTACTTTCATCCACAGGTAAATTTTATATTCATATGTCTTTTCTCCACAGGTAAATTCTATATTCATATGTATTTTCTCCACAGGTAAATCTATATTCATATGTATTTTCTCCACAGGTAAATTCTATATTCATATGTCTTTTCTCCACAGGTAAATCTATATTTATATGTATTTTCTCCACAGGTAAATTCTATATTCATTTGTATTTTCTCCACAGGTAAATCTATATTCATATGTATTTTCTCCACAGGTAAATCTATATTCATATGTATTTTCTCCACAGGTAAATCTATATTCATATGTATTTTCTCCACAGGTAAATCTATATTCATATGTATTTTCTCCACAGGTAAATTCAACATGTACTTAGTTTTTTTTATATTGATGCTTTCTGTGATAAGTCATTTTAATATTCTGTGGGACATTTTTACAAAACAGGAAAAATATGATAGTGTTACACCTTTTAGTTCAGTCAAGTTCTTTCTTTCTATTGCTTTATTTCAGCATCACGTGTGAACCCTCAGTAGATTCAGATTTCTGTTGTTTTTTCTCTCTGCAGGTTTCTTACTCCCTCAATAAGAAGAGTGATCTGCTCCAATAACAACAGTCCTCAATGTGAATCCCCTCCCCTTCCTAGTCGCCTAGGAGACTGCTGGACAGACACACTGTGACTCTGTGGCCAGTGCAGAACTGACCCCTCACCCTGACCCTACCACTCTACCCCCACCATCTCCAGTACCTCTCAACAGCCCTCAACACACCTCAACTCAAACCAGTCAAGTACCGCAGTGTGCCAAAACTCATTAAAAGTTCTTCAGGGAAACTACGTTTAATGCTGATGTATATATTTATCTCCACACACACACTATCTGCTCCAAGACCAAACACACACACACACACACACACACTCACAAATACACACTCATAACACAGACAGACAGACAGACAGACAGACAGACAGACAGACAGACAGACAGACAGACAGACAGACAGACAGACAGACAGACAGACAGACAGACAGACAGACAGATCTGCCAACCTGATGTTGAGGGGAAGACACAACACCTCTGTTGCCCAACTATCCAATCAGGAAAAGCTGTTACTCTCAACATGCCCTGTCACTCTCTGTGGCATCAATGGAATGGCTGTATATGCCACCCACAGACGTTTGGCATTCCATCCCATTGGCTGTGCCTCAGTGATTGAGCTGCTGTGATTGGCTGAGCTCCAGGGCTGCTGTGACTTGGGATTTCCTCCTCCTGTGTTATTGGACAGCAGATCCACGTCTCCTCCCATCTGTTTGGGCTGAGTGATTGTACACCTGGACATTTCGGGGAGCAAGCTGAGGGGAGAAGGGGCATAGGGAAGTCAGTCCTCATCCCCCTCTCCCACTCTTTCCTCCTCCTCACCAACTGTGTCTACCAGTGCCTTCACCTTCGGATCCTAATAGCCTACCAGGGCAGAGTCAGGACAACAAAACAGAACAGTATGATTGGTGGGTGGGGGACAGAGGGAGGGAGGGAGGTCAGGTATCAGTCTATACTATATCCTCCCTCCCTAGCCCTTCCCTCTGTGTTGTTGATTGGATGTGGACAGACGGGAGAGAGACCCAGCAGAGAGCCAGACTCCCTAGCCCTTCCCTCTGTGTTGTTGACTGGATGTGGATAGATGGAGAGTTACCCAGCAGAGAGCCAGACTCCCTAGCCCTTTCCTCTGTGTTGTTGACTGGATGTGGACAAATTGGAGAGAGACCCAGCAGAGAGCCAGACTCAGCTGAATGTGAAACTCTGCTTAACTCTAACCTCTACTCCACTGGGACATGACTGTAACTGTAACTCGCCCTGGCTGCTAGCCTCACTGAGATTAGAAGTGCCCTGCTATACGCTGTCCCACTACATGGTTGCGCAAGACACCCCCCCCCCCCCCCGGACTGTGCTACCAGAAGCGCGTGGCTCAGCTAGTGACAACTACAACTCCCAGCAGTTAATCTTAGTTTTTGTAGCAGCAATACCTGTCTGTCTGGGACATGAGGCCCTCTGTGCTTAGCCTGGTTCCCAACTGAATTACTGTGTTTCACAATTGTTTTACTGTATATCTTCATTCTGGCAATTGTGAAGAGGAGCAATACAGTTGGGATCAAGGCTACAATGTGCTGACCCCAGATCAGATATCCCCTCCCCCAGGGGCCCGGTGACATTACGTGGTGTATATACTCTAGCCTTCTACACACCCCCATCCTCTTCTCTCACTCAGACTTTATTTATCATCATGAGACTTAGTTATTATTATGCAAATTATTTTATTTTAAGTGTGCAGATTTGACATAATGGTGTAATTTCACATCTGTGTATGTATGTGTGAGTTATAGTGAAACTAAATCGGGCCTTAATGCAAAAAGAATGACATTAATAACTATATGTCTTCTAGTGATGTTTGTCCATTTCAGTGCTGTTTCAAATAGCTGCCTGAGATAGCACACTTTTTACCCAATCATAATCATCTACCAATCAACCAATCAGCCTATCACAGTAGAGGTGGAAGGGTGGGCGGGGCAGGATGTTTGGAGGATTAGCAGAGCTCCATGCCAAAGCCAATCAGAATCAGGGGAACACTGATGTATTAAAAAAATGTATCATAAGAACGTTGGATCCCCAAAAACGTTTTCAGTGTGTTTGAGTGTTTCACACATTTCTTATCTAATACATTGCAGCTTACAGCAACCCTGCGTTGTAATATTTAAACAAGGCCTTGATGTTTTTCTCTTTAATGGTTTGAGAGTTTTTCCAGGACGCCTAACTAGTATACTGAGGTATAGAAAGATCTCCATCTCCATTGGGTTGCAAATAAGGGCAGAGTAAGAAACTGATAGACAAATTCAATGAATAAGACAAAAGGCTTTATTGGCAATCTTTGTGGGGGGGGGGGGGGGGTTTAATCTCCCGAGTTCAGAGATTTTCAGATTATAATATATTATTATGGTTGATCTAGGAATAAGAAAAATATTATTTATATTGTTGCCCAATTCAAACTAGTAACGACCAGTCAGACAAATTAACAAAGAGCATTTATAGGGGATGGATGTACTAAAGAGTGTGTTACCATGGCTACTGGGTCAGTTACACCCTATTAATTGTGGTTTCTCCAAAAGTGCCATCGTCATGGTTTTAAAATGTGCTGCTAACAACTTATTTTTCAGGAAGTACAGCGAGGCATAAAGCACTTTGGAATTAGACAATAAAAAGCCCCCACCCAAATGGACTGTTTCCCCATTTGTCATGTACTATAGCTAATAAAGTTTTATCTAAATCCAGATGGAATTTCTCCTCAGTGAGGGAGAAACTAGAATATCTGGTCTAGCCTCATGGTTAGTCCCACAGCTACTGTACTGTAAAAGGTTGTGAAATGGCTCACGACTGTGAAGCATACTGCTGTATGTGTGTAGCACATAGGATCCTCCCTAGCTAGCCTACCAGAACAGCCTTATATGAGCTACTGTAGCTAGAATCAGTTTTAAAGCACATTTCCCCACCCATTTCAGTTTTGTTAGTCTTTTATTTTGGACGTTTGGGTTTCTTTGAGGGGCGAATGGGGAAGGAGCCTAGCACTTAAACTGATTTCTCTATGTTTCACTGTAGATAAATCATTTTGGATGTCAGGCCAGTGGTAAGGGAGGGGGGTTGTATGGTCATTTTGTGAAAATGTTTTGTTTTTTCTGCTTATGCTACAGTTGCCAGATCTGAGCCCGTATCAATCCAATTGGATCGATGTCTATCCAAATCTAACGCGTTGAAAAGCTCCATATGGATTGACTTGTGATAATGCAGTGTTTAAACAGTCAACATACTGTATATGAATGTGGGATGTGTTAGAGAACACAACGATGTCATCAGGTAGAGAGCTATACTTGATGTTCCATTCATGATACTATAATATACCAAGACAGCGAACATACTGTAGATCATTATTAATTGGAGATGAGTTTGCTTGAATGAAGGTGGAGTAGGGCATTCAAGTAATAGTTGAGAGGTGAAGGAAACTATTTTTATTTGTGTTAAACCTCCCAAGGTACTTCAGACAGGCCGACAGTACATGCCTAGAAATGTTATTTAGACATACAGTATGTTATAACATTCCATTTATGTAAAAATATGTACAGAATATGAAATTAAAACAGCAATACTTTTGGAGCACATTATTTTAATTGTATTATTGTGAGTTACAATGTGTCTTGGTGGATGAGTGTTTCACTTTCAATGCATTATGGCAGAAGGTTCTCAACAGTCATTGAGAAAGTTATGTGAAAGTTGTATAATGTCCTGTCTTCTGCTTTTTGTTTGTTCCCATAATCACCTGCTAACCTATATTCATTAGTCACCATGACCACGAACTGACCATAACATAACTGTCTGTACGTGTCATACAGTTCCATTCCCATTAGGGACTGGTAATGAGGCAGAGAAATCAGAGGGGTGAGAGTTAGGGCAAATAATAATTGGGCGGCAGGTAGCCTAGTGTTTAGAGCGTTGGGCCAGTAACCGCTGGTTTGAATACCGGAGCCGACAAGGTGGAAAACTTGTTGATGTGTCCTTGAGCAAGGCATTGAACCCTAATTTGCTCCAGGGGCGCTGTACTACTATGGCTGACCCTGTAGGTAGGCCATCATTGTAAATAAGAATTTGTTCTTAACTGACTTGCCTATTAAAATAAAGGTTTAATAAAAAAAGGTTTGAGAGCAGTGGCCAGTCTCCAGTTAATTGCAGGCACCACATCAATTCAGTTTATTTACACAGTGCTGTGTTGTTGTGGTCCAGGATAAATTCAATATCAGCAGTAAAGCATTTCCTTTGTTTCATTTGGCCAACAAAAGCAGTTTCAATTAAAACAATGGATTTGCTTTGCATAATGATAAGATGTTCCGTGGTTAACAAAGTGCTTAAACAATGGACAGTTTGCCCTTACTGTATAAGTTCATTTGTTTCAAGCTATAGTCGAGCTAGTAAAAAAAGTTTGAAGACAGGGAAAGGCAGTTTCAAATCCCTAAATACAAAGAGATTCATTATGGACAAATATATGACCGTGGGGAGTGTTTTTAAGGGTCAACGCTTTTAGCCATATGCCAGATTCACCTAGCTAATACAATATGTTCAAATATTTACAAAATGTATTATGCAAAAAACACTGAAAGGACTTCTAAGTTTCGGTAACATACATGACCAATCTACACACGCGCACTGACACTCTCCAGCTCAGTTTCGGTCTCCTCAGTGGAAGCGTAGCCTTCCCTCAGCCTCAAACAGCTTCTCTTCCTCTTCAGAAAGGCAGTTTCCTTTCAAACTTTGGGTGAGTGATGACAGAGCACATAATAATCAGTAACCAGCAATGCATTCAAAGACCCACAACCATTACAAAGTGGAAAGATGTTTTGAAATAAAAATGTATCTCAGGAATATCAAATACTATTATTAACCTGGTTCCAAAAAATAGAATAATGTGCCTTTAAGCGAGAGACATTGTGTACACTCACCTGATCTCTTTGAGTGAGGTGTTGTGGGAGAGAGCCTCTGACAGCTTTCTGATTCCATCCACTGTCAGCTGATTATTGATTAACCTGCACAGTGCAACAGAGGGATCACTAGGTTAACTTTTATTAACATTCCAAAATAACTTTTGTTCACTTTTATGGTTCATTCTGAAGCTAAACTTTATTAATGGTTGTTGGGAGTGTGTTGAGACTGGGGCCTGCCTTACCAGAGGTGAGATAGACCCGTGTTGGATCTGATCAGTTCTGCCATGTCTGGTGCTACATCATCTGACAACTCATTTTGTACCAACCTAGAACAACACAACACCCATTTAAACTGTGCTAACTCCAAGGCACAAATACACAAATACACATTAAATATACAGATACACATACTGTCACAGAAACGTGATGTATGAATAAGATTATCCTACCAGAAGATTCTGAGCATTGTGTTGTCTTTCAGTGCTTCGGCCAAGCTCCTCCCTCCTTCTGAAGTGATGCCATTGGCTGAGAGGCTAAGGGAGAGAAGAACATAGAAATATCATTACTATTAGTAATGCACAAGTATACTGTATTACTTAAGTAATGATATTACTTTGAGGCAGCGTCATATACTTAAGCAATAAGGCACGAGGGGGTGTGGTATATGGCCATATACCACAAACCACAGAGGTGCCTTATAGCTATTATAAACTGGTTACCAACGTAATTAGACCAGTTAAAATAAATGTTGCCATACCCATAGTATACGGTCTGATATACCACAGCTGTCAGCCAATCATTGTGTAGCTTCAGTGTGTTTGTGAGTAAGGGAGTTCAGTAACCCATACTGTAGCTGAATGTGCATTAGTAAAATGATACACAAATGGGTTATACTTCCTTATTTCTGACCTCCACTATCATGAACCACAGTTGTGGGAGAACTGAGAATGGCATGGCAAAATCAGTGCCAATGTGCCAAATACTTATTCAGAGAAACGATAATGATGAGATATCTTGCCATCCATCTCACCTGAGGTTGGTAAGACTTGGATGATTCCTCAGGGCCTCTGCGAATGCTTTCGCTCCTTCATCACCAATGGTGTTCCCCCACATTCTGAAAAACAGGAACAATCCATCCCATGCACTCTTATCCAAAATTAACAAAAAATATTGTAATAGTGCACTTACCCCACGTCAAAGATGGATGTGCTTTTCTGAATGGCACTGGCCAGATACCTGCCACCCACACTGGTGAACTTGTTGCTGCCAACCCTTTGAACAAATCAAAGTGCAAAAGTTAATTTATACACAAGTAATTATATAATTGATTGGACATAATATTACTGTGCATATTTACATACTTGACAACTCTCAATTTAGGACATTCCTCAATGATCTGAGCGATTAGCTTGGCTCCGATGTCCGTGATGTGATTATTATAAAGTCTGTCAAATCAAGACAACAGAAATACAGTCACGTCATATGAATTTCGTCATACAGCACAATACAGTACTAAAGTTTGACAGGCAAGTTGACCCTGATAGACACACTCACCCCAGAACCTCCACCACTCTGTGTTTGATAAGCTCCTCAGCCAGTACCTCAACGCTGCTGTCTGAGATCTGATTTACACACAACCTGAAATGGAAGAGCTAATTTAGCTGAAAAGTTATACTTTATTTGTGAGTGCTGGTAGTCTTTTTTTTTTTTTTTACCGTGGAATAAAGTACATTCTGTTTCCATCTGCATGTATTCCTGATTCCTCACCTCACCACGGTCATCTTACTGAATGAAGGCCTGAGCTGCTTGACACCATAGTCACTGATGTTGTTGTTGTCCATGTCCACACCTAGCCTCTTCCGCCGGTGCTGCAGCACAAAGTTTAGGGCGCTGCAGTCGCCAGAGAACACACTACAGTAGCCCAGCTTGATGTAGTCTGCTGTTATGCCCTTTGCAGTCAGCTGGGCCACCTCTTTACTTCCTGTCTCGAAGATGCAGCGCAGCATCCACAGGAAGTTGGGCAGGACGTGCACCTTGCTGCCCTCCTGCTCTGTGCTGTGGAGCGGCAGGCCGCGGAGGTGGGACCTCACGCTGGTGGACAGGTAGGACTTGAGAACAGCCCGCTTCCTCTTCAGTTGCGCTGGAGGAACCATGTGCTCCAGCAGGCCGGTGTTGGCCTTAGACAGCAGTCCACACAGGAAGAGGTTGGCAAACTGGAGATGCTTGTTGGTCTTGAACGGGTCCTTTCCCCTGGGTTTGGAGGAGCCACTGATGCAGGGGACGACACACGACAAGCAAGATGTGTTGACCCTAATGCTGCACTCGGTGAAGAACTTGAGGATGTTGCCTACTGTGGCCTGTTCGTCCAGAACCAGGGAGAATGCAGCCAGGAAAGACTGCAAAGTGAGGTGCAGGAACTCAAAGGTGGCAGAGTTTCCACAGGCATCGTAGTGGCTGACCGGTCGGAGGAAACCCACCTGAAGGTCCTCCTCAGTCAGGCCACAGGAGGCCACCTCCTCCTGGTTGAACAGAAAGCCTCCTCTCTCCATGCCCATCAAAGCCAGCTTGGAGAAGGCTGTCAGTGGCCTCAGCCCTGCCCTGAAGGTATCAGCGGGGCACCTGGTGCTTCTCTTCAGGAGGCCCAGTGGGGGAGCGGCCCCCCGGCTGAAGAAGACTTCAGACAGCAGGAGGAATATGTTAGTGAGGGTCACACAAGCCTCTGGCAGCTCAAAGTCGTCATAGACTAAGTTCAAGTGATTAAAGCTCTTGAAGACGATCCAGCAGAAGAGGGGGATGGAGCAGAGGCCACAGAGGTGGGGGCTGGCTTCCAGCTGGACTGAGACCAGGTCCCGATGCTCCTGCTCCTTGAAGTGCAGGTTGGTGTAGGTCTGAAGGTGGGCTGGGGAGAACCCACGCAGGGCCACCCTCTTCCGGATAACCCTGCTCTGGACCTCGGTGCCTGTCCGAGCCGTAAGGACCTTCCGGGAACCATTGAGCAGCTTCCCACAGAGCAGGTTGACAAGCACCAGAAGGGGGTGAGTCATTTCCTCTGGAGAAGTCACCTCAGCCACGTTCCCCAGGTCCAGATCCCCCTGGATCTCATCATAGCCGTCAAACGTAAAGATAACCTTTTCGGGGAAGCGGAGGATATAGCTGAACACCTCGTTGTCCGCGTCCTGGTCGGGGTAGCAGTTGTATTTGAAGAGCAGGTCCCTGAGTGAGATCTCGTCTGTCTCTTTGAATGTGCTGAACATCCTACAGCGGAACTTGAAGAAGAACATGGAGTCTGTCTGTTCCAGCTCCCTCTTGGACCACAGTCTCTGGAGCTTCTGGAGGAGGATGGACTTGCCCACCCCAGCGTCCCCTGTGATGAGCACCGTCTCGGCCTGTGGGTTAAAGACACCCTGCTCTCCCAGAAGCTGCTCAAGACCCTCCAGGTGGCCCAGGCTCTCATTGCGGTCATTCAGCAGCTCCATCAGGGTGTCTGTATAGAGCTCCTCCAGCAGGGTCTCCTCTCGCTGGGCATAGGAGGCAATGAAGCGTGTGTCTCGGCCCAGCTCATGCCTCAGCTTCTCACAGTACCTACTAACTGAGAAGAGAGGGAGGTAGTGAGCATAGACTGCAGTCTCATTTACAACCACTGGTATTCAGCCAAAATATACAGTAGTTGCCCTCGTGATTCTCTAATAGCTTACATTTTCAATGCACTGTATTTTTATTTTATTGTTAAGTAAAATTCCTATAACACATATGAAGTGCAGCACCATACAGTCTACTGACATACTTACTAGGGTCTGTGTTCTTCACTGGTATGTCCCGTATGAAGTCTTGTGGCTGGTAGTTTATCTCTTTAAGCCATGGTTGGAGGTCTATGTACGCATCATAAACTTTGTGGAGAATATATAGGAAGTATTCACATGCCTGCTCCCCTTTGCTTTGGACCAATTCCAGGATTTTACGCACCTGCACAATGTCAATCATAAGTAAATCATATTTACTTATCAGTGATTAATATTTCATAATAATTTGACAGCTAACATTTTCCACCTCACTTTCCACATTTTGGTTAATGTGGCCAAACATGATTTTTCACAGGTAAGATACTGGCAGCATATCAAATGCCATTGTATTGCAAAATCAAATCTTGTCTTCATATTTTTTCTCTCTTAAAATCAATTAGTACATTTTTGTTAGGGCCTAGTAGGCTATTAGTGAATGCAAGAGCATGTCTTTGTGATGGATACTTCGTCATTTAATATGATGTGTGGTCCAAATGGACATGTATCCTCTCAGAAACCCTCCTATGGTAAATTACCTGGTCTGTCTTGGTGGCTGAGCGCTGGATGATTTCTGCATCCTCGATACACAGAAAACCACTTTGTAGGAGGTTATCCAGAATGCACTGCGTGCTCTTCACATGGGAGACCAGTAGCTCACGGTGCAAGGTGAGCATTTGGACAGTGGACACATGGCCCGTTAGTCCAGAACGGGCTTCCTCGGCACTGGAGCCCATGGCTTCAGCTGCCTGTATTTACTGGAAATTTTTAAGGAATTCAACAGCGACATTTCACAACTGTCTGCTACACATTTCTCGTACAGGAAATGCTAGTCAGATAATCAGTTAGGAGAAAAGGATCCAACATAATGGATACAATACATGATTGTAATCTATAGTAAGCTATCACGTACGGTATAAGTATATGGGCTGTGCTATGCTTACCTTCAAACGCTTTGATAACATTGTTCTTATCCGCGCTGTCTTGTCCGCTGCGGACAAACTCGGGAACCACCGCTCACCACAAAAACAAACTCCAGTCTTGGTTATTAAACCGTTGACAGTAGCGTAAGACAGGATAATAACAACACGCGTAAGACAGGATAATAACAACACGTTTATCTAGGACCGTTAGAAAAGTAATCTAGTCTTGTCTCGAACAATGTCAGGAGAAAAAAACAATAAACACAATACTGGTTCGTTATCGTATTTATTTAAGGAAGTGAAGCCAGAAACAGCCTTGGGTGTGCGTAATTTCACCTCCTATTGCGACCGCATGCTGCGTTATCTGCTTATTTTTACATAGGGTTTTCGCCACTTTAGGAATGAGAATGAATAGTAGATAATAGTTCATTTGTTTCAAACTAAGTCGAGCTAGTAAAAAAAAAAGTTACAGTATATTCAAGACAACCTCTCTGAGACAGGAATCTCTGGTTTCATATCCCTAAATACAAAGAGATTAATTACGGGCAAACATATGGCTCTGGGAAGTGTTTTTATGGGGTATGGCCTTTACCCAAACACCACTTGCGCCTAGCTTACAGTGCATTTGGAAAGTATTCAGGGCCCTTCCCTTTTTCTACATTTTATTATGTTACAGCTTTGTTCTAAAATTGATTAAATAAAATCTACACACAATACCCCATAATGACAAAGTGAAAACAAGTTTGTATACATTTTTTAAAATGTATTAAATAAAAAACAGAAATACCTTATTTACATAAGTATTCAGACCCTTTGCTAAATCGAAATTGAGCTCAGGTGCATCCTGTTTCCATTGATAATCCTTGAGATGTTTCTACAACTTGATTGGAGTCCACCTGTGGTAAATTCTATTGATTGGACATAGACACCTGTCTATATAAGGTCCCACTGTTGACAGTGCATGTCAGAGCAAAAATCAAGCACTGAGGTTGTCTGTAGAGCTCTGAGACAGGATCCCATCCAACCTGACAGAGCTTGTAAGGATCTGTATAGAATAATTTTTGTGTGTAGATTCATAAAGGGGGGGAAACTATTTAATCAGTTTTAGAATAAGGCTGTAAAGTAGCAAAATGTGGAAAAAGTAAAGGGGTCTGAATACTTTCCGAATGCACTGTAAGTGTTCCTTAATGCACAAAACAAAGAAAGACCCTCTAAGTATTGGTAACAGATGTGACCAATCTACACACGCATTCGCGCGCACACACACACTGTTGAAGATTCTTTGCACAGTACTGATTTTCTCTTTTTTATTCAAGCAAACTTTAACTTAGAAAATGATACAGACAACGGCTTCTTAGTATATAAAAATATCTTTAGTTATGCAAATTTGCATGGCAGTTTAATACAGAGTCAACAGAATGTGTACAGCTCTCTAGAAGTTCTGCAAAGTTTCTAAGTTGTGTCAGTCTTATATAGCTTTCCGTACATTTCATAAAAGACATCGGGTCATAGAAAAGTGTGACTTTCACAATAAAGGTTTATTTTGACAGTATGTGGTTCTCTCAGAACTGGTGTTCCGTTTCTCCCAGAAACCCATGTAGATTAGAGGCAAGGCCATCTGAGTAGAGCAGGTGCGTGGGCAGCTCCAGCTCCTCCTGTCTCCCTGATTGTGTCTGTGGGAGACAGCTTGAACAACTTTTAGCACACACAGAACTACACAGACACTACTAATCACTCAAGCTTATATTCAATATAAGGTAATATGTTTCTAATAATGCATATGCATAATAAAATGTAAATTAATATGATAAAGTGGATACAATCTCTAAAGTGGATACACACACACACACACACACACACACGCTCCAGCTCAGTTCTGCCTCCTTAGTGGAAGCGTAGCTTTCCCTCAACCTCAAACAGCTTCTCTTCCTCTTCAGAAAGACAGATTCCTTTCAAACTGTGGGTAAATGATGACAGAGCACATAATAATCAGGAACCAGCAATGCATTCAAAGACCCAAAGCCATTACAAAGTGGAAATTGTTTTGCCACATAAACTAAATTAGGTGAACATGGTAACATTTTATCAACCAGGCTGAGCGATTTCTATCTATTGTACCTTGTGTTATTGGTCGTGTTCCCCTGCTTGGACGTTGCTAATGCATGCCAGATCTTACAATGCCTGGATACATATCAGCTAACCACATCATGTGTCATGGCAATCTGTTGCCCACGGGGCCGTTTCGCTAACGCTGATGTCGGGAGTCGGGACTTTTACAGAACTTAAAGGGGAAGTTTTCTTTTTTACAACCAAATCTCTATTTTGGATGTAAATAGCATGTTATAGAAGGGTCCAGACACCTTTTTTGTGATTTCACATGTTTTTGGGAAACGAATTCCAAACAGCAAATCACTTCCTCATCCTCTTTGTGTAATATGTAATATTCTTAAAATATCATAAAATGTTTTATTTTGTTTGCAATTGGTTACATATCATAGATGAAGAAGTACACAATTGTGCACAATTTTCATGACTGTTTTTGGCTGGTGAGCACTATATAAAAACTGACTGAAATTATAAAAAAGCTTTGGAGCATCACTTTCATTTGCAGGTAAACAAAGACGTTTCTGATGATGAACTGCGTGCACAACTTTTAAAGACGGAGGAATTTCTCTAGGCTAGACTACTGGAATATTTTATCCGCGCCCATTCAAGGCTCCTTCTCAAGGCTCCTTCAAAACAGCATTTCGCTCACTGATGGAGCGGGAGAAAGATTTAACCATTAGGAAGCCAGCACCCAGCCCATGTCGTACTCTCGCATCCATTCGTGGAGTGAAAACCCCAAACAGGAGGAGGACCTGTCTGCGAAATCTGAAACGGAGTATTTCATGAATAAACTAAACGTGCTTGAAGGAGTGCATTTGATTACATAATGCAGTTGATTAAAGTAGATTTTTTTGCTTAATTTAAATATTGTTGTGTGCGCAGAACGTCTGATTTCTTTGTGCGATAAGAAACATTTATAATTATTAATACAAGTTATAATTTGCTTGTTTAAAAGAACTCGCCTGGCCTGCATATACAAAGGTAATATCAATCAGATTTTGATTGTGATTTTATCATTGCATGCACATAAACTTGAAGAATGCTTCTGTAATATTTACATATGCCATTGATCAAGAGCATTGTTGATCAATAAAAACACTTCTGAAATTATATTTTACAGAATTAATCCTCGAGGCTAGAATATCTTCCACTTTTATGTGTCACTGGTGTTCTTTGATTTATGGTAGCATGTTCAAGTGCATGTGAGGGGGACTATTGACAATAAAAAAAACGTAACGTTTGTTACATTGTGGTGGTGGGAGTTTTAAAGTGGCAACTATCAGTTATAGCTGCTTCATTTGGCCATAATGCACATAGGCTATTCACTTATTTCTACATTTCTCTCCTTGTTTTATTTATCACTGTTTGTACACAGTATACTTTTTATTTTACTGTCTGTCTCTCTGTCGGTCTATGTTAGTTAATTCATCTCACCCTTGTTCCTTCCAACAACCTATTGATATATCCATTATATCCTGCATGGATAAAGCTAGAGCCATAAGCATGGACAATCATGGATGATGTTGCCGGCTTTACTGGAGAACATTCTCTGTCTCATGCTCAGGCCCTCTCATGCTTGTCCTGAGTCGGTGTGAAGAGGGGTGAGAGAGAGCCCCAGTATGGAGCCAGGGAATGGTCCGGGGTCGGGGGCTGGAGCCCCTTCCTCCAGTCACGTCCTCCATCTCACAGGGGGTACAACTTTTCATATTGTGTGGGTCTGCGAAGTGACTCAATTGTTCTGTGAGACTCTGGTTTACAAGCTTGTAAGATTTGACTAGGGTCTGGATGGAATATCTAGATACTTAGGGAAGGATCCTGCAACAGTTGTAGCTTGTAGGATATCCAAGGATCTTACATGATCCTTGGAAATATTACAGCAGGATTGGTTTCCAAATGTCAAGTCCATCAATAAACAAGTATAGGCTTATAATTGAACAAGCCTGTTCTTTTTCTATCAGTTGTCGTAAAATGTTTCAGACATCTCCAGAAAGTCTACAAAAATCACCCTTTGTCTGGCCCACTCAAGAGTAAGACTGTATCTGTTTATTCCTGTAGAGGGCAGTGCTGTGTTGTGTTTAAAATGGCCACATACAGTAAATACAGTATCACATCGACCAATGGATCAGATTCAATCCCTACTAAAATGAAGGGAAAAAGAACTCCCAACGAATCATAATACATTAACCTTGACATGCTGTTATGTCTATAGAATTGTATTATTATTATGGAGATAATACCTTCACCATAATCAGTCAAACTAGCTGACGGAAACTCTTACTAACTTAAATCCCTGGTATAGAGCTTTGGACCTGCTAAACCTTAGTGTTGGCAGCCTCCTCATTGAAAAGCACTTAGTGTTTCTGGTAGAGCTGAGCCATAAACTCAACGTAGTATTTCCCAGAGCTATATATATAGAGTTTGGACAGTTCGAACGGCTGCCATGTTAGCGACCCATATAGAACTTTATTCTTGAAATGTTGATAATGTAACAATATTAGAGCACCTACGCAGGGCCGGAGCGTGCGTATAGGCACCCTATAGCAGGTACTGTTGTCTCAAAGAAAACAGTTAGTAATGCACTCCACCGCCATGGCCTGTATGCACGCTCACCACGCAAGACTCCATTGCTGAAAAAAAAGCATGTTGAAGCTCGTTTAAAGTTTGCTGCACAACATTTGGAAAAGCCAGTGAAATACTGGGAGAATATAGTGTGGTCAGATGAGAGCAAGATTGAACTGTTTGGATGTCATAATACACACCATGTTTGGAGGAGAAATGGCACTGCACATCACCCTAAAAACACCATACCAACAGTGAAGTTTGGAGGTGGGAACATCATGGTGTGGGGCTGCTTTTCAGCAAATGGTACTGGCAAACTTCACATAATTGAAGGAAGGATGAATGGGCAAATTTACCGAGACATTCTTGACAAAAATCTGCTGCCATCTACCAGGATGATGAAGATGAAACGAGGGTGGACATTTCAGCAAGACAATGATCCCAAACACACAGCCAAGGAAACTCTCAATTGGTTTCAAAGAAAGAAAATAAAGCTGCTAGAATGGCCCAGCCAATCACCTGACTTAAATCCCATTGAAAATCTATGGAAAGAACTGAAGATCAAGATTCATAGAAGAGGCCCACGGAACCTTCAAGATTTGAAGACTGTTTGTGTGGAAGAATGGGCCAAAATCACACCAGAGCAATGCATGCGACTAGTTTCTCCATACAGGAGGCGTCTTGAAGCTGTCATTACCAACAAAGGCTTTTGTACAAAGTATTAAATAAATATCAGTAAGTGTGTTCAATACTTTTCCCCTGTGTCATTTCACATCATTACACATAACCTAATTTCTGAACTTATTTGTTTTGGTTTCTTTGTATGTATGGATTACTTGGGTTGTTACCAACATCTGGTGAAAATTTCATGTCAATAGCACCTTTGGAAATATATTTACTGAGAAAAATGGTGACGTGTTCAATACTTATTTCACCCGCTGTATATATATATACATTTTGCCACCTCTTGTAGTCCATTGGTGAGGAATGTGTGTCTGTCAATCAAAATCACCAATCAGCGTTGTGGTTATGTGTTCTTCAGTTGTCTGAGTTCAGGTTATGGGGGGAGGGGGAATGTTAGAGTGCCTACCTTAACCGAGCCTTGCATGGCCGGAGGTTAGGTTAGTTGTCAAAAGTTGAAGGCGGATAATATAGATTTCTGTATATAGATTCTCTGTATATAGATTTTCTATTGTGTTTTTGACTATGTTTGTTTACTGTGTAACTCTGTGTTGTTTTTGTCGCACTGCTTTGCTTTGTCTTGGCCAGGTCGCAGTTGCAAATGAGAACTTGTTCTCAACTGACCTACCTGGTTAAGTAAAGGTGAAATAAAATTTAAAAAATAATAAAGTGTGAAGTTCCTGGAGTCGTGCGGTGTATGGGGCACAGGAACTCTCTGTTAAATCAATCTCTGTCTCATGCCATCTTCTTATAGCCGAGCTTGCAACAGTACACTGTAAAACCATGTCTAAACGATCCAAAATGATGGGTTGTGAGTACAAAAAAAAGAAAATTAGGAAAGGAGCAATAATTATTTTTGAAAATAGAGGGCCGGCACAATTGTGTTTCGCCTAGAGCGGCAGAAATGCATGCACCGGCCCTGCACCTACGACAATTCCATATGTAATGACCTGCTGTAAACAAGCAAAACAGAGCAGAGAATTTGACAAACGTTTTATTGATTAGCATTCAATGTGTATCCAAGTCTGTACTGTGTTGTGGTGTCAACAAATTGCATATTGCTTTCACTGGACATCTTCATAGGTTTTGAAAACTATCAGAAATAAACAGCACAATGCAGAAGTGTCAAATTATCACTTCGCAACGGCTATGGAGGAGAAAGTGGGGCTGTCGCATTGGCCCAACTCTCTACATATATGGCTCTGGTATTTCCGTTGCCTTGAAACATTGGTGAGTGTGTAAGAACCCCATCCCAAACAAATAACGGACACAAACAACTGAACAACAATATCTCAACACACAGAGCGGAGCCAACATGGTTTCCATGGCAAACATCAGTTCCGGGTGTTTTGTCACGGAACACCCTCTGGCCAGACTTTCCCACACGGGGAGAGCCAAGAGTCATGCTGCCTTTATGGGGGTCCAGACTAATACCATTAGCAGGCAGCAACACATGCGACTCAGGTACTATACTTAATCTTAGCCAAAAGGTTGATGCAGTGGCGTGCTGTGGCTGGGCACTCACAAAAAACTAAAGATCTGTAAGCATCTTTCATTGTAAATAAAAAAAGTGTCAAATTGTGAATGAGGGAAAGCATGAACAATACACTCATTAAGTGTATGCAAACGGACTCAACTGGTCAACCCATCTTGTGACGTGTACAAGTTTTAAGAGCAGACTGGGCACATTGCTTTGAGAGAGACAGAACGGCCGTGTGTCCGACCTATTGAGAGACAAAGACCCATTGAGAGAACTGTTATGTAACTGCGTCTTAACTATACAGACAGTCTGTACTGCAACAGTCACTAATTGTCCATTGTTGCCAGGGCTGTGGGCCAGGGAGGAGTTGCCTCTCGTTCCTGTAGCGTTCCTGTACTGAGCAGGCATGGGGTCCCTGTTCCTCGCAGCAGCCACAGCAATGAGATGTCAGGACCTGTTAAAGAATTTACTGTCAGAACCCTAACCCAGACGGACTGTGCCTCACTGTGGAGGACGTTGTGTCCAGATCTTTCCGGTCAGATGTGACCCAATCCCAGGCAGCCTCCGGCCCCTGGTCTTTCTGCTCTTTATTTGGGAGGATGTGACCAGTTGAAGCTCACCATGGTGCAGACTGAGACCAGCTCTGGATTACAGACAAGAGGATATGATGTTGACCTCCCATGAGCCGCTCTTGCTAAATTCCACATCTGTCTACAAAACATGCCCCCTCTCCCCAACCCCCTCCTATTGTAAATATGCAGGCTGAGTTGCTGTTCTGTACTGCGTTTTGTCTTTCTTTCAGACATTCTCCCTCCTCCCTCCACCCCAATGATCACGACACCAGTCCTTTAGGCGTCTTCCTTAACCGTCGAACTAGGACCATTATGAAATCCCAAATAAACACAGCTAATGCTTCAGAGAGGGGGATGTCATCTGGGACAAACAGCAATGCATTTGTGTTATGTCAGTGGGGAGCAAGGAAAAACAACATTCTGCTCAATTGTACAGCTGCACCCCTCACTGTGAACCCCACTGCGACCCCCGCCCTCCTCCGAACCCCAACCCACCCGTAATCAGTCCTGCTGTTGCCTCATACAGCTCCTCCAACATGGTCCCATGGCCTCCCTCCACGAGGCTCCAGTCCCAACTGGACAACTCTGACCATTAACCCCTGTTGTGCTCCACTTAGGGCTGAGATGTGAGGTCTACACCTGTCGCTGGTTGAGCAGAGCCCTGTCTCCCACCAGAACGATGCCCCCTGCATCCCTTCCATCCCTGACAAACAGTTCCACCAGTCTCAGCCTCATATGGGCTGTATTCAACAACAGTTAAGTGGGATGTGCAGCAAGCAACAAACCGCACGTGTACCCTTCAGGCGTCCATTGCACAACCAGTTTTACCCCCATCTGAGACACTGGTTTGAAGTGGATGAGTGATGGAGTATTGTCACAGTAGGGATTATGAAACATATGGTGATAATTGTGTTAGACTTGTTCATAAGCTGTTTGTTTCAATTTCAAGTTTTAATGTCACATGCACAAGTACAGTGAAATGCCTTTCTTACCAGCTCTAACACCAACAATGCAGTGATCAATATAAATGTAGTACTAAAATATAATATAAGTTAGAACAAAAACACACAAGAAATAAAAAGAAGAAATAAGATATAAGAAGAACACGAGAAAGTAAGAAGCTATATACAGGGTCAGTTCCAATACCATATCTACAGTGTGCAGGGACACTGGAGTGATAGAGGTAGATATGTATAGGGGTAAGGTGACTAGGCATCAGGATGTATGATAAACAGAGTAGCAGCAACGTATACGATGATTGTATGTGAGTGGCTGTGTGTAGAGTCAGTATAAATGTGTGTGCATGTTATGTGTGTGTTAGAGGGTGTAGAGTCCTGTGAGTGTGCATAGGAACAGTGCAAGCCGTACCTTGTCCCTAGGCTCAATTGCTAGAGAGAGAGCTTGGCTGGTGAACGAGATTACATTAGACCAGGTGTTTTGAACTCCCTCAGACCAGAGGCCTTGCTTTGATCTCTCACTCAGGTGTTTAGGACCCTGGCTGTGACCCTCTCCTCTACCAGTCTCCTCAGGTTTATGTTTGTTTTCCTGTAGAGGGTTCAGTTTCCACAAGCCTCAGAAGGCTGGGTGTGTGCAGTCAACACACCTTAAGGTCAGAGTAAGTGGCTGCATGGTGGCAAGGTGAGAGAGGGTTTCAGGGAAATCTGCAGATAGACATACCCCTGGAAGCAGTGGCGGTTCTAGCTTGTGTGTCGCCCTGGGTGAACCCCCCCCCTTGCATTGCTTTTTAATTTAAATGCAATACAACTGTAATGGAAATATCCCTTTTTAAATAGAAGAATGTGCCTTACTGATTGACTTTTACAGAAAACAACTATTTGAATCATTGACACCTTAACACTGTGCTTGTGCTGTTTTTCCACATCAGACTCCAGTACTATATTTCAAGTTGTATGAATAGTTAAAAGGAAAATAAATACATTATCTCCCAACACTGCCTTCATGACAATTTGTAATAAATAAAACAAATCATTTGAAAATCCGTTGCACATAAGCAATTGATTGGTGGGCCATTCCAGCACTGAATCTTGCGGCGCAGTCCACTGTACAAAAGCAAAGACATGCTATCTGAAGCTCACCCTAAGGAATATCAAGGATCTTGCAGATGGTACAGTATCTCTATAACAGGTTTATAAACGAAGGTTTTTAAGAAGAGCTGTGAAAATCAAACATTCACGTGGTTACATAAACTCCGATAAACTCTAGCCTATGCCTACCTATTACAACTTTAGGCCCTACCTCTCAAGTAGGGGGGCCTCATTAGAATGGGCAAGGGCTCTATAAACTCCATGCTAGTTCTTCAACCATTGCAAATATTGTCTGACTCGCACAGCCTCCTGTTGAAAAACTTTCCCTGTTTCCCATAGGACGCTTTCATTGGATTTGTTCTATTATCAAGACAGGAGTACCATCCGTACTCCCGGTACTTCAGACTGAGGCTTGCTGACTGTCAAGGTATCCACCGGCACCGCAGTGCCACAGACTCGACCGGACCTGCAAATTGGCTTGATTGTGTACTCAGGACGCAACGATGGGGAAGGACGCCGCACGAGCAGAGTGGGACAATCCCATGCAATTTGTCCTGGCGTGTGTATCATACGCGGTTGGACTAGGAAATGTGTGGCGTTTTCCATACTTGTGTCAAATGCATGGCGGAGGTAAGCAATATGTATTTATTTATGGTTTTCCGAAACAGGTGCAGAGCATAGCCTAATTTAGAGTTTCATCCGTAATATATTGTACATTTAGGACTACAGATTTTTTTTAAATATCGAACTGCATTTTTTGACGCTGTGTCAAATGAATGAATACAATTAGTGTTTACTGATTACAAGTGGTAATGTAGGCTATATGAAAAGCTAGTCTGTGGCCAATTTATTCACCTTTATCCATACGCAATGGCGTACTGATCTTGTGCGGCTGTAAAATTGGTTATTCTTTTACCTTGGGTGAAACATTATATATGTATTATCCATTTACAGTGAATCTGAACGCTTACTATATGGGTTAGCGTCACGTCATCTTGTTAAACATTTCTAGAGAGTGAAGATGCTACTGTGCGGCCTTTTGTTTTCTTCCTCTAAAAGTTAATGGTGCAGAAAATGTCCAATTGTTTTTAAAAATTATCTCACTTAGTTTTCAGTTCAATTGGTATTTTTCATATTCCTCCCCATAAGTCACTGAGAACAGTTAGTCCACTCAAAAACAGAGGGTCTGCATGTACCAACGCGCATACATAAAGGAGCTTTCCACTCCAAGTTTGGATTGATACACAGCCATTAACCATTAACAGGCCCCGTTGTTTTGCAATAAAAACGTATCAACATTTTATTTTGCATTTCGCTTTTAATGGTCTCAACTGATTGCAAAGTTTTACAGTTAGTAGCCTAACAGTCAGCATGTGTTTATATTGTGTTCATCCATTCATAGATACCTAGAAAATGTTCACATACAGGAGACTACTTGATGCCTTGGTTGCTTTAAGGTCCATATGTCTATTCCATAAATACAGGTGTGATATGATAGTAGAGTTATTGTGTATTTATTATTGTAGAGTTATTGCCTTAAAGTAACTGTCCAGTAAAAATCCACATTTTAAAAGTTAATATTCTGTTAACTCATACCCAAATAATGTTGTTGTCTCGTCCTATACTCATTTTTGTATCCAAAGCATAAATTGGAGAAAAAATACTTAAAACACTCAAACTTGTTCTCAAACAGACAGTTTAAAAAAATGCTTGCTATTTCCTCATAGAGTATCAAATCAATCAAATCAACAACAAAAAATGTCACATGCTTCGTAAACAACAGGTATAGACTAAAGGTGAAATGCTTACGGGCCCTTCCCAACAATGCAATGATTAATAACACAAGGAATAAATACACAATGAGTAACGATAACTTGGTTATATACACAGGGTACCAGTACCGAGTCCATGTGCAGGGGTACGAGGTCATTTAGATAGATATGTACATATAGGTAGGGGTAAATTGACTAGACAACAGGATAGATAATAAACAGTAGCAGCAGCGTATGTAATGAGTCAAAATAGTTAGTGAAAAGAGTTTCAATGCAGATAGTCCGGGTAGCTATTTGGTTAACTATGTAGTAGTCTTATGGCTTGGGGGGAGAAGCTGTTCAGGGTCCTGTTGGTTCCAGAGCTGGTGCATTGGTACCGCTTGCCGTGTGGTAGCTGAGAGAATAGTCTGTGATTTGGGTGGCTGGAGTCTTTGACAATTTTTAGGGCCTTCTTCTGACACCGCCTGGTATAGATGGCAGGGAGCTCGTCCCCAGTGATGTACTGGGCCGTACGCACTACCCTCTGCAGGGCCTTGCGGTCATATGCCAAGCAGTTGCCATACCAAGCGGTGATGCAGCCAGTCAAGATGCTCTTAATGGTGCAGCTATAGAACCTTTTGAGGATCTGAGGGCCCATGCCAAATCTTTTCAGCCTCCTGAGGGGAAAGAGGCATTGTCGTGCTGTGTTGGTGTGTGTGGACCATGTTAATTCCTTAGTGATGTGGACACCGAAGAACTTGAAGCTTTTGACCCGCTCCACTACTTCGATGTGGATAGGGGCATGCTCTGCCCTCTGTTTCCTGTACTCCACGATCAGCTCCTATGTCTTGCTGACGTTGAGGGAGAGGTTGTTGTCTTGGCACCACCCTGCCAGGTCACTGACCTTCTCTCTATAGGCAGTCTCATCGTCGTTGGTGATCAGGCCTACCAAAGTCTTGTCGTCAGCAAACAATGAAAGTGTTAGAGTCATGTGCGGCCACGGAGTCATGGGTGAACAGGGAGTACAGGAGGGGACTGAAGGGTCCCTGTGTTGAGGGTCAGCGTCAGGAAGTCCAGGATCCAGTTTCAGAGGGAGGTGTTCAGTCCCAGGGTCCTGAGCTTAGTGATGAGCTTGAAAGGCTCTATGGTGTTGAACGCTGAGCTGTAGTCAATGTACAGCAGGTCATCTGATGCAGTACTCCATCACTCTCCTTCTTGGTAAAATAGCCCTTACAAAGCCTTAAGGTGTGTTGGGTCATTGTCCTGTTGAAAAACAAATGATAGTTCCACGCCGAAACCAGATGGGAGGCGTATCGCTGCAGAATGCGGTGGTAGCCATGCTGGTTAAGTGTGCCTTGAATTCTAAATCAATCACAGTCAGTGTCACCAGCAAAGCACCCCCACACCATCACACCTCCTCCTCCATGCTTCACGGTGGGAAATACACAAGCAGAGATCATCCGTTCACCCACACCAGTTCTCACCGGTCTAATGTCTGTTGCTCGTGTTTCTTGTCAACCATGAAGGTCTCTGAACAGTTGATGTTGAGATGTGTCTCTTACTTGAACTCTGTGAAGCATTTATTTGGGCTGCAATTTCTGAGGCTGGTAACTCTAATGAACGTATCCTCTGCAGCAGAGGTAACTGCGTCTTCCATTCCTGTAGCGGTCATCATGAGAGACAGTTTCATCATAGCGCTTAATGGTTTTTGCGACTGCAAATGTTCCGTATTGATTGACCTTCACGTCTTAAAGTAATGTTTCTCTTTGCTTATTTGAGCTGTTCTTTCCATAATATGGACTAGGACTTTTACCAAATAGGGCTACTATTGAAATGCATTCCAGGTGACTACCTCATGAAGCTGGTTGAGAGAATGCCAAAAGTGTGCAAAGCTTTCATCAAGGCAAAGGGTGGCTATTTGAATAATCTCAAATCTAAAATATATTTTGATTTGTTTAACACCTTTTTGGTTACTACATAATTCCATATGTGATATTTCATGGTTTGGATGTCTTCACTATTATTCTACAATGTAGAAAATAGCAAAAAATAAATAAAAACCCTTTAATGAGTAGGTGTTCTAAAACTTTTGACCGGTAGTGTAGGTCTATTGAAGCGTTATGCGAATTGGAGTGGGTCCAGGGTGTCTGGGATGATGGTGTTGATGTGAGCCATGACCAGCCTTTCAAAGCATTTCATGGCTACAGTTGTGAGTGCTACGGGGCAATTGTCATTTAGACAGGTTACCTTGGCGTTCTTGGGCACATGGACTATGGTTGTCTGCTTGAAACATGTAGATATTACAGACTGGGTCAGGGAAAGGTTGAAAATGTCATGCATGCTTAGCCTGTTTGATGGCTCATCAGAGGTCGTAGCGGGATTTCTTATAAGCGTCTGGATTAGTGTCCCAGCTCTAGCCTTTAGCTCAGTGCAGATGTTGCCTGTAAGCCATGGTTTTTGGTTGGTATATGTACCTACGGTCACTCTGGGAACAATGATTGATTGAATGGCAATTGATGCCATTCCATTTGCTCTGTTCCAGCTATTATTATAAGCCGTCCTCCCCTCAGCAGCCTCCTCTGGCCCACACAATTCCAACACAGAAAAGCTGCTTTTTACATACTAAATTACAATTTTTGGATGGAAAAGTATTTCACCCATATTGTATGTAATTGAAGAATTTAATTACAAAATGCTATATATACATTTTCTGAAATTTGGGGAAATTAGGTCTTATTGTTTAAAGAACTTATTAAAGAGATTGGCGTGTTATTTCACCATCTAATCAGGGCATGGGCATGTTCAATGACATACATGTGTTTGTTTATGGTTGATGGTTTCATTTCAGTGAGACAAATAAACATGTTTTGTTGCAAAACGCGAGAAATAAGTACTACTGCTAGGTTAAATGTGACAAATAAGATTTTTTCCAGAGCGACAGTTAGTGCATTAAGATAGTTAAGTGAGACAACCACATGTCACAGTCAAATATACAGGATACAAACATTCCACTCCAGCTAAACAATACATAGTGTTTAGCAAAAACATATCACATTTTAATACACATCTAAAAATCTATGAATGTTTTAGACACGCATGAAGGTTCCCATGAGCAATCATTTTTTTGTGAACAAACACAAATGTGAAAAATGTGTGGATATAGCGTTTTGGAACGAAACTTCAATTATAGGTCATATTTCAAAGAATTCTGTAAACACTGGACAGTTACTTTAACGCAATTCCCCACCAACTTGACACTGACAGAGATAAGATCACGGAAGAAAAATACACTTGAACTACCTCATGATATTCTACCTCATGAAATGGTGTACCTTTGTTGTTCTACCTTGTAAATTGTTCTACCCTTGTTTTCATATTTGCAAGAATGCATGCCCCCCTATGAGGCTCTGGTTTAGGAGAAGCTGCTCAGTACTAATAATCTACAGCAGGTTTACACCTAATGACAGGACTTCAAGCATACAGTAATCAAAATGACATGTAGGACAAACAGTACGTCATGAGTGTGGACAAAAGACAGGAGGTCCCAAAAAGCCTCATATTTATAAAAATGGAATGTCCCTCTCGTTGTTAACAGGCAAAACAGAAATATTAGGGGTTAAGGGTCTTACATAATACATATTGAGGCCCCCCTTAAGTTCTATATTATGTTATCATTGCATTGTGCATTTTGTATTTTACAGTGTTTAAAACGTTACTTGTCATAGTGTAAATAATCACCTGTTACACATTACAATAACATGATATTACAATCATGTTTTTCTTGTGCAACAATTTAAGGAATCTGAGATTACAGTACAGGAAAAGCTATTTATTCCAATACAACTATTCCAACTTCCATCTAATCCTTATCCGATTATACAAGCTGTTTCTGTGTGAACACTCATTCACAAGGGTTCATTACAGTCAAAGGAAGGTAGCATGAAGCATCTGAGAGCTAGAGGCATGGAATCTTCCATCTAACTGCTAAATTAGGGACAATTACATGCTATTTTTATACCACTATGTTCACCCATTGAATGAATGAACGGATGGACGAGTGAATTTATGAACGAGTGAATTAATTAATCTCAAAACGGTTCCAAGCCATTACCTGGTGCAGTGGCTGACCCATCTCTAGACTCGCTTTGACCTTGTGTTTGTCACTGAGCATGTCCTCCTGCTCCCCTGTCCCCCTCACCCCCTGCTCCCTCCACTCCCTGCCCCCTGCCTGCTTACTGTTATTACTGTCCACGACTCAGACTAGCAGGCTGGAAATCACAGGAGACAGGTCACTTTGCTTTCAGTTCGTGGGGTGACCCAGGCCAGACTGTTTTTTTGTGATTTCCATGAATACTGAGAAAGCCAGAGAGAACAGAACCCAGTAGAAACATGAATGAAGCTTTGTTTAGATGTTAGACTCTTGATCAAGGGAAGCACTGTACTGCACTGCACCTTTTCTTTCCATGAATATATAGGGAGAAGAAATATGCAACAGAACACAAGGACTGAGACCACATTCATTATGTAAATGAAATGTAACTATGAAGAATGATAATAAATGTTCTGTGTGTCCTGAATCTGAAGCTCAGTGCATCACCTTATAGATCATGTGTGTGTTTTTGTCTCTGCTACTGCAGGTATTGTACTAATGGGTTTATTTTGTGTGTTTTGAATGGTAGAATATACTGTATATGTGTCCTTTTTCTGTCCTTAGGTGGGTTCCTGATCCCATACATGCTCATGCTGGTTCTGTTGGGTGTACCCCTGTTCTACATGGAGTTAGCCATTGGCCAGAAGATGCGTCTGGGCAGCATTGGAGCATGGAGAGCTATTAGCCCCTATCTTGGGGGAGTGGGTGAATACTGAATATATATACTGTATATGCTGTCTACATATACAGTGGGGAGAACAAGTATTTGATACACTGCCGATTTTGCAGGTTTTCCTACTTACAAAGCATGTAGAGGTCTGTAATTTTTATCATAGGTACACTTCAACTGTGAGAGACGGAATCTAAAACAAAAATCCAGAAAATCACATTGTATGATTTTTAAATAATTAATTTGCATTTTATTGCATGACATAAGTATTTGATCACCTACCAACCAGTAAGAATTCCGGCTCTCACAGACCTGTTAGTTTTTCTTTAAGAAGCCCTCCTGTTCTCCACTCATTACCTGTATTAACTGCACCTGTTTGAAGTCGTTACCTGTATAAAAGACACCTGTCCACACACTCAATCAAACAGACTCCAACCTCTCCACAATGGCCAAGACCAGAGAGCTGTGTAAGGACATCAGGGATTTAATTGTAGACCTGCACAAGGCTGGGATGGGCTACAGGACAATAGGCAAGCAGCTTGGTGAGAAGGCAACAACTGTTGGCGCAATTATTAGAAAATGGAAGAAGTTCAAGATGATGGTCAATCTCCCTCGGTCTGGGGCACCATGCAAGATCTCACCTCGTGGGGCATCAATGATCATGAGGAAGGTGAGGGATCAGCCCAGAACTACACGGCAGGACCTGGTCAATGACCTGAAGAGAGCTGGGACCACAGTCTCAAAGAAAACCATTAGTAACACACTACGCCGTCATGGATTAAAATCCAGCAGCGCACGCAAGGTCCCCCTGCTCAAGCCAGCGCATGTCAAGGCCCGTCTGAAGTTTGCCAATGACCATCTGGATGATCCAGAGGAGGAATGGGAGAAGGTCATGTGGTCTGATGAGACAAAAATAGAGCTTTTTGGTCTAAACTCCACTCGCCGTGTTTTGAGGAAGAAGAAGGATGAGTACAACCCCAAGAACACCATCCCAACTGTGAAGCATGGAGGTGGAAACATCATTCTTTGGCGATGCTTTTCTGCAAAGGGGACAGGACGACTGCACTGTATTGAGGGGAGGATGGATGGGGCCATGTATCGCGAGATCTTGGCCAACAACCTCCTTCCCTCAGTAAGAGCATTGAAGATGGGTCGTGGCTGGGTCTTCCAGCATGACAACGACCCGAAACACACAGCCAGGGCAACTTAGGAGTGGCTCCGTAAGAAGCATCTCAAGGTCCTGGAGTGGCCTAGCCAGTCTCCAGACCTGAACCCAATAGAAAATCTTTGGAGGGAGCTGAAAGTCTGTATTTCCCAGTGACAGCCCCGAAACCTGAAGGATCTGTATGGAGGAGTGGGCCAAAATCCCTGCTGCAGTGTGTGCAAACCTGGTCAAGAACTACAGGAAACGTATGATCTCTGTAATTGCAAACAAAGGTTTCTGTACCAAATATTAAATTCTGCTTTTCTGATGTATCAAATACTTATGTCATGCAATAAAATGAAAATTAATTACTTAAAAATCATAGAATGTGATTTTCTGGATTTTTGTTTTAGATTCCGTCACTCACAGTTGAAGAGTACCTATGATACAAATTACAGACTTCTACATGCTTTGTAAGTGGGAAAACCTGCAAAATCGGCAGTGTATCAAATACTTGTTCTCCCCACTGTATATACAGTCCCATTCAAAAGTTTGGACACACCTACTCATTCAAGGGTTTTTCTTTATTTTTACTATTTTCTACGTTGTACAGTCGTGGCCAAAAGTTTTGAGAATGACACAAGTATTGGTCTCCACAAAGTTTGCTGCCTCAGTGTTGATGATGGCAATTTGCATATACTCCAGAATGTCATGAAGAGTGATCAGATGAATTGCAATTAATTGCAAAGTCCCTCTTTGCCATGAAAATGAACTTAAACCCCAAAAAACATTTCAACTGCATTTCAGCCCAGCCACAAAAGGACCAGCTGCCATCATGTCAGTGATTGTCTCAGTGATCATCAAGAACTTCAAGGAGAGAGGATCAATTGTTGTGAAGAAGGCGTCAGGGCGTCCAAGAAAGTCCAGCAAACGCCAGGACCATCTCCTAAAGTTGATTCAGCTGCGGGATCGGGGCACCACCAGTGCAGAGCTTGCTCAGGAATGGCAGCAGGCAGGTGTGAGTGCATCTGCACGCACAGTTATGCAAAGACTTTTGGAGGATGGCCTGGTGTCAAGAAGGGCAGCAAAGAAGCCACTTTTCTCCAGGAAAAACATCAGGGACAGACAGATATTCTGCAAAAGGTACAGGGATTGGACTGCTGAGGACTGGGGTAGAGTCATTTTCTCTGATGAATCTCCTGTCCGATTGTTTGGGCCATCCGGAAAACAGCGCTACCATCAGTCCTGTGTCATGCCAACAGTAAAGCATCCTGAGACCATTCATGTGTGGAGTTGCTTCTCAGCCAAGGGAGTGGGCTCACTCACAATTTTGCCTATGAACACAGCCATGAATAAAGAATGGTACCAACACATCCTCCGAGAGCAACTTCTCCCAACCATCCAAGAACAGTTTGGTGACGACCAATGCCTTTTCCAGCATGATGGAGCACCTTGCATTAAGGCAAAAGTGATAACTAAGTGGCTCGGGGAACAAAAGATTGACATTTTGGGTCCATGGCCAGGAAACTCCCCAGACTTTAATCCCATTGAGAACTTGTGGTCAATCCTCAAGAGGCGGGTGGACAAACAAAAACCCACAACTTCTGCGAAACTCCAAGCATTGATTATGCAAGAATGGCCTGCCATCAGTCAGGATGTGGCCCAGAAGTTAATTAACAGCATGCCAGGGCAGATTGCAGAGGTCTTGAAAAAGAAGGGTCAACACTGCAAATATTGACTCTTTGCATAAACTGAATATCATTGTCAATGAAAGACTTTGACACTTATGGAATACTTGTAATTATACTTCAGTGTACCATAGTTACTACTGACATAAAGATCTAAGAACACTGAAGCAGCAAACTTTGTGGAGACCAATACTTGTGTCATTCTCAAACCTTTTGGCCACGACTGTAGAATAATAGCGAAGACATCTACACTATGAAATAACACATATTATCTTCAAAGTAGCCACCATTTGCCTTGATGACAGCTTTGCTGACTTGCACACATATTTTATAAAAAAAAAATCTATAATATTTATTTTACTAGGCAAGTCAGTTAAGTACAAATTCTTATTTACAATGACAGCCTACCGGTGAACAGTGGGTTAACTGCCTTGTTCAGGGGTAGAACGACTGATTTTTACCTTGTCCGCTCGGTGATTGCGATCCAGCAACCTTTTGGTTACTGGCCCAACGCCCTAACCACTAGGCTACCTGCCGCCAGTACTTTTGTGTCAAATGTACAGTGTTGGGGAAGCTACTCTAAAAATATAGTTTATAGTTCAAGCTACCAATTACTTCACACTGGAAGGAAAATATTGCTATCTAGAAGGTGCTCTCTAGAACCTTAGAGGGTTCTTTGGCTTTCCCCATAGGAGAACCCTTTGATGAACCCTTTTTGGTCACAGGTATAACCCTTTTGGTTCCAGGTAGAACCCTTTTTGGTTCCATGTAGAACCTTTCTACATAGAAACCAAATGGGTTCTACCTAGAACCAAAAAGGGTTCTACCTGCAACCAAAAAGAGTTCTCCTATGGGGACAGCCGAATAACCCTTTTGGAACTCTTATTTCTAAGTGTGTACCAGCAAGCAGTAAAATGTAAAATGTAACATTAAAATGTAATTAAATTACTAGTTGAACTTCATGTAGTTTACTTCTCCCCAACACTGCAAATGTATTTCAACAATCTAATAAAAGTATCCTTATCAAAGATGCAAATTAGATATTATCTGCTTTTAGTTTAAATTAATCTGTTCCTCTCTCTACTGGTTCCAGGTCTGGCCAGTGTTGTGACCTCCATGTACCTATGCCTCTATTACAATGTCATCAATGCATGGAGTTTCTGGTACCTCTTCCATTCATTCCAGGTTAGTTCCAGTCTCACAATGGCAAGAGTATCTTTATTTTCAATAGAGCAATTCCTGCATTCAGATGTATGATGTGATCATAAAATGTAGACAATCTTCAATAACTTGTTACAATCTTATTACAAGATGTATCAACAGGCTCACTCAGCTTTGAGGACACACTATTGGTGCTGTGCAGACTGTTTTGTTTGGAACCTTAGAAGATGCAGTTCATTGCTGTAGTGCGATCCATAACGTCCTGTGCCTGACCTGACCTGTGCTGTTTCCTCCCACTCTGCTCCAGTCGGTCCTGCCATGGGCAGAGTGCCCGGTTAACAGCAACCTGACCGGCCCTGTGGAGGAGTGTAAGCGGGCCACGCCCACCCAGTACTTCTTCTACAGAAAGACCCTGGACATCTCCGGGTCCATCGAGGAGAATGGAGGGATCCACATGGGACAGGCACTCTGCCTCCTGCTGGCCTGGATGATTGTCTATCTGTTCATCGTCAAGGGGGTCAAGTCCACTGGGAAGGTGAGAGGTCAGCTCTGTAACAATGGACAGGGTCAAGACAGTTATGGCATCCTTATGTCATGCTAGCTGCAGGTCTAGTGGATGTAGGTCACTATCGTCTCCTATGTCATACAGGCCAAAATAAAGGAAACACCAACAAAAAGTGTCTTAATAGGCTATTGGGCCACCACGAGGCAGAACAGCTTCAATGCACCTTGGCATATATTCTATAAGTGTCTGAAACTCTATCGGAGGGGCAACACCATTCTTCCACGAGAAATTCCATAATTTGGTGTTTTGTTGATGGTGGTGAAAACGCTGTCGCAGGCACCGCTCCAGAATCTCCCATAAGTGTTCAATTGGGTTGAGATCTGGTGTATGAGATGGCCATGGCATATGCCAAGTGTTTCCATTATTTTGGCAGTTACCTGTGTCTTTACTGAGCAGAGGAAAACAATCAGCTGAGAGGTGACCTTGATAACAAAGGAAAGAGTCTAGAAAGTTATTCGTAATGGGGAGACAAGGTACAAACAGTTCAAGACTCTATATGGTCAGATAGTCCATCATTGCATTGCGAATAAAACATCAATGTTTGTGGCTGCAGAGTATGCCAACTCAGAATGATGGGGCAGGGGAAGAGGAAGCAGATCCAATGGATTGATACTGAACTGAGGAAAACATCAGCTGAGAGAGTGAGGGGGCCTCATAGGAAATGTTGAATACCTTGGCCTACTTCATTACGTAACTATCTAGAGTGGGAGTCTCTGAGGAGACAAGCCAGGGTGAAAGTAAAGGATACTGTGTCAACACAGACAGAGAACTGTTTTCTGGTCTGCTGTTCACAGTGGATTCATGGCAGGGCCGGGGTTATGGGCGGGCCCTAGGGTGCCTAGCCCGCCCTGTCGTACCTCCATGCCCGTCCAAATAAAATATTGAAATATGAATATTTGGCCGAGATGCTCGCAGATAGAAAGACGCATCAATCACAGATAAAGCATACGAGCAAGTGAAACATCGCCCCTCTGTCTCCATATGTGTAGACCATGTATCTGATTCTGTCTGGACAAAAGGAGTATGGCATGTCTTACTGCTCTCAGCTCTCAAGAATGTGCTCCAATGTCTCCCAACAATTCTTGCACATTCATTGCTTTATTGTGTGAATAGTTTTCCCTTTGATTGTTTATTTTGATCAGTTCCCCATTATATACCGTATGTAACCAGTAGGCCTAGTAAAGGTACCATTAATCCCCCGTCATTTGGTACATTTCTGTTAATGCATGTATTACAGTCATTTACCGTTCTCATTCTTGGAGTGGAAACATTGTTTGCAGAGTTCACAACCTGCTACACGTTTGAGAAACAGGTTTTGGTTTATTAAGGAGTTTTGTAATGAGCATGTGTATGGTTTCTCTGTCATAACGTTGAGGGAGCGCACAGGTCTGAGCACGCCAAACTGCTGGGTTGATACAATGTTGCACTTCACTAGCGATAGCTCGTCAAGACAGATAGAAAGGGAGGCAAACAGGCAGAGTAGAGAGATTATTGCGATTGAGAAACCAGAATTTTAATCAAGATATTTTCTGTTTTTATTTGTCTTATGACCATTTTTCTTTGTTGACGATGAACATTATAGGCCTACTGCTGCATTGGCCTATAGACTCTGACTTCCATGTGCTAATTTCTTTAGCCGCCAATGGATCACAGCGTATCAATGTGTCCATGTGGTAAAGGCTGGTGCTGAATTAGTTGAATTTTGACTTTGAGATTTTTATAATTTTAATTCAGATTTTTATGATTAATCACATGACAGTAATTTTGAGAAACAAAACGTTTTATTTAAATGAAACTGTTCCACGAAAAATAACTGGCACACAGATAGGTAGAAATGTTAGGATAAATTGTAAGCTTCCCCAAACTTGAAACTCTATGATCTTTATGATCTTTATTATAACACGCAAGCACATGCACACAGAAGGTCCCGTGAAAACTGATTTTGTTCTGATTCGTTCTGATTTGTTCTGGCACCGGCACTGATTCAAGGATTTTGATTTTGATTTGTTCTGTCATCTAAAAGAGGTTGATCAAATCACAATTTATTCACCACATGCACAGGTGTAGATTAACAGTAAAATTATTTTTTACACACCCTAAGTAATAGCATCATTATCAATTAATGGAAAGATATACATAAACAAGTTCACTTTCACCTACAACTTCACAGTAAATTCATTGAGCAATGTTATAAAACTGTTGGAAAAGTGTGCCCAATCTGTGTTTGCAAACAGGAATTCAGTGCAGCATAGCTGAACTTTGACCCTAAATCCCCCTGCTGTTTCTGCCCTGTCTAGGTGGTGTACTTCACAGCCACCTTCCCCTACCTGGTCCTCATCATCTACCTCATCCGTGGTGTCACCCTTCACGGAGCCATCAACGGTGTCAAGTACATGTTCACGCCCAAGGTATGAATGATTAGATAAATGAAAGAACGTTATTGATCCCCAATAGCCTACGTTTTCACGGCCAAGGTATAGTAGCTCATGTACATTGTTATGTTTAATCGTACTTTACATATGTGTGTGTGCTACTAATGTGCATTACTAATGTATGTGTGCCAATACTAATGTGTGTGTGTTTGCTGTCTCAGATGGAACAGCTGGCCAACCCCACTACGTGGATAAATGCAGCCACTCAGATCTTCTTCTCTCTGGGCCTGGGCTTTGGATCCCTCATCGCCTTTGCCAGCTACAACCAGTACAACAACAACTTTGAGAAACAGGCCATCGTCGTGTCCATGGTCAACAGTGGAACCTCCATCTTCGCCAGTATCGTCACCTTCTCCATCTATGGCTTCAAGGCCACCTTCAACTATGAGAGCTGCCTGGAGAGGTGAGGCCCTGGGTGGGGTCGCGGCCTGGTTGGTTGTCTCATTGACCTTGGCATTGAACTTTCAACTCAGAGAAGTAGGTGACACCAGTCAGCAAGTAGAAACTTAAACAATTCTAGGTCAAACATATACAATGAATGACTGTAGCAGTTTCTGCAGACATAGAGATGGAAGAGATGGCAGGTGCTTGGACGGGGGAAGGCATTGTTATCTAGATCAGCAATGAGAGGAATTGTACAGGGGGCGACATACTGTATGCTTCAGATCAGAAACGCCCTTTCCAGTGGCGTAGCATGCACCCCCACAGCCCCACTAGGCTGGGGGCCCCAACCAATAAATGTATAAATGTCATAAGCCATGGCAAAATGTTTAGAATTACAGGAAATTAGCTATAAAACTGCTACATTTTCTCTCAACCTCATGGCAAAATGCGTAGAATAGAACAATATAAGCTATAAAACTGCACATTTGTGTCTCTGCCCCATGCGCTGCACCCCTGGCCCTTTACCTGTCCCCCCCCATGCGCTGCACCCCTGGCCCTTTACCTGTCCCCCCCCATGCGCTGCACCCCTGGCCCTTTACCTGTCCCCCCCCATGCGCTGCACCCCTGGCCCTTTACCTGTCCCCCCCATGCGCTGCACCCCTGGCCCTTTACCTGCCCCCCCCATGCGCTGCACCCCTGGCCCTTTACCTGCCCCCCCCTCATGCGCTGCACCCCTGGCCCTTTAAGGGAGGGGGGCTGGCTTTATTTGTTAACAACAGATGGTGTAATCCGAGACATATTACTGTTAAGGAACAGTTTTGTAGCCCGAACATTGAGCTGTTAGCCGTTAGCCTGAGACCCTACTATTTGCAGAGGGGATTCACGGTGACCATTGCTGTTATTGTTTACATCCCGCCTTCCGCTGACGCAAACACAGTGTGTGACGTCATCCACTCTGTTATCGCGAGGTTACAGACAGCGCATCCCAGTGCTTTCTTTGCCATTTTGGTTCGTGAAGTGCCCAACCAGGAATTATACAACTCTGGACTTGTTATATGCTAATGTGAAGTATGCATACAACTCCACTGCACTCCCTCCCCTCGGTAGATCGGATCACAACCTTGTCCACCTCACCCCACTCTACAGGCCTATGGTCCAACAGCAGCCTGCAACCACTAGGACCATAAGGAGATGGTCTCCGGAGGCGAATGAGGCCCTACAGGACTGCTTTGAAACAACAGACTGAGATGTGCTCTGTGAGGCTCATGGGGAGGACATCGATGGACTTACTGACTGCATAACGGACTATATACATTTTTGTGTAGACAACACTGTACCCACCAGGAAGGTACGCTGTTTTCCAAATAATAAACCCTGGGTCACCAGCAACCTGAAGTCCCTGCTGAATGAGAAGAAGAGGGCCTTCAAGAAGGGGGACAGGGACAAATTGAAATGCTTCCAGAGGGAGCTGAAGTTGCGGATTGCTGAGGGAAGAGAGGGTATAAGGAGAAGATGGAGGACAAGCTGAGGCAGAGCCAGGTGAGAAAGGTGTGGAAGGGTATGAGAAATATCACTGGCTTCAAAAAGTCAAACAGTGGGCAGACGAAGGGGACCCCGGACAGAGCCAATGAGCTGAACCAATTTTTTAACAGGTTCGATTTTGGCCCTGTACATCTCCCCTCCAGCTCCCCAGGCCACACACCCTCACAGCTGTCCCATCCCCACTTTGCTCACAACACCTCTGTTGAGACAATCAGCGACCCCCTCCCCACCTCCGCCCCTGCTCCCTCTGGACTGATCTGCAACACCTCCCTTCCCCCCACCTCTGGACTGATCCTCAACACCCCCCTTCCCCCCACCTCCCCACCTGGGCTGGCTTTCACCACCAACCAAGTGAGGAGAGAGCTGGAGAGACTACATCAGTGGAAAGCGGGGGGCCCTGATGGCATCAGCCCAAGGGTGCTTAGGGTCTGTGCTGCATGTACAGTTGTTATATCATATCACATGCAATATTGTAAGTAATCCTTGGACTGAATGTACGTAGTCATTCACTCAGGAATGCATATTAGTATCCTGTCAGTTGTATCTTTTTTCATTGCTTTTAGTATATCGAATGTGCAATACGTGCATTTATCTGTAATTAAACCCTGCACTAAGGACTGTATTTTAATGGAATTACTATTATTACCCTAAATTATATCATACACACTTTTAGCTATTTAAGTATATCTTCCTGCCATTTACCTGTACAGTTAATGTAACCATGCAAATATTCACTTACCTGTAAATTAGCTGTATATTTACCTGTACAGTGAATTTAACCATGCAAAATATTAACTTACCTGTTAATTTAACCAGACTTTATATTAAGTAAACTATTATTACCCTCACTTATATCGTACGCACTTTTAGCTATTTAAGTATTTCTCTGCCATCAATACCAATGTATAGTGTACATATTCAGCCATCCACCCATACTATGCAATGTCTTTTTATAGCTTTTTTGCACTCCAGACTTCTTGTATTTTTATACTTTTTCATACTGCCGCTCTATGTATCATGTACCGTGTATCTGTCTTTTGTGTATTTTCATTCTGGCATTTTGCACCTGCCTTGTGTTTTTTCGTAGCTGCTTGACGAAGAGATTTCCCCTCGTGGATCAATAAAGTATCTGTCTGTCTGTCTGTCTGTCTGTCTGTCTGTCTATCTATAGCACTGCACCACTGGCCCTTTCATGACACTGACATTCTTTTCTTCTCCCAGGGTGCGTCTGCTGCTCCTGAACACCTTTGATCTAGCAGAGGACACCATCAGCCTGGAGAATGTCAACCACTGGATCGCTGAGCTGAACAGTACACACCCAGAACAGTTTGCCAGTCTGGGAGGTAGGCTGGAGACCTGTGACCTAGAGGCTGAACTAGACACGGTAGGTAATCATCATGACACACAACTCAAATTAACTAATAAACTAAATAGGAAAACTTGTGCAAAATACTGATGACAACTTAATTTACTACCTCCCTTAGGGCTCGATTCAATCTGGATCACATAATTTTTGCAATATAGTTTGATTTAAATTTAAAGGCAATGTTCCCGCATTTGCGAAGACTGCATACAGGGTAAATGCTGTATAAGTCGGCTCAATTCAAACGTACCTTTAAATTTCAACTGCACTACAGCGCAGAACTTCTGCGATATGGATTGAATCGAGCCCTTAATCTAACAAAATACCTCTGGTTTCCTGACAATATGTTATCATCTAACAACAACATAAATATATTTTAATGTGAGGCTCTCTCACCATTCTATAAATCTTTAGTATTTTAGTCATAGTTCAAAGTCACCTATTCAACTTTATTTGACTCTGTAGTGGTAGTAGTGAAATGTGGCAAAATATCATTGGCTGTTGCAGTTACAATTAATGTTAATATTTATAAGTCAATGTTCTCCTAGATTTTCCATTTTGTCTATAATATACCATCACACTTAAGTTTCCAATGTAGGGAAGCAAAAAATAAGATACTGACTTTAGCCACTTGAATAATAATTTGCACAATTCGGGACTGAATATCCACTAAACTCTCTCTCTCTCTCTCTCTCTCTCTCTCTCTCTCTCTCTCTCTCTCTCTCTCTCTCTCTCTCTCTTTCTCTCTCTTTCTCTTTCTCTTTCTCTTTCTCTCTCTCTCTCTCTTTCTTTTTTTTCTCTCTCTCTCCCTCCCTCCCTCCCTATTCCCAGGCTGTTGAGGGTACAGGGCTGGCCTTCATAGTGTACAGTGAGGCCATTAAAAACATGCCTGTGTCTCAGCTGTGGTCTGTGCTCTACTTCATCATGCTCCTGCTGCTGGGCATGGGCAGTATGCTGGGCAACGTTATCGCCGTCATCACCCCCCTCAGTGACTTGAAGTTCATCAGCTGCTACATGAGCACCAAAACACTCAATGGTGAGAGAGAAGGAGTGATGAGGGGATTAGGGTTGTGGTTGAGGGTAAGTGTTTGGCTAAGGTGTGAACATGAAGCTAGGGTTAGGGTTGTGTTTGAGGGTAGGTATTGAGCTACGGTGTGAACATGAAGCTAGGGTTAGGTTTGTGTTTGAGGGTAGGTATTGAGCTAAGGTCTGGACATGAAGCTAGGGTTGTGGTTGTGGTTGAGGGTAGGTATTGAGCTAAGGTGTGAACATGAAGCTAGGGTTAGGGTTGTGGTTGAGGGTAGGTATTGATCTAAGGTGTGGACATGAAGTTAGATTTAGGGTTGGCCTTGGCATGTCTTGTCCTTTAGGTTGGTGTGTCTGTTCTGCTGCTTGAGTCAGGTGTGTTTGTGACTAACAGGTTTGTTGTCCCATTTAGCAGACGCTCTTATCCAGAGTGACTTACGGTTTTAGTGCATTTATCTTATTCTTCAAAAATAAGTTATGAGCAAAGTCAGTGCTAGTAGGAATAAAAACATTTTTTTTGGGGGGGGGGATACTGAAATGTCTTATTGATTGTCATATTTAAGGTACTATTTGATGAGGTAGGTTTTCTGATGTTTTCAGAAGATGGGCTGGGAGTGCTGGTTCCACCGTTGGGGTGCCAGAACAGAGAAGAGCTTGGACTGGGCTAGATTGGGCCAATCCTCTAGGTCTGGTGTGTGCGTGTGACTAACAGGTGTGTTGTCATATCCTGTAGGTTTGGTGTGTCTGTTCTGCCTGCTGCTTGGCCTGGGCTTCACCACCCGCTCTGGGAACTACTGGTTCACCATGTTCAACGACTATGGAGCCACCTTCTCTCTGCTCTTCATCGTCCTCATCGAAGTTATCACCGTCTGCTACATATATGGCATCAAAAGGTGTGTGTGTACAATATTGACAATGAAGAATGATTCATTTCAGAAGCTTTCTAAGCATCACCTTTGCTGTTCGAAATCAGAAATACTAACACATCTCGTCGTACAGTACCTTATCTCCAAGAAACAATAGTTGAGCAGACATTATTTGAAACAGTTTCTACTCCAGAATGTGTAGCCCTACTGCACTTGTGTTAGCAGCCAGTAGAGTTAAATATTTACAGTACCACATGAAAGCTGTATTGTGTCCAGTAATGCCTAACAACACTTAGCATAATCATCCACAAATACCTCACATTCTCTGCTCTCTGGCTTTCGTGTTGGCTGTACCGTAGTCTTTAAAGTTGGGCTTTTACTGTTTATTAAAAGCAAAATGGCTTATGAAGCATATAAGCAATTTCCTTTGAATGTTGAATGAATGTTTAAACTAAAATACCATGGTTGTCTTTTGTCCATCCAAAATCTATGAAAGTATTTTAGGAAAGGGAAAGGTGATACTAGTCTGTTGCACAACTGAATGCATTCAACCAAAATGTGTTTTCCACATTTAACCCAACCCCTTTGAATCAGAGAGGTGCAGGGGGCTGCCTTAATCGACATAGTCATCATATCAATGCTCCTACAACCTTTCCCTCTCCAGGTTTGAGAAGGATGTAGAAGACATGTTAGGTCAACGTCTTAACTGGTACTGGAAGATCATGTTGGCAGGAGTCAGTCCCATCCTCCTCATCACACTATTCATCTTCTACATCGTCAGCTACATCCAGGGAGGAACACCCACATACCAGGCCTGGGACAAAGAACTGGTATGGCCTCTCTTTTTATCTCCAATATCTTATAACCCTGTCATTACACTAACAAGCGCAGTACTTGGGCCAAAAACATGGTAAGGTAAGATAGTACTTCATTAGTCCCCAAAGGGGGGATTTGATTGTACCAGTCATACATGTCATACCTTAATTCTGTTCACCTGTTCTCCCTGGCTCCTCCCCTACCAGGTGTTTCCTATGTTCCCTTATTCCTTGAGTATTTAACCCGTATCTGTTCATTGGTCTAGTTGCCAGTTCGTCTTGTGTGTTTCACCAGTTCGTGCCCGCTTCTTGGAATACCTGCTATCTGTTTAGTTCTCCGGTTACCGTACCCCTGCCTATTTACAAACCTGATTCCTGCCTGCCGTCTCTGTACCTCTGAACTCCTGTGTGCCAAATCCATTGCCTGCCTACGACAACGACATAGCCTTCCGATTTTGTAAAATAAATTATACTTGACATTCTACCTGTCTCCTGCATCTGCACTTGGGTCTCTGTCTGAGTTGTGACAATACATGAATGAAAGAAAAACACTGGAACAGAATATGCTGCTTCGGGTTTCATTCCTGCACCCAGATACAATGTTGATACCTGCCTGTTCTGTTGTCTTCCTTCTCCTCCAGGGGAAGTCTGTGGTGACGGAGTATCCTCCCTATGCCCAAGCCTTCATCGGCCTCCTCCTAGCCTCCTCTGTCTGCTGTATCCCTCTGACGGCCCTCTACGCCTACTGTAAGAAGAGGAACCTGGCCAGTGGAAAGAGAGAGCGCACTGTCAGCACTGTGTCAGCGTAAAGACTGACGTATTGGTTGACAGACGGAGTGACACAAGGCAGAGCTGCTACATTACAGCTCTGAGACTGACTGGACTAGCTACTTTTAGGATTGACTGATCGACAGCCTACCGTCCGTATCATGGCTGTTTTAACAGAACAGTACCTCACTCTCCTGGTGCAGTGGTTCACGCCACACCACAAGCCAAAGGCCCTCTTTCTCTCACCTGGGCCGGCTGGTTCGCCCGCTGTGCTGCTGGTGGACAGACTGGCAGACCTGTACATAGCATTAGGCCTAGTCGTCATTTGGCATCTAACACTTGCTGGGTGATTATAGTGAACTTTTGTATTTTGATAAGTTCTATTAGTATTATTCTAGTTGCGGTTCTGAGCAGGGCTTAGAACTACATCCAAAATATTTCAGAAGTGAAGAACGAATAAATAATCTTGTCAATGGTTTATTGCATTGTTTAAAGGCCCAGTGCAGTCAAAAACTTGATTTTCCTGTGTTTTTTTTACGTATTTCCAGGCTATAGGGTTGGAATAATACTGTGAAATTGGAAAAATTATTATAATCCCCTTTTAGTGTGTCAGCCCTCTTTATTTAAAGCTCCACAAAATGTTTAATGTTTTTCAGTATGGTGAAGTATTTTTTATCCCATTAGTTTACTGTAGATATTCTGTTGATTACTCAAATGAGTTGTGACATATGTTGAGTGCCTGGATGTACAAGGCAGACCTTCGTCTGCCTCGGTTATGACTGAATACAGTCTGATTGGTATCTAATGACCAAGAACAACTTGTAGCAATAGCTGTATGTGATATAGTGTTTGCAAACATACTAATAATTTCACATAACAAAAAATCTGTATCACCAGTACCAAGAACATATCTACACCTAAGGGCTTTGTTGTCAGTCCACTATCAGTGAAATCTTACCAGGATCATACTCAGTGAGGTGCAATGTAACAGAATTTTCAGATAGATATTCTGTAGAACAGACACTATTCTCTATCATATAGAACAGAAAATCATGTCAGCTCTATAGGAAGCATCTCTATCTGCAACATTCCATAACGTTGCACCTCTTGAACCTTTCTGTGCTCTTCTAAATAGAAAGTATTGGAGTGTTGCACTGCTGTCATATAATCCACATCAACTTGACTTAGGATACAGCCCAATGGCTATGCAACAATGTGCTGTGCAAATTCACGAACCAAAAACACGATATAGGCCTACTCTTTTTACAGTCAATTGTATGGGTTTACACAGAAACAATTGCCAAACATGTTGTAATACTGTGAGCATTTTTAATGTGATCAATTTCAAACCATCCATTTACAATAACAGGGGAGCAACTTTCACTGGGGACTGGGGGACATATCCCCCCCCCCACACACACATTCTGAAATTGCATTTTTGTCCCCCCACAGTTTTATCATTGGAATGTGATACAAAATGAGGCAATGGTGTGCTTTTGGACCATGCGGAGGCCTCCGAGCGGTCGGGTAGGCTGTTTGGAATGTTTATCCGACTGGATAAAAATCATAATAAAAATTGAATGTCCCCCACACTTCTAAAAAGTTGCGCCCCTGTACAATAATGGAAAAAAGTTGTTGTTAGTGTGAACCAAGTGTTATTATAACTGTTGTACCACAATGATGTGTTCATGTTTTGTACGTAGTAATTTCTATGGTGAAATCATTAAAGACATGAAGACATCAGAACCATTGGTATGACTGAACAATATAAAGCTAAAACAGCCAGCCTGTTGCAAACCAGGCAGTTCATGCAGTCACACTTGCTAGTATCCAGCAAGGATGACACATTTCAATGGTATGAAATCTGTTTTTTTTTTTTAAGTGTGTGGTTTGACAAGCTAAGTACTTTATAATACCACTGGATGTTTAGACCACAGAACTATACTGAACAAAAATATAAACGCAACATGCAACAATTTCAAAGATTTTACTGAGTTACAGTTCATATAAGGAAATCAATCAGTCAATTGAAATAAATTCATTAGGCCCTAATCTATGGATTTCATATGACTGGGCAAGGACACAGTCATGGGTGGGCCTCGGAGGGCATAAGCTCAGCACTTGGAAGCCAGGCCCACCCACTGGGGAGCCAGGCCCAGCCAATCAGAGTGAGTTTTTCCACACTAAAGGGCTTTATTACAGACAGAAATACTCCTCAGCACCGCTTCAGACGATCCAGAGGTGAAGAAGCCGGATATGGAGTTCCTGGGCTGACGTGTTTACACGTTGTGAGGCATTAATTTACGTTTGTCCCTCATTTTAAGGTCAACCCTGTTACGTGAACCAGACAAATTTTAATATTTTAATATAATCTATTTCTTTTAAAATATTTTTTTCAAAAGGAACATTGAACACCTAATAAGCTGGTTCTATGCTTTTTGGCCATTTTCTGTTGTTTTGTGGTAGAAAACTGATTGCGTTGAGCATAACACTTCAACCCTGTTACTCAGAGATAGATGGGCTAGAAATGTTTTACATTAAGCTTGAGGGGAGTTATGGCTGATTTAAGATAAAATCGTCAACCCTGTTACTTTAATTGGCACTTTTCCTGCAACTTTAATGGCCTTTAATGGCCTCTTGAGATGGTTAATATTAGGTTAAATACGTTTTTTTTTACAGAATTACACTACCCAAAAGGCACTCTTTGTGGAACAACCCAAGGGGTAATATAAACAGGAAATTATTTTCTGACACCAAATCTCAATACCCAGTAATAGTTACATACTTCCAATTGTATGACCACCAAGATCCACCTTCTCAGTACATAAATGAATTTGTATATATGAGATTTATATCTGTGGTCTGTTTCAATATCTGGATGGAAATAAAACATTTAGTTCTATTTTGTGCAATATCAGCCATGCTATGGAAATGTTCTGACACAAGCTATGGAAATGTACTGACACAAGCTATGGAAATGTACTGACACAAGCTATGGAAATGTACTGGCACAAGCTATGGAAATGTACTGGCACAAGCTATGGAAATGTACTGACACAAGCTATGGAAATGTACTGACAAGCTATGGAAATAAAATACTTTAATTGGCACTTTTCCTGCTACTTTAATGACCTCTTGAGATGGGAAAACATGTTTTTTAGGAAGTGGAACATGTGCCCCTTATGACAGAATGTTAATATTAGGTTAAATACGTTTTTTTGACAGAATTACACTACCCAAAAGCTATGGAAATGTACTGGAGTGCTGACTGACATGCACTTCACTTTCCCTTTGTATAGCTCCATCTCTCTTCCTCCTCAAATATTGATTCTTCACATGATTGGAAAGTGTGAAGTGAGTGAGGACATGCTCCAGATATACTGTACACGTTTCATATTGGCTGCAGATTCAACAGAGGAACAGCTGAGTATGGTATATTGCCCTATAAGATATTGTTCCCAACATTTATTAGGGCTCGATTCAATCCGTAGCGCTGAAGAATTTCTATCGCACTATGGAGCTGAACTTCGGCGTTATGGATTAAATTGAGCCTTTAATTAAAGTAAATATTACCTGAAGCAATTTGATTCTTAACATAATTGTATAGTACAACTACTATGACTATTACTACAGTAGACCAGTAGTCTGATAAATAACATAAAGTTGAGAGGTAATATAGTTTATGCAATTTTTACAAAATGTGCTCTCCAGCCATATTTCTGGTGTAAAAAAACATATCTATCATAAACAATAATCTTGAATACGCCACAAAACTATTGAATGGATCTCTCAGTGGCTCATTAGCATCACACATTCATTCTTTAATAATCCCACTTAATTTACACCTGCACTCAGCCCCCCAGTCCCCTCAGCCCCTCAGCTCACCCTCTCAGCCCCTCAGCCCCCCAGTCCCCTCAGCCCCTCAGCTCACCCTCTCAGCCCCTCAGCCCCCCAGTCCCCTCAGCCCCTCAGCCCACCCTCTCAGCCCCTCAGCCCCTCAGCCCCCCAGTCACCGTTTTAGCCCTCCAGTCCCAACGCTTTGCTCAACTGCCTCCTCAGCATAATATGGAGTGGCATTTTAATCTTGTTTTTTCACATACAATGTGAGAACTTGCTTACTGAACCCAAAGCCAACAAAAATGTCCATGAGGAATGGGGAAGAGTATAAATATAAACTTAACAAGTCTCATTTTATTAAAAACATTAATTGAGCGAGATCTGCTAGCAGATACCAGTCATTGCACTAAAGATAGCATTGGCTCGCAAAACTACCTCTAACTTCCTTCATACTGGACACAGAGATTTAAAATGGTATCCATAAGTTCATCTGACTATGGGGAAGATGATACATTTCCAAATCCTGAAGTATCCCATTAAGACAACTGTTGAGAAAAACTAATGAAGGGAAGGAAACTCTGAAGTACACTACCTACAGGGAAGGGAACAGAGCTGTGAAGTCCACTACCTACAGGGAAGAGAACAGAGCTGTGAAGTCCACTACCTACAGGGAAGGGAACAGAGCTGTGAAGTACACTACCTACAGGGAAGAGCTGAATATGTTGGGTACTATTATTGCCAGACGCACATGAGGACTGGACTCAATCCTGTCTGTCCCCTAGCTGCTCTGCCAGATGGGACAAGGCACTTAAGAGCTGTGAAGAGATGAATTTACTGTGTTACATTTTTTTATTTTACTAGGCAAGTCAGTTAAGAACAAATTCTTATTTACAATGACAGCCTAGGAACAGTGGGTTAACTGCCATGTTCAGGGGCAGAACGACAGATTTTTACCTTGTCAGCTCAACACTCTAACTACTAGGCTACCTGCCGCTGTTCCTAAATGAGGCCTCTCCTCCTGGTTACACTAGTGACCATGTCCCCCGTGCATCCCGCAAAGGCCTACTCAATCACTTTTTATAGCTACTGTTTACAGGCCTCCTGGGCCTTATACAGAGTTCCTTACTGAGTTCTCTGAATTCCTATCAGACCTTGTAGTCATGGCAGATAATATTCTAATTTTTGGTGACTTTAACATTCACATGGAAAAGTCCACAGATCCACTACAAAAGGCTTTCGGCGCCATCATCGGCTCAGTGGGTCTCCGGACCTACTCATTGCCACAGTCATACACTGGATCTAGTTCTGTCCCGTGGAATAAATATTGTGGATCTAAATGTTTTTCCTCATAATCCTGGACTATCAGACCACCATTTTATTTTGTTTGCAATCGCAACAAATAATTTGTTTAGACCCCAACCAAGGATCATCAAAAGCCGTGCTATAAATTCTCGGACAACCCAAAGATTCCTAGATGCTCTTCCAGACTCCATCCACCTATCCAAGGACGTCGGAGTACAAAAATCAGTTAACAATCAAACTGAGGATCTAAATTTAACCTTGCGTAATACCCTAGATGTAGTCACACCCCTAAAAACAAAAAAAAATTGCCAAAAGAAACTAGCTCCCTGGTACACAGAAAATACCCGAGCTCTGAAGTAAGCTTGCTGAAAACTGGAACGGAAATGGCACTCCACCAAACTGGAAGTCTTCCTACTAGCTTGGAAAGAAAGTACAGTGCAATATCAAAGAGTCCTCACTGCTGCTCGATCCTCCTATTTTTCCAACCTAATTGAGGAGAATTAGAATAATCCTAATTTTCTATTTGATACTGTTTCAAAGCTAACTAAAAATCAGCATTCCCCAAGAGAGGATGCCTTTCACTTCAGCAGCAATGAATTCATGAACGTCTTCAACGAAAAGATCATTATCATTAGAAAGCAAATTACGGACTCCTCTTTGAATCTGCGTATTTCCCCAAAGCTCAGCTGTCCTGAGTCTGCACTGAACTGCCAGGACCTAGGATCAATGGAGACACTCAAGTTTTTAAATCCTATATATCTTGACACATTCATGAAAATTGTCATGGCCTCTAAACCTTCAACCTGCGAATGGGACCCTATTCCAACTAAACTACTGAAAGAGCTACTTCCTGTGCTCGGCCCTCCTATGCTGAATAAATGGCTCCCTCTCCACCGGATGTGTACCAAACTCTCTAAAAGTGGCAGTAATAAAACCGCTCTTGAAAAAGCCAAGCCTTGACCCAGAAAATGTAAAAAACTATCGGCCTATATCGAATCTCCCATTTCTCTCAAAAATCTTAGAAAAAGCAACTCACTGCCTTCCTGAAGACAAATAATGTATACGAAACACTTCAGTCTGTTTTTAGACCCTATCATAGCACTGAGACTGCACTTGTGAAAGTGGTAAACAACCTTTTAATGGCGTCAGACCAAGGCTCTGCATCTGTCCTCGTGCTCTTAGACCTTAGTGCTGCTTTTGACACCATCGACCACCATATTCTTTTGGAGAGATTGGAAACCTTAATTGGTCTACACGGACAAGTTCTTGCCTGGTTTAGATCTTATCTGTCTGAGAGATATCAGTTTGTGTCTGGGGATGGTTTGTCCTCTGACAAATCAATTGTAAGTTTCGGTGTTCCTCAAGGTTCCATTTTAGGGCCATTATATATTTTCCCTATATATTTTACCTCTTGGTGATGTCATTCGGAAACATAATGTTAACTTCCATTGCTATGCGGACGACACACAGCTGTACATTTCAATGAAACATGGTGATGCACCAAAATTGCCTGCCCTGGAAGCCTGTCTTTCAGACATAAGGAAGTGGATGGCGGCAAATGTTTTACTTTTAAATTCTGACAAAACAGAGATGCAAGTTCTAGGTCCCAAGAAACAAAGAAATCTGCTTTTGGATCTGACAATTAATCTTGATGGTTGTACAGTCGTCTCCCAAAAAACTGTGAAGAACCTTGGCATTACTCTGGACCCTGATCTCTCTTTTAATGAACATATCAAGAATATTTCAGAATATTTTTTTCCATCTTTGTAACATTGCAAAAATCTGACATTTTTTGTCCAAAAATGATGCGGAAAAGCTAATCCATGCTTTTGTCACTTCTAGATTAGATTACTGCAATGCTCTACTCTCCGGCTACCCGGATAAAGCACTAAATAAAATTCAATTAGTGCTAAACACGGCTGCTAGAATCCTGACTAGAACCAAAAAGATTTGATCATATTACTCCCGTGCTAGCCTCTCTACACTGGCTTCCTGTTAAGGCTAGGGCTGATTTCAAGGTTTTACTGCTAACCTACAAAGCATTACATGGGCTTGCTCCTACTTATCTCTCAGATTTGGTCCTGCCGTACATACCTACACGTACGCTCCGGTCACAAGACGCAGGCCTCCTTATTGTCCCTAGAGTCTCTAAGCAAACAGGTGGAGGTAGGGCTTTCTCCTATAGAGCTAAATTTTTATGGAATGGTCGGCCTATCCATGTGAGAGACGCAGACTCCGTCTCAACCTTTAAGTCTTTACTGAAGACTCACCTCTTCAGTATGTCCTATGATTGAGTGTAGTCTGGCCCAGGGGTGCAAGGGTGAACGGCAAGGCTCTGGAGCGACGAACCACCCTTGCTGTCTCTGCCTGGCCGGTTCCCGCCTCTCCATTGGGATTCTCTGCCTCTGACCCTATTACGGGGGCTGAGTCACTGGCTTACTGGTGCTTTCCATGCCATCCCTAGGAGGGGTGCGTCACTTCCTGTCCGGTTTGTCGCCCCCTCTGGCTTGTGCAGTCGTGGGGATCTTTCGTGGACTATACTCAGCCTTGTCTCAGGATAGTAAGTTGGTGGTTGTTGATATCCCTCTATTGGTGTAGGGGCTGTGCTTGGCAGAGTGGGTGAGGTTATATCCTGCCTGGTTTGGCCCTGTCCGGGGGTATTGTCTGGGTATTGTCGGAGGGGGCCACAGTGTCTCCTGACCCCCCCTGTCTCAGCCTCCAGTATCTATGCTGCAATAGTCTATGTGCCGGGGGGCTAGGGTCAGTTTGTTAAATCTGATGTTATTATCCGGTGTCTTGTGTGAATTTAAGTATGCTCCCTCTAATTCTCTCTCTCTCCCACTCTACCTCCTCTCCCGGAGGACCTGAGCCTACCCGGAGGACCATGCTTCAGGACCACCTGCCCTGATGACTCCTAGCTGTCCCCAGTCCACCTGGTCGTGCTGCTGCACCGGTTTCAACTATTCTGCCTGCGGTTATGGAACCCTGACCTGTTCATTGGACGTGCCACCTTGTCCCAGACCTGCTGTTTTCATCTCGCTCTCGCTCTACCGCACCTGCGCTCTATTGCACTGAAAAACCAAGTGACATTCACTCCTGATGTATTTACCTGTTGCAACCTCCACAACCACTTTTATTATTATTTGACCCTGCTGGTCATCTATGAACATTTGAACATCTTGGAGAAAGAACTGGCCTTTATGGCCATGAATTGTTATAATCTCCACCTGGCACAGCCAGAAGAGGACTGGCCCCTCAGAGCTTTGCCTTTCTAGGGAGTTTTTCCTAGCCACCGTGCTTCTACATCTGCATTGCTTGCTGTTTGGGGTTTTAGGCTGGGTTTCTGTATAGCACTTTGTGACATCGGCTGATGTAAAAAGCGCTTTATAGATACATTTGATTTGATTTAAGGACTAAGCCCCCCATGTGTGGATTTCCATAAGAAATCCAGGGGTGGCCATAACTGCGGGAAGTAGGGGTGCTGAGGGTGCTGCAATCACACAGTTCACTTTCACTTTGCACATTGTAAACATAATTCTTTCTCGCAACTATCTACGTGCTCTCCTCCTCTCAACTTTTCCCTTCGCTTGTGGACTTCAGCTGTCTGTGACCAGGCAAAAAAAATAATCCAAGCCAAAGCTTCATATCATATCCGTTAACCGCTACACACAGCTTAAATTGTTGCCATGTCATAGTCAACATACTAGAACTTTCAGTACTAGATTCATTATCTGATTCTTTGATTGGGTGGACAACATTTCAGTTAATCCTGCAAGAGCTCTGATAGATTGATGGACGTACTCTGGAAGTTTTCATAATTACTGTGTAAGTCTATGGAAGGGGGTGAGAACCATGAGCCTCGCAGGTTTTGTATTGAAGTTAATGAAACCAGAGGACAGAAGCTAGCTGTCCTCCGGCTACACCATGGTGCTACCCTACAGAGTGCTGCTGAGAGTACTGTAGACCTTCAATGCAAAACAGTGTGTTTTAATCAATTATTTGGTGACGTGAATATATTTAGTATAGTTTTATTTTAAAAGGATAACTTTCAATGTTTCATTATTAAAATGTTTATGAAATTCACTGAGAAGGATGGTCCTCCCCTTACTCCTCTGAGGAGCCTCCACTGGTTGGTGTTTAATTTGACACCTGTGATCTTGTCCTCAGGAGCCAATGTCCACGCCACCACACCGACGGAAGACACAGCGCTGACGTATGTTTGGTAGAACGAACACACAGACGTGGCTGACGTGTTGCTGTGGGGGGGACCTGGTGAGACCACTCCCTAGTAATATGGGCTCGCCTCAACTCTGGGAAACATAGTTCATGTCAATGCACAGCATTGTTGCATGACTTTGTTGACATGTTTTCATAAGTGTTTGTGTGCTTCCGAATGGCACAATATTCCCTTTATTGTGCACTACTTTTTACCAAGGCCCACAGAGTGCATTTATTATGCAGCCTGGGTATTGTTTAAACTATAGATGCTGGATACATGACTACTTGAATGGATTTAATGTCAGGGCCCAGGTCTGACAGAATCTGTGCAGAAGATCTAGGTGCTGCTGTAGGCCCTTCTTGGTTGGGGACAGGCGCGCCAGATGTTGGTCCCATGTTTCATGAGTTGAAATAAAAGATCCCACAAAAAAGCTTGTTTCTGTCAAATATTTTGCACGTCTCAAGTTTTGAGGGAGCGTGCAATTGGCATGCTGACTGCAGGAATGTCCACCAGAGCTGTTGTCAGAGAATTGAACGTTAATTTCTCTACCATAAGCCGACTCCAACGTTGTTTTAGAGAACTTAGCAGTAAGTCCAACCGGCCTCACAACCGCAGACCACGTATGACGACACTAGACCTCAAAAGCCGGCTTCTTCACCTGCAGGATTGTCTGAGACCAGCCACCTGGACAGCTGAAACTGTGGGTTTGCACAACCAAAGAATTCTGCGCAAACTGTCAGAAACTGCGTGCTTGTCATCCTCACTTGACCTGACTGCAGTTAGGTGTCGTAATTGACTTGACTTGACAGTGGGAAAATGCTCACCTTCGATAGCCATTGGCATGCTGGAGAGGTGTGCTCTTCATGGGCAGATGGCAAACAGTGTGTATGGCATTGTGTGTGCGTGCAGTTTGCTTATGTCAATGTTGTGAACAGAGTGCCCCATGGTGGCAGTGGGGTTATGTTAAGGGCAGGCATAAGCTACGGACAACGAACACAATTGCATTTTATCGATGAGATATTGTGACGAGATCCTGAGGCCCATTGTCTTGCCATTCATCTGCCAACATCACCTCATGTTTTAGCATGATAATACACAGCCTCATGTCACAAGGATCTGTTTACAATTCCTGGAAGTTGAAAATGTCCCAGTTCTTCCATGGCCTGCATACTCACCAGACATGTCACCCATTGAGCATGTTTGGGATGCTCTAGATCAATGTGTACGATAGCGTGTTCCAGTTCCCGCCAATATCCAGTAATTTCGCACCGCCATTGAAGAGGAGTGGGATAACATTCCACAAGCCACAATCAACAGCCTGATCAACTCTATGAGAAGGAGATGTGTAGCTCTGCATGAGGCAAATGGTGGTCACACCAGTTATTGACTGGTTTTCTACCCCTCTGTGGACATCGATGCATGTATACTGTACGTCACATCACGTAGTTCCTTTTTCAGGGAACTTGATCATTTGTGAGGAAGTGGGAGTCTGTATCTGTGTATGATGGAGAGTAATCTGTCCCCAGGTTTCATTCCTCTAATTCTGGCTGCTACAGCAGGTCATGTTGAGGTGGAGATCCTGCTGGATAAAGGAGGGGATATCGAAGCCCAGTATGAGAGAACCAAAAACACAATATTGTTTATCTGTACAATATTGCAAAACATGTTGATGCTCTCAGTATCACTGAATGTCTTACATGTGTTGACTCATACTGATTTTTTTATTCCTTTGCGTGGGTGAGCTGGATGGATTCCACACACCACTAACTCAAGCTGAACTGGAAGAGATGGCTGCAGCTATGGTCCATCTTGTGTTTACAAATCAAATCAAATGTATTGGTCACATACACGTGGTAAGCAGATGTTATTGCGGGTGTAGCGAAATGCTTCTAGCTCCAACAGTGCAGTAACATCTAACATGTAATATCTAACAGTTTCACAACATATACCTAAATACACATAAATCTAAGTAAGGAATGGATTGAGAATATATACTACATAAATGTCAGGGTGGAATTGGACTAAGATACAGTGGCATAGTAAGCTTTGTAGTATGCAGTATACACATAAGAGATTGGTGATGCAGTATGTAAACACGATTAAGTGACTAAGATACCGAAGATTAGTATAGCGCACAGTTTAAACAAATGAGATGAGTAGTGGAAGATACGGAAACATTATTAAAGTGACTAGTGTTTCATTTCCTTAAAGTGGCCGGTGATTACTAATCTATGTCTATAGGCAGCAGCCTCTGATGTGCTAGAGATGGTTGTCTAGCAGTCAGTGGCGTAGTATAGAGTACAATACAGTATATACATATGAGATGGGTGATGCAATATGTACACACAATTGAGTGACTAGTTACCGTATAATAATGTAGAGTGCAGTTTATACACAGAGATGAGTGATGCAGATACAGATACATTATTAAAGTGGCTAGTGTTCTATTCCTTAAAGTGGCCCGTGATTTCTAATCAGTGTCTATAGGCAGCCAACTCTGGTGTGTTAGTGATGGTTGTTTAGCAGTCTGATGGCCTTGAGATAGAAGCTGTTTTTCAGTCTCTCGGTCCCAGCTTTGATGCACCTGTACTGACCTCGCCTTCTGGATGATAGCGGGGTGAACAGGCAGTGGCTCGGGTGGTTGATGTCTTTGATGATCTTTTTGGCCTTCCTGTGGCAACGGGTGCTGTAGGTGTCCAGGAGGGCAGGAAGTTTGGCCCCAGTAATGTGATGGTCAGACCGCACCACCCTCTGGAGAGCTTTGCGGTTATGGGCGGTGCAGTTGCTGTACCAGGCGGTGATGCAGCCCTACAGGATGCTCTCAATTGTGTATCTGTAGAAGTTTGCGAGGGTTCTGGGTGATAAGCCAAATTTCTTTAGCCTCCTGAGGTTGACGAGACGCTGTTGCGCCTTCTTCACCACACTGTCTGTGTGGGTGGACCATTTCAGTTTGTTAATTATTTACATAAACGTCTGGGTGCTGCGTTGTGGTATTTGTTCCTGTGTTGACAGTTACAATGGTCAAAATAGTAAGCATTACAAATGTATTTATACATTTTCTTTCTTAGATTTTGGCCTAGGTGCCAGTTCACACATAAGTTGTGTACTCTGAAAGGTTTTCTCTCTATATCATATTACTGATGAAAAGGAAATCATATGATGTAATATATATATACAGTGACTTCGGAAAGTAATCAGACCCCTTGACTTTTTCCACATTTTGTTATGTTACAGCCATATTAAATTGTTTTCCCCCTCATCAATCTACACACAATACCCCATAATGACACAGCAAAAACAGGTTTAAAGGAATTTTTGCAAATCAAAAAAAAAAAAAAAGTATTCAGACCCTTTACCCAGAACCTTTGGCAGCGATTACAACCTTGAGTCTTAGGTATGACGTTACAAACTTGGCACACCTGTATTTGGGGAATTTCTCCCATTCTTCTCTGCAGATCGGGGCAGCAGGTAGCGGCAGGTAGCCCAGTGGTTAGAGTGTTGGGCCCGTAACCGAAAGGTTGCTGGATCGAATCCCCGAGCTGACAAGGTAAAAATCTGTCGTTCTGCCCCTGAACAAGGCAGTTAACCCACTGTTCCTACGCCGTCATTGAAAATAAGAATTTGTTCTTAACTGACTCGCCTAGTAAAATAAAGGTAAAAAAAAAAGATCCTCTCAAGCTCTGTCAGGTTGGATCCTCTCAAGCTCTGTCAGGTTGGATGGGGAGCGTCGCTGCAAAGCTATTTTCAGGTCTCTCCAGAGATGTTTGATTGGGTTGAAGTCCGGGCTCTGGCTGGGCCACTCAAGGACATTCAGAGATTTGTCTCGAAACCACTCCTGGGTTGTCTTGGCTGTGTGCTTAGGGTCGTTGTCCTGCTGGAAGTCTGAAGTCCTGAGCGCTCTGGAGCAGGTTTTCATCAAGGATCTCTCTGTCCTGACACTGGCGACGACAAAGATGGTTGCGGGGATTCCCCCAAGGCCATAAGGCGAGGGTAAGTGGAGTAAAGTGTGTCTTTAATGTGTTTGAAACTCAGCCATTGGCTGCATTCCAAACACTTAAAAGACACCCTATCCCCTCAGCCCTCAAATTAAGTGGACACTTCTGATGATGTATCACTGCATGCCATGGTTATGATGCAGAGGAGCACCTTCACCTTCAGTCACAGACTGATCCCACCACGGTGTGCCAGAGAACGCTACAGGAAGTCCTTCCTGCCGGCGGCTATTAGACTATTTAATGTCTCACCTGGGTGCCGTGCCGTCTGCAACATAGACAATTAGGCATCCATCCATCCATGAGTAACTTTCTGGTCTGTAATCACTCATTCACTCAGGACTTATTCAGTCAGCACTCATTCATTCAGGACTGTATATACATATTCATTCACAGTTGTTATATCATATCACGTGCAATATTGTAAGTAATTCTTGGACTGAACTTATGTAGTCATTCACTCAGGACTGTACATTAGTATCCTGTCAGTAGTATCTTTTTTCATTGCATATAGTTTATCAAATGTACAATATGTGCATTTATATGTAATTAAACCCTGTACTAGGGACTGTCTTTTAAGGGAATTTGTATTATTACCCTAATTTATATCATACGCACATTTAGATATTTATGTATCTCTTCCTGTCATTTACCTGTACATTTAATTTATTTAACCATGCAAATATTCAAATATTCATTTACCTGTATATTTAAGGAGACTGTATATTAAGTCAACTATTATTACCCTCATTTATATCATACGCACATTTAGCTATTTAAGTATAATTTTCTACCATCTACTTGTATAGTCAACCATGCAAATATTGTTTATTTCTATCAACTTGCAATAATTTTTTTTTTCTATAACAATGTATAGGGTACATGTTCAGTCATTCAGCCATACTATGCAATGCCTTTCTATATCTTTTTGCACTACAGACGTCCTGTATTTTTATACTTTTTCATACTTCTGGCATTTTGCACCTGCCCTGTGTTTTTTTTACTCCGGTAACGTTACACAGGCATTATGTTAACGTTACGGCGAAGGCGTCTCTGTCACAAATGTTTAATCGCAGTTTTGATAAAGAGAGCGGTGAGGTGGCTTGTATATCTGCAGATAAACATGTTACATCTGCTATCCAACGCATCAGCAGATAAAACATTGCACATTAAAGGTAGACTCAGTAACGTGACGTAGATGCAGAAAATAAACAGCAACTTTTTCCTGTGTATTTCAAAATAATTTGTGATAGTTGATTGACATTTCCCAAGGGAAAAGTACATTCACATTTAAGAAAACAATCTAATGAGATTGACCATATGACTGGATACTGATCACGGAATATGATAATTGACTGTTAAATGTTTTAAATGTCTGTAATGTCCACTTGCCAATGTTTTGTAATCTCTGTAAGGTATTTTTCCTCATGTGTCAGACCCCAAGAAGACTAGCTGTCGTCATGGCGTCAGCTAATGTGGATCCTAATAAAATGAAGTAAAATCAACATACTGACACTGTGCCTCAAGGCATCATAGATGATGGGAATAACAGCAAGAACATACTGCACATGCACATCCTCAAACTAAAGTATGAACATTTTGTTCAAAAATTTAAGTACTTTCTGTTATGTGTGCCAGCACTAGCAAGGGTGGGTACCGCATTGTGGCATTATGCCACCTAGTGAATAACTGTCAAGAAAATAGTTTTGAATAATAAAATACTCATTAGGGCAGTTGTGAATATACTGTAGGTGATTCTGTTGGAACTTGCAGCCCTATTGACAGAGCTGAGTCATATTTACTCACCTAAGGCATAATTTCATTAGACCTTTCTGTTTTTGGATCTTTGCTTTCTGTGTAGGCCTGTGGCACTTGGCGTCCATAGTAGGCCCTGACTCTGGTAGGGCACAACCGACGTGTGTGGGGTTAGACAAGAACAGGGATATACAGTCACGATGTTAGAGATTGGGCCAATTGCAACCAATATTGACCGGCATATTACAGTGAGGTGATTCATTAATATGGGCTAAGACAGAGAAACCATTTACATCATCGTGATCCTGCCCTCTGAAATCATTGGCAGGTGGCACCATTGACTTATGTCATCAATGTGTATCTTAAATAAATAAAAACATTATGAAAGAATAGTATTCAAATATTTGGATGAAAGGAGGGACCAGGAAACATCGTGCAGACAGTGGATGGATAAGAGACATTTTAATACCATGTGTAGACACATTTCTGAAAATGTGGGCACACTCAGAATGTGGATCAGATCAGGTGACAGGAATAAAGCAGGTATAAACAGGGCTCAAAACCTTTGCACCCCCCTTTCTTGCAAAACAAACCTTGGTATAGATGATAGAATAACAGCTAAAGCAGGCTGTACATGCACATCCTCAAACTAGAGTATGAACATCTAGTTCCAAAATCAGTCCTTGATCCCTCATTGTATGCAAAACCGCCCCTCACATTTCATGATAATGATCTTGGCATGCCAACTCCTTGAGGATAATTTCATAGTTTCAATTTAATTACACATGAATACAAATGAAGACATCATGTATAGAGAGAGACCCTGTAGATTTACCATTACTCTTCAAAAAGGCAAAACAGCATTGCCAATTGAATCAAGGGGAACTACAATCCTAACAGTAACTGTAGTGTATGATGATGATGTTATGAGGAACATTAAAGCCTTACAGTGTATAAAAGTTATCTGATAAGATATCAGACAATGATCAACCATTTGCTAAATAAACATTGCTTCTTATTACAGTGCCAATAGTATGATCCATAGTCAGTTAAAGCTTAACTAGACCAGAAAACAACAAGGACAATAAATAGGCTACATTGTGTTAAATATCAATTTCTATAGAACAATATTAGGAAATGGAACAGAATGACTGATGATACATTTATTACACATTTCTTGGACACATCAATGATGTTTTAATTGACAAAAAAAAAACAATATCCTTGATAATAACAGCCCCAAAATAAATCCTCTGATAAACAAAACAAACACGTGACAATAATATAAGGCTATAAAACAATTAAAACTGTGGTTCTGCTTGTTTTCTTCATACTGCATTGAGCCGACAGAAGCAACCCATTTTCATTGGTATATCAGTCAAACCAAATAGATGTCTAAAACCGTTCAAACATTACTGTCATCAGTTAAAAACGGTGACAGCATAACAGTTGGCTTAAATAGCACAATAACTTGAATTGATCATTTTTGTCATCATTCTTACAAGAATTCAATGCTTTGTCATTATATTAAATTGTATCTTGGCTTACATGGCACCTAAATCATCTGTTTAAAAACACAGATCAGCAAGAGACACTATGCAGGCTGATTCTTGAATTTGATAGGCTTATGACTCATAATGCACAGCGGAATGTGCTGTTGTCCATTGGCATGGCATCCTATGTGTACCGAGAGTTATAGCTACAGCAAGTGAGCCATTTCAGCAAGTAGCATTGTGAAGCATAATAACTGGATTTATACATTATCATATTAACCATACACCAATGTATTATTGGACCACTACATTTAAAGTTATAGGACATATGTACTCTGTTTCTCATGTACTCTGTATATCATGGTCATTATTGGACCACTATATTTAAAGTTATAGGACATACGTACTCTGTATCACGTCATTTTGGACCACTACAGTTGAAGTGGAAAGACACATAAGCGGCAATATAATCAATTTAATATTAACAACATTCTCAGATTAGCAGGTGCCACTCTTACAGCAGGTAAGTTAAGTGTGATCCTGTAATGATTATGTACACCATACACCAGAGTTGGCCTCAATTTCATTTCAATTGAATTTCAATCAATCCAGGAAGCAAACTGAAATTCCCATTCCAATTAAACATGTTCTCAATGAGAATAAAATTGTGAATGGGAATTTACTTCCTGAATTGAAATGGAATTGGACCCAATCCTGCTACTAAACAACCCGTCTCGTATAATGACCTGTGGTAAGGCAGCAGAATTTGACTTGGGGCTAGTGCTACAGAACAGCCTAAAAGAGCTCTGGACAGAGACAATAATCAAAGGAGACATAATCTAGAGAAAGATTGTGTAAGAGAGAGCAACAGTTCACATTCCCACCCAGAGAGACACTAAAACACTTAGAAATCATCATAGGGAACAAGTGGCATTTAAGTCCCCAAAGCCCCATGAGACTGTGGTTGGTTTAAAATGCCCAGTTCAGTCAACAAATATATTTTCCTGTGTTTTATATATATTTCCAGGTTGGAATAATACTGGGAAATTGTGAAAATGATGATAATGCTATTTTAGTATTTGAAAAGACTGCCTGAAATTTCTGCCTGTTTTGGTGGGATGGAGTTGACATCACCAGATGGTAAATCAGTTAAAAGACGAATAAGAAAGAGTTCCAAACCTCTCTGCCAATAACAGCTAGTTCAGTTTTCCCCTCCCCAAAAACCACTCCCAGACATTATTATGCTAAGAAGCTTTTTTCTTTTTGACCATTTGAATGAAAACAATCACAGTACTTAATTGTTACCCAGAAATGATTTGATAGAGATCAAAATGGCTACATTGGACCTTTAAATCCATGCTTCATTATCAGCCTTGGCCTTCCAGTCTACCAGTCAAAGAGAGATCCTACTCACTATAGTACATAGTTTGATGCTCTGTCAAACCTTTAACTTATTAGAAACTAATGAAGATTTGTCTTTCCAGCAGTTTCATGAAGCTTTCCATTCCTGGGAAGACTAGACAGCCAGACTGACCACACAGACAAACATCCCTTTCGTCACATCTCAGAGGAATCCTCATGCGAAACCCTTTCAGGGTCTGTCTGTGCACTCAGAAGTGCAGTGAGCGAGAATATAGTGGCCAGTTACAATGGCAGTAATGGTGGTCGACACAATTACTAAAGTTCCCTATTGAGACAGTTTGGCCAATTCTCTCCAACTATTGGCAAGCTAGAACATTCTCTCCCTTACCATTGGCCAGATAGCACATTCTTTCTATGACTATTGGTGAGCTAGTTTTGGGATCTTGGCTTGGGCTGGGCCGTCAGACAGTCACTGGCACCCCATAAGTCAGCTATCACACTAAGACACTAGCATGGCTCAGAGCGCCCACTCAAGGACAATGACACTGAAACAATATGGCAACCAACAAAACAAATATGACATGATGTAGCTAGAAGGCGACAAATCAACAAAAACAACGACAAGGCAAGAAAAAAATGATTAAAGTAGTTCCCTTGTCAAGGTCGCTAGGGCAACAACACAGCAGTGCCAGTGTCCGTTCATATGCATTCCGTGCAGCGGGGGAACTGTGTTACCGTAGTGGGGTATTGTATCATAAAACCCAACAGTTTTCAATTGATACAGTCAGTCTATGGACAAGGTTAGGGTAGGGATCTTCCCTAGCCCCAGCCCAAACAGTATGCTTAGTGGTGTGGACAGCAGCAGGCCAGTGCAGAGCGAATGTCTGTATGCGTCACATCACTACATCATACACATGGCCTCTCTCTCACCCCACCCTCCTCCTTTTCTTCTTCCTCGTGCCGTTGGGTCAGTAATCAGTACAGGCTCCAGGCCCGCTGATGCTGAGGGTACAATGATGAAGAAGAGAGGGATGAACTAGAGGAAGAGTAGTCTGTGGAGCGTAGCTGCTTTCCACACGCACACATTCAGTCCATCTTCTCCTTCTGGACCAGCTTGGGCGCATCTACAAACTCCCGACTGTTGAAGAGGATGACGCCGGCCGTCACGAAGCTAGCTGTGCCCCAGAAGAGCACATACGCCAGGGTCTCCGTCCACGTGTCACCTGAGGGGGGACACTGAGGGTCACTATGGGTAATAACTAAGTACCGAAAAAGTACCCATTGATATCACATACTTGCCTAGTCAAAAACAGTTTAGTGCCAGTGGGAACAGTATTGTAAAATTAAGTGCTGCAAAATGTTTTATGGACCAAATCCTAAATTAATATCGGTGCAGGTGTAACTATAATTTTCATACAAATTCGATGCCCCTATTAGGATTCAATGAAGAATTTAGGGAGTCCACTGCTGTCTTACCAGCCATGAGGAGGCAGATGATACACATGGAGAACGCCACAACCATGATAATTGGCAACTAGAGGGGAACAGGAGATTAAATAAGATACAACGGAATCTAAATGTACCGCCTGTGACTGAATCAACACATATTGTATCCAATCAGTATACATAGTACTGATCAAGCCTAGCCAATCAGATCTCACTGTGAGGAACTTCCAGTCTTTGGGCTCGTGAAGGCCTGTGGTCATGTCTGCCTCATCAATGGCATAGTTACCCAGGAACAGATCAATGGAGTCCTGAGATCAGGAGAGATGTCTCAATTATCAGTTACCACACATACTTCCAAGGACATTCACAAAAAACATGACTAATAACTGCCGCACACGAACACTAGACACACACACACACACCTGTCTGAAGCCGTCTGAGAAGTTGTTCTTGTAGTATCTGATCAAAGAGTTCCAGCCATCCATCACCAGCCCCCATTGTGTCCTCTTCCCTGTTCTGAGACATGAGCAACGCTTCAGTCAGTGTCATAATAATCTCTCTCTCACACACACCCTACAAATAATCATCGTCGTCATCCTCCACCCTTTCCTGAGCACTTCCTGGTTATCACAATGGTCACCAGCAAAACATCCTACTCCTCTCTGTTCTAAGATCAGGGCATCAGTGGATTCAATACTCATCACCAAAACCAGTACAATGTTTTGATGTAGTGCATAGCCAATAATGCATGGTCAACTTCATGGGTGTGTGGGGTGTGACTGACAGTGGGATGGGTACTGTGCCAGCAGAACCACTACTAGTTAACTTCATGGGTGAGTGACTGACAGTGGGATGGTACTGTGCCATCAGAAAGACATCTAGTTCTCTGTATAATGGACTAGTTCTACTCTATTCCATAATATCCTCCTACAGCAGGTGAACTCAGTGACTTCCTGATGGAATGGAATGAGTTTCTATGAAGAGAGACAGTCCTGTGCCCTAGCAAGAAACACGTGAGCCCCTCTCGCTCACCTTGTGAAGTCTGTCTTCAAGGCCCCTGTGCCAGCGTACTGCTTGGCACACGCATTGGCATTGTCTGCCCATGCTGCAGAGAGCAAGAGTGAGAGAGGGAAAGAGGAGGGGGGAGACATATTTAGTAAGTGGAAAAAGGGGAGAATCATGTTAAACCATAGTGTTGGAATAATCTCATAAGGAAGACAATGCTGTGTTCGTGCAGGCAGGGGGGTATGAGAGTGTGCTGATTTCAGCTGAGGATCACCATTTTTGTAGATCTTCTCAAAGTCGGCCTGATCTTCAATCCTCTGGCCCATGTGGAGAACTCCCAGTTGCTGCAGATAAACAAAGATGTGTGGTGAGATACTGCAGTGGCCTGACCACAGGGGGCAAGGCGGAATCAAGATGGTCGCCATCAGATTCAGTACTGTTGTTTCACCGAAAGACCTTGATGCAACTGCACCTTCATCACCTTGTGGGTCAACCAGCAGCCTAACTACTACACTATTAATACATGTTTCAATGACAGTTTAACCCACAGTGCTAAAACAGTCGAATAAAACACAATTCTACCTGAAATATTTATTGTACATGGGTGAGATGAGACCTGATCTTTTTACAGCCCACATAGGGTCAGATAACTAAACAACAGCCCACAGTCAAAGTCCACATAGACCTTTAACGTAGAGTTGGGGTTTTCCAGTCTCTGTTTTGTCTGTTTGTTGCTCATTTGCAAATGTGGATCAAGTGAGTCACAGTAGTAGTGAGTCAAGTTGTGAAACATGGCTTTGTCAAGTCAAACGTTTTTAAGCTTTTACAGAACGTAAAGGTAGAGGCTAGGTCTACACCTTAAACTCCTGATGGTGGAACAGAGGCCCATGACATTGCTCATTATGTCAAAGACAGATAGAGAAAGCGAGTCTAGATGTGGTGGAAGTGCATAGACCAGGCATGTCAAACTCATTCAATGGAGGGCCTAGTCTCTGCTGGTTTCTCCATTACTAATTAATGACCTTAGTTCATTAATCAAGTACAAAGGAGGAGAGAACCCGCTGCCACTTGGCCCTTCGTGGAATGAGTTTGACACCTGTGGTCTAGATGGATGTGGTAGGAGTGTCTAGAACTAGTGGGAGTGTCTATATGCAATGGGCGTGTCTAGTTAGTATGGGCGTGTCTGGTTGGTGGTTCCCACCTCCAGCTGTGACTGCAGTGAGCGTCGTGCCAACAGACTCTGGATGACGTTGGTACGGTCCAGACAGTCCATGCAGTTACTGCGGAACATCCCTTCCTGTTGCACCAGAACGTTCCCATCCACATCAACCAGGAAGTACCTGACCAACCAATCAATTTGATTCCTAAATATAGCTTTTCTTTTTTACAATAACATTTGCCCCCAAAAATAAACAAACCACACAGAGATGAACACCCCCGAAAAAACTAAGTACACAAACACAGAATAACATGGCCGCCAGGCAGACTAAATACTTACCCATACTCATCCTGCATCTCTGTCACCATATCGACTAAGATCTGCAGGCGATGCCACCTCATCCGACTGCATTCCTTGTGGAAGTCAAACGCTATGTACCTAGAGGTGCACAGTACAGGGAGAAAAGTTGTCAAATCCAATTAAATACTTTTCTTTAAGGGGTTATTTGGAGTTCCATGGCTTTAGACAGAATGTTAACCCCTAAGCAAATACATGAATGATGTTAGAAGAAGTGCATAGCAGGATCAGAATGAATGATGGGGAAAAGCTATATTCCTTACTTGACCATGCTATTGCCCAAGCTGGACACCATTTTGTCAAAGGCCTGTTCCAACTGCTTCTCTGAGCCTTTCTGGTCGATCAGATTTAAAATCACTTGCTTTCCATAAATGATGATCTGCGAGTCAAAATGCCTTTGGAAGCCATCCAGCTGTGAAAGCAGGACAGTAAAAGGTAGAAAGACTGACTCAGTATAGTAATACTCAATATCCCATACCTCTACTGTAACTAAATGACAACTACTATTACTGTACATTAAAATGTATTTACATTTGAATATGAAATATCATTTAAAATTATATGAATATTGTAACAGTTAGCTTACATGGTCAATGGTTTTGCTGATCTGAGGTTTTGGTTTGTACTTGAGGTTGGGTCTTTGGGACCAGTAGAAGGGGATGGAGCCTCGGGTCTGTACGAATGAGGCCTTGCCTCCGTTGTACTGGACAATCTGCTCTGTCTCCACAAAGTTCGCTGCATGACCCTCGGAGTCGATGCCTGAGGACCAGATAGACATTATGTAATTATCCGTCTCAAGAGTGGTCAGAGTGAGGAGTGATTGACAGTAAACATATAAGAAGTGGACAGGCCAATATTACGTGCAAAGGGCTGGTGTTCATGCATGGTTTTGTTCCAACACAGCTGTAAAACACCCGATTCCACTAATCAAAATATTGATTGAAGACCCAGCTGGCATATAACGTTCTGAGAACCATATGTTTCTTAGAGCTTGGTGAGTGTGTGGTTGTCCTATGGTTATTTTGCAAACAACCTTCCCACAACATTCTCAGCACATTAAAACAAAATGTTATTTACTTGGTATTTCATTATATTAACAGAACATTTCCTAAAATATCAAACATGGTTACATTTCATTTCAATGTTTGTAATGTTCTAGGAACATTCTAAGTATTTTGATATTGGGAATAATCTTAATTATAGACTCAAATGAACAACTTTGTATTTGTTAAAAAATATATGGCACACTAGCTCCACCCTGGTGGCGCAGTGGACTAATCCCATAGATCGATAACAGAAGAGCATAGGTTTGAATCTCACTGACGCCACAATAAAAAAATAAACATGTTTGCATGATTAATGCCTAAACATATGAATTTCCATGTGTCCGATCTGTGCTCAAAACTAAGATAACAGTGTTAAAAGTCTTATTGAAACATTTGTTCAGAACATTATTAAATAACCTATAATTTCCATTCTCATCACGTTAATAAAACCTCCTAGGAAAACCTTCATAGTAAAAATCATAGCAGTAACAGGCAACAGTTTTACTTCAGTTCTCAGAACGTTTAAAAAACCTTTCAGTACAATTTCAAAAGGCACCAAATGTGCTAGCTGGGGACTGACTAGTTGACTAAGGCTGTGTTTACACAGGCAGCCCAATTCTGATATTTTTTCCACTAATTGGTCTTTTGACCAATCACATCAGATCTTTTGCAGCGCTGTGATTGGTCAAAAGGCCAATTAGTGACAAATAACAGAATTGGGCTGCCTGAGTAAATGGAGCCTATTTGACTCAGCTCTATGTATCACTGTTTGGCTGGAACAAAACCCCATGCACCCACACTGGTACACTGTGGAAAATATTGTCCATCAACTCTGTTCTAGTCAGAAAGCTCCAGTTAGACGTGGTGGTAAATGTGGAGTCAGTCACCTCTGACGTAGTACCGTACTCCAGCCCTGAAGCAGCTCCGTCTGGAGATGATGTTCCAGTCAAAGATCTTCCCATTGATGCAGCAGGACTTCATAATGATGACTGGACAACACGTGGTTAGGGATAACAGTCTTAATTTTGTGATGCTTAGAAATGTGGGCTCCATCATATTATGTCAATGGATCCACTTTCCATTGCCTAAATACAATATCTCTAATTTCCCAATTATAATACGACCAATATGAATGTCTAGCTCCCCCTTGTGGCTAAAGGAGCAAATCGCAAGTTCACTTCTATTGATATACATGGTATGTCAAACAGTTTCCCAAGTTTTTCCCAGAGAAAATAATGACGAAACTAATTCAGCGTAATGGGGGAATCACTAGCTGCTTTACATCCTGCCACTCAGACAGCTAAACCCAAAGGCGAAATATGAACGTGAAAATGACCATTTGATCTAGTGTGTTGTGCACATGTGCAACTGATCACACACATCAAGGGTAGACTTCCAACCAATAACATTACAGGGTTTAAACTGCAATGCTGTTTAACAGTTCAGTCACTCTAAACAACCAGCATGTGAATTACATATCTCACATGGGCAATATCTGTCGTCTTACAGGAAGTGGTGCAGCTGTGAAAAAAAACAAAACATAAAAGGATACAGCCATGGACAACTGGGTAAACAAACCTGTGCAGCTGTGAAGAGAAGATCAGAAACAATGCAGTTGAGAAAGATCATAAGATCTGTACTGGAGCGTATTAATTTCATATTTACCACAAGTGGTTAACATGTGCCATTTCTGTCCTTACCTCTGGCTGTGGCATGAATTCTCTCAACAGGTGACCATTCCACACAAAACGTTGATCTGCCTAGAAACAAGGGCAAGAAAATGTTGAAAACAACACATCTTAATCATACCATTTGACGTGTTTCCGCATGCCCTGCATAGGAAATGTCTGCATCTGTATAGGACACAAGTACAAACACATTACTTGTGTTTTATTGGTGTTTTCATGAGTGTATCTCCAAATGGAAACACTATTTTCCTTGTTTTTGAAAGAAAATTATTTTTTGTCCATTAAAATAACATCAAATTGATCAGAAATACAGTGTAGATATTGTTAATGTTGTAAAGGACTATTGTAGCTGGAAATGGCTGATTTTTTATGGAATATCTACATAGGTGTATAGAGGCCCATTATCAGCAACCATCACTCCTGTTTTCCAATGGCACATTGTGTTAGCTAATCCAAGTTTATAATTTTAAAAGACTAATTGATCATTAGAAAACCCTTTTGCAAGTATGTTAGCACAGCTGAAAACTGTTGTGCTGATTAAAGAAGCAATAAAACTGGCCTTGTTTAGACTAGTTGAGTATCTGGAGCATCAGCATTTGTGGGTTTCGATTACAGGCTCAAAATGGCCAGAAACAAAGAACTGTCTTCTGAAACTTGTCAGTCTATTCTCGATTTGAGAAATTAAGGCTATTCCATGTGAGAAGAAACTGAAGATCTCGTACAATGCTGTGTTCTACTCCCTTCACAGAACAGCGCAAACTGGCTCTAACCAGAATAGAAAGAGGAGTGGGAGGCCCCGGTGCACAACTGAGCAAGAGGACAAGTACATTAGTGTCTCTAGTTTGAGAAACAGACGCCTCACAAGTCCTCAACTGGCAGCTTCATTAAATAGTACCCGCAAAACACCAGTCTCAATGTCAACAGTGAACAGGCGACTCCGGGATGCTGGCCTTCTAGGCAGAGTTGCAAAGAAAAAGCCATATCTTCCTCTGTCCAGTGTCTGTGTTCTTTTGCCCATCTTAATCTTTTATTTTTATTGGCCAGTCTGAGATATGGCTTTTTCTTTGCAACTCTGCCTAGAAGGCCAGCAACGGAAATTTCTAAGTGACCCCAAACTTTTGAACGGTAATGTATATACAGTACATCTCTTTCCATCCCCCTCATTCTCTCACCCTTTCCAGCAGGCTCATCTCCTGGAACTCAGGGCTGGTGTTGGCCAGTCTCTGCAAGGTGTGGGTCAGGTCGTAGTCTGTGGCAAAGTAGAAGCCATCTGTGAGCAGAACACTGTTGATCATGGAAAGGAAGGCTTTGTTGTCCTGCATCTGATGGGGTCAAAGATGAGAGGTTAGGAGGCAGGTTGAAGAAGAAAAGCAAAGAGGTCAAAAGTGAGAGGTCAGGAGGCAGGTTGATGAAGAAAAGCAAAACGGACGTTAGGTGAAACGATGGTTAGAAAGTATCGGATTACCACTTTTTATAAAATAATATATACAAGGAATCTAAACTGATATACGATAAAATAACATCTCCTCCACCAGTATTGCAACTAGAAGCTAACATAGAGATGGCCACTAATAGACACACTTGTCTAGACTTGAGGACAGAACAGAGTGTTCTTGTAACAGCTACATGATGATGATGATGATACTGTCTGAAAGCAGTACTTGTTCTGTCTGTGAGAAGGGGTCTCTTTTTCTGACTGATAGACAGCTTTGCCCTTCACATACACTTGACTGACTACAGACACACTGTCTGCCGTTGACCAGCTCCATAGCCAATTCAACACAGGGCATCTACGTCAGCTCAGATGCCTAGCATTCTCAGTCCATTATGCTGCTTTCGTACTGGTCACATACAGTAGTGAAGGCAAGTGACTTCTGCAGCTAGCAAATCTTAGAAAAATAAGTATCAGGCTAGGGTTTCGACTCGTCAGCATCCACATCAAAACAACCCACTATCATTAACAAAGAATCAATGTGAAACGCTCTCTCCTTAGCCTGAAACATCCACAGTCATGTAGAGCGTGGGTGCTTGTGTGTTGGCACTGGGCCTTGGGCCCCAAGTCACACTTCCCTACCTGGTTGTATGTCAGGTGCAGCACAGTCTTCTTGTAGGAGATAACGTCAAAGTCCATAGCCTTCCACACGGCATGGCCCAACAGATCGCCAACCTTCTTCTTCTTTGTGATAACGATGAGGTACGTGCCTGGGGAGGGGAGGCAGAGGGGTCACTAAAGTAAACGCTCACCCTGTTGTGAACAGTTGTGTGTAATACACAGGTAAAGTCTTCTCAATGGTTCATTTTACTGGATAGTCTGAACTGACTCATGTTGACAGAATGCAAGATTGAACCTACCTGCCACCAGACGAATAGTTCCCATTATCCCACATATTGGCCTGGTGACCACATGGGGAGGCATGTCCTTCCTCACTAGAGGGAAAGAGAGATAAATAATCATCATAATATACATTTTAGTCATTTAGCAGACACGCTTACCAGAACAACATCCAGTAGTGAGTGTATATATTTTCATACTTTTTTTTGTACTGGTGTCCCTTGGGAATCAAACCCACAACACTGCCGTTTCAAGCACCATACTCTACCAACAGAGCCGCATCATTTTTGTATTGCCTTTATGATCAGAAAACCACATTGACTTTGGTCAGCATTAGACAGCATCATGCCATGATAACGCACACAGTCTAACGTAGGCCTACTCAACATACCGGTGAGGATAATTTCTGTGGACACCCTGTCAATGGACAGGACATCATTGGTGCCGTCATCACAAGCCTCAACGTAAAACTTCTCTGGGGTAGTGTGCCTATGGGGGAAGAGTGGGCACAGAGGATGGAGATACAAAGTCAGTGATCTTGGCAAGTGGACGAACATCTGGCATGGTGAATCACGCCTTATACATAGGGAAAACATTGGCCTGATTTGGCAAAGCTCAACTTAGTTCATGGCTAACGTCACCACCATCTCGCTGGCTCACACATACTAGATACTCGCTAGCTAACTCAGTCAAGGGCTAAATAACGTTAACAGCTAGCTAGCTGCTTCATCAAAAAGACCGATTTCATTCTACCACTCATTAAATCAAAATACATATAGCTAGATAAGTACTTACTATAAGCTAGCTAAACTACAAACAAATCCCGTTTACGAAGGAATGTCTGACTGCAGCCAGTAATTGCAATTGAACGTTAGCTAGCTAGCTTATCATCTGCTAGCCTTACACCTACGGCAATTTTCTATCGTCAAAATATGGCAATTTTTCCAGAAAAGTTGTAGTAGCTAGCTTCTGATAATAAAATACTGAAAACGATATATATTTTCAAGACTTACAGGTTGAAGCTCTCGTAGGCCGTCGCCATCTTTAGATGTCTGACCTAATGACGTGTCAATGAATGTGCACGTTGACAATCATTGTAAATGACTGGACCGGAGTTCGCGTCCAGGGTCAGACATTTAGCGTCGTTGTAAATAAACAAACAATGATAAAGTATAGTCTTTAGCTTATCATGTAGCACACGAAAAAAACATTATTTGATCAAAGTTGAACTTCAATAATCATACTATAATCGCCGTATGAATTCTCGTATCAGAGCGTGACACCTTTATAATACCCCGGTCCCCCTACTGATTTCAGCGGGCTAGTGGCGCAATGGATAACGCGTCTGACTACGGATCAGAAGATTCTAGGTTCGACTCCTGGCTAGCTCGGTTCTTTTTTTCTCTCCGGATCCTCTTGGATATTTTTTCACCGAAGATTAACCTATAGGTTGTTTGTTGTAATGATAAAGGCATGATTCCCTGTTTCGATGCTATCACGAGTTGTTTGATTGATTTCGACTCTTAGCTGACTTGGGTCCTTTGATTCGGACCTTTTCCTTGCATAAGGGGGGTTACTGAATATTTTTGTTAGTGCACATATTACAGTTGATCAAACTTTTGTGTTCTATAGGTTTTTCTGTGTCCTAATAGCCTTAAAGGGGCAATCAGCAGTATCCATGAGGGAATCCATAGTAGCTATGTCTATGAATATGAGAGGGATTACATTTCTCCAGCCCAATCCCTCAGTTCTTTTCTGAAACAGTGGTGGGGAAGACGCTTTGTGATCGTAGCAACTGCTGATTGCCCCTTTAAGGCTACACCTATATGGATTATCCTAAATACCTGTGGGAAGATATAACTGCTACAGGTATGCAAAAGATGTTGTTGTATATATGCTACTTATTCATGAAGAAGAGACGGACAATTTTACAATCTATTACAATGCATTTATTTTTTTAAATATTTCATATGGACATCTGTCAAATCATTTTTAAATACAGTAAGCTACTGGAATACTTCACATACTTCATCTACTTTGAACACATGATTAATGATCATGGACATGTTTTAAAACAAGCAGAAATATAATAAATCTGAAATATGAAAGACTAAGCGTAATGAAACTTAATAATTTAGAGTCATTGTTTTATCACTGCAAATCCAAATGGGTTATCACTGGGACATAACATAACTGAGATATTTGGGTTAATAATGCAATATAAAGTATATTCTAGGAGTGGTGTGTGACAGAGGACATTAAGAATATTAGCCCAGTATCAGTGTTCTGAACAGAACATCCAAGGTTAATTTAACAATGGAAATGTAACACGAATACAACATGATTCCCACAGACATGGAATAATAAAGAAGCCTGTACACTTTGTGTATTAAATCGCTAACATTTACTTTCTAGACAGTGCCTGCATATTAGTTAAAATAAGGAAGGAAAGTATTTCTAGTATAAAATGTAATGGGGAAACATCTTCATAACCAATCAACACACAGACAAACGACACAACTGGGACATTTCACTATTAAGCTATGAAAACTATTTCTACTGTATCAATATCTACAAATACATTGATTAAAACTGAGCAACTGAAATTGATGGCACACAAAGGGGAACATGAAGATTGAGATATTGAGATAAGCACATGCCATTTATATTTATTTACACACAATGCACCTAATTGAGATTATAAATTGTATTGTTATAATGCTTAATTGTTTCGGTATCAGTCATAAGAATATACCTGAGCTTTGGCATTGGTATTTAAATATATATATATATTTAGAATAAAAAGTTTGTTATTTCCAGATTATTAACATTCGTGTCAGATGAAAGGTCAACACCTTACAACTAATAAACAATGTCTTCAATAGAGAATTTGATTTTTACATAAAAAGTAATAACAGGTCTCCCTCATTTACATGCACACTCCCACACACACACAAAATCAAACAATCAACCAATCACACAATTAACCCTAACAGAGACCTCACAGTAAAGGCATACATTATCATTCAAACCATTATAGACAGCTTTTTTGGCAGATTGGTTGTGGTTGGTAACTGGCAGTTAGTTCAAATGGCCACCTGGTGGCACGATGCACTAGACCCTAGGACTAGAACTGGTGCTGGTAGGAGGCAGCGGTGGGCGAGGCGCAGCCTGGCTTGATGTGCTTCAGGTGGCAGGCGTGGCAGAGGAGGTGGCCATCGAGCGGGTAGCAGCGGTGCCCCTCCTCGTCGTTCAGCTCCATCTGACAGTCCTACAGACCAACACAGGGGGATGAGGAAGATTAAATGGAAAAGCCTATAAAATAAATCAAATAGCACTTGAACATTACCCCAAAAGGTTTTTGTTTATTTACATAAAATGTACATATAATTACATCTATGTGATTCCATCTACATCTATCCAATTCTATGGGATCTGAACTGCTAACTTTTCATTCAAAACGCTGGTTTAAAATACACATTTGTCTATATCCCAGAGGTATAGCTATCTATGCCAGCAAGGTGAATTGTGGGCCATTCTATCCTCCAATGTAAACATCTTTGACAAGAACAAAACCTTGTCAAAGGCGAAAGAACTTAAAGGGATTCTTAAAGGAATTGCCTAGCAGGCTTGAAAGACTAAACACTCTGTATGAGAATGGCAGTGGGTGTCCTCTTGTCCTCTCTCCACTCCTATTAATTGTTTAACTGGCTTCCACAGTGGAGCTATTCAGTGCTGTTTGTTTTCAAGTGCTCTCAGAACTACATATGTCAATCAAATGCTGTTGAGGCGGGAGTCTGGAGAAGAGGCACTTGAGGAGAATCATCAGACAGTGTTGACGAGCGAAGCAAATTAACATGTGCTTGAGCTCCTCTTTCTAGCTCGCAATTAGTACCAAGACTGTAATTAAGCACTGAGACCACTTTGTCTATGGTCTGTGTGCAGTAAATAGCTTTCCAGAATATGTGACCAAATCTCTCTAATGTTTATTTTAAAAGACTGAATGATGACTGAAATAAGTTCTTGATATGATGAGAAGGATGAAATATGGTATAGGATCTACCCCCTGATATTTAAGCGCATTCATGTGGAGAAATAATGAGGCATTTTATAGTGGATATACTTACTAAGATGACAGCTTCAACATTTAGTATTGTGTTGTTGTCACCAACAACACAGAACATTCAGTCTCTACAAGGATATAGGGAAAAAACAAGGAAATAGAAAAGGACATTTGTATCTTAATGTTTACCCACCTCACAGTGATAGCACTCCACGTGGTAGTCTTTATCCATGGATACTACTCGGATGGTTTCATCGGAGCCCTGTGGAGACAAACAGACAGCCTTTTCAGTGTCCACTGAACCCAAGCAGCTATCAGTATAGGCTGGATCGGTTCATTTAAAACAGTTAAACATGTTGTGCATGGCCCGGACAACTCTCACATTTTTAATATGGCCAATGTCAGGTGTGGGAGAAACATGTGACATAAAGGCTCTGTTCAGTGAATTTTTAAAATTATAAATATATAATAATATATATACTGACATTTAGCAGCCTCTCTTATACAGAGCAATTTACAGTTAGCACATCTTAAGGTAGCTAGGTGCGACCATAGAGATCCTATTAAGTTATTCTATGGGTGAGACAACCACATATCACAGTCATAGTAAGTACATTTTTCCTCAGTAGTTATCAGCAAAGTGTTTTTGTTTGTTTGTTTTATGGACAAAACCATAAGTAGATTTTGGCAGTAAAAAGTGCATTTTTCATCTTCTGCAGGTGCAGGTGACAGTGGGAAATGCATCAGCCAATCAGAGTCCAGTAACCAAAGGGATTATATATGTCACAACAATTTGCCTGCTGGGGGGCAAGGAGACCCCCAGCTTCGCTAAAACCATTCACAACTACATAACGTTTTCAAGGTGTTGTTAAATACATTTTATAAATATCTGGTTTTAATATTGTATCATCACCTTGAAGAGCATAGTCAGAACTACACATTTCAGATTATTCCACATTTAGCTCTATCATCAGAGTTATACAGCAAGTAACTGCATGCTTTTCATGATCAGTAAACATCAATTGATCATGTATTTTCAGATAGGTGAGGGTAGCCTATCATTTGGCACGTTGTTGAAAAGGGTTCATGTTAGCTAACTTCACTAGGTAGGCTATGTTGGTTGGAGAAAAAAGTACATTAGGTCTACTTACCACTATGTTTAGCCAACTATACCAAGTTTCTACTGGTAGCTTGCAAAGAAAACATATCAGCTAACAGTACATCGGCAAATTAGCAAGACAGACAGAGCCCACAAAGGATGGAAAATGAACCTAAACCACTCATACTTGTAGGTATAAATTCACTTTTATTTTAGATCACTCAAATATCCAATTAATGGTGACCAATATTGAGAGAAATCGTGAGGCTACCCTCACGTATCTGAAATTTCTCCTTGCCCCCCAGTAGACGAATCAAACGCTCTGTATCTTAGTGGCGTTTTACTGATAACGATCTATATAACATTCTATGCCTCTAATAGCATGTATTATGATGTCACGACACCAAAACTATGGAATCCATCAGTGACATAATCATAACAATGACAGAAGTCAACACTCAAATATGATATATCAACCAGCAGGCTAGCTAATTAGGCTTTGTCCTGACTTCCATATGTGTTATTTTACTTCCAACCAACAAGTGATTGGCAAAATGGTAGCTGTGTAGAAACTTGTCCTTTGGCCAACACCAACATTCTGGACAGTACTGTGAACCTTCACCTGAGAAAACAGCCAGGTGTCAAAGACCAAGGCTAAACCAACAGTCAGCTTCTGACAGACTGTCTGCTACAGCTTCAGAGGGCAGGCACTACAGCTGGAATGTTCAGTATGTATCAGACTTTTACCAATATTATTACCGTCATCACACAAGCTATTCATCATGGCCATGTAGTTATATACGATAGTTATGTGATAATAAAGTAAGGCTTGTCAGAATTGACATTATGAAATAATTATTTCATTAATTATTTTATTTAACTGACTTCTTATATTATATATCAGCCAAATACTCAGCAGGAGGGTATATTGAATATTTTTGGTTATCTATCAACTCATTTAAAACCAGTTATACACGTTAAATAAAAGCTATTCTAAACTCTCCCCCTTTTACTGTACTGTGGTCCCGTCTACAAACCACCTGCTAGTAGGCAGGAACATTCTGGTGCAACACAAACTGCCCCTGCTCTGAATTCTACCCTTACAGCCTCAGTGAGGAGGGGCAACATTCCGGTAGAGTCAACTCTAATTTTGGACTTTTTTAAAGAGGGAGGGATAACGTTTAGGGCAACAGTCATGCACTGAGTGAGGCGAAGGGTGCAGTGCCTGCATCTGAATCACACACTGAAAAATGCAACCAACAGCCCTCCCAAAACCACCCCATGGTCTGCTCTCAGGTTGGTTTATTGCTTCAGCCCAGACTGAGTAAATAGCTGTGAAAATTGATGTCTTCCTGAATCCTGACTTCAGCTTGCTTGGTTCAGGAGAGAGCGAAACTTCAGAGACGAGTTCCAAATGTTTAAATAGGGAAAGCTGATCGTCTGATGCATGCCTGAGATCCATTTCAAGTCCTTCTACATCCAAACCGTTGCTTAAAGAGATACCTGCTCAGCACACTCCTTCCTCCTCTTCCTTCTTGTGCACTTGAGCCTGACCTAGGATAGTAGGATACTTGATTTGGCCTCAGTTGGATACTTGATCGTTTTCTACTGCCTCAATAGGATACTTGATAGTTTGCTACTGCCTCAGTAGGATACTTGATCTTTTGCTATACTCTCTCCTTACACGGGCTCGTCTCAGGTTCAACACTGGGGTTGGTACTCAATCTTTACCCTGAGGGAATCAGGTCAGGGATTGCAATGTGGGTAGGTAGGTAGGTAGGTAGGTAGGTTTCTTTGTCAAGCAGCTACAATAACAAAACACAGGGCAGGTGCAAAAGGCCACAACGAAGGTACACAAATGACAGATACACGATACATTATACATAGTATCATGGCATGGGACAGGAATGGATGTGTTTGTATCGTAAACCATAATACAGGTAATTTACTATGGACAGAAGTTCTTTCTATTAAATTCACTTTGCAGACAGGAACCATTCCAGGCCTTGTTCATTATACTATTATACTATACTATACAAGATAATCAGAAAAACACCTGTTTTTATGATTGTATACATGTAAGTCCTTAGTCTATTACTTGAAGATGTTGTGTTCTAAGAGAGCGTACCTCTGAAGGCAGGATGGGTTGGTTACACGCTGCACATTGTGGGGCCAAGACCCTGAGAAAACAAGAGAACAACAAAGATAAATCTATTGATAGAAATAATAACAGTTTCAGACTGCAAATGTATGTCTGGTTTATATTGATTCCCCACAGAAAGACCACCAGACTTGATATAGATACTTGTACAGTATATGTTACTATTTTCTGGTTATTACTTTTAACCCTTCTTCTAATCTTTCACCAGTCCTCCCTTCACCCCTTCTCTCTTCCTTCATCCCTTCTCTCCTCCTTCACCCCTTCTCTCCTCCTTCCCCCCTCTCTCCCCTTCAGTGTGTGTGTATGAGGGTTAAAACTCTGCTAAGGAGAGATGGTGAGTCGCCAGGTCTGCAGATGTGCTGGCTCACCCTCACAAGTGATTCAACCAGAAAAATACATTAATTCTTTACCCACACACAGATGCAGACACAGACGCAGACACAGACACACACTGTGTGCAGCTGACTGGCACCTGAATGTCTGAGTCTGTAAAACAAAGGCCCTCTCAGTGTAATGGGCATGACTAGGTCTGATTGAGAAACCACACACATTTCTTGTCCTCATTGAAATAATGCTTAATTCCTCCTGAAAAGTTATGAAATTAAAAGCTATTTTATCATGTATACTTACATGCCTTTGGTATGTCATAGAATAAAGCAAATAATTATTGCTTATTCTACAAAGATATTCTGAAATGGCCTGGACACATTTGTTGGTAGCCCTTAGAAAATATAATAAATAATTGGATTATAGTGATATTTCAAACTATTTTTTTCTTTAATTAGTATCACACACGTCTCAAATCTTGTAATCAAGTCATTTATCCTATTTAAATGGAGAAAAGTAGTCACTGTGCTGTTTGGTATCATTGTGTGCACCACATTGAACATGGGCCAGAGAAAGCAAAGGAGAAAGTTGTCTGAGGAGATCAGAAAGAAAATAATAGACAAGCATGATAAAGCTAAATGCTACAAGACCATCTCCAAACAGCTTGATGTTCCTGTGACAACAGTTGCAAATACTATTAAGAAGTTTAAGGTCCCTGGGCGCGGCCGCAAGAGGAAAATCGACCACAGATTGAACAAAACGAATAGTAGAAAAAGAACCAAGAAAAACTGCCAAAGAGATACAAGCTGAACTCCATAGTGAAGGTACGTCAGTTTCTGATCGAACCATCCGTCGCTTTTTGAGCGAAAGTGGGCTCCATGGAAGAAGACCCAGGAGGACTCATCAAAAAAGCCACAATCCTTATGGGAGAATGTCCATTGGAATATCCTTTGGCAAATCACATCAGCTCTATGTAAACAGAAGAAAAAATGAAGCTTTCAAAGAAAATAACAGCATACCTACAGTGAAACAGGGAGGAGGCCCGGTTATATTTTGGTTTGCTGTGCCTGGCACAGGGTACCTTGAATCAGGGCAGGGAACAATGAAATCTCAAGACTATCAAGGCATTCTGGAGAAAAACGTACAGTCCATTGTCAGAAAGCTCTGTCTCAGTCGCAGGTCATGGGTCCTCTAACAGGATAATGACCCAAAACACACAGCTAAAAGCACCCAAGAATGGATAAGAACAAAACATTGCACTATTCTGAAGTGGCCTTCTATGAGTCCTGATCTGAATCCTATTGAACATCTATGGAAAAAGCTGAAACTTGCAGTCTGGAGAAGGCACCCATCAAACCTGAGACAGCTTGAGCAGTTTGATAAGGAAGAGTGGGCCAAACTACCTTTTAACAGGTGCAGAAGTCTCATTGAGAGCTACAGAAAACATTTAATTGCTGTGATTGCCTCTAAAGGTTGTGCAACAAAATATTAGGTTAAGGGTCCCATCATTTTTGTCCATGCCATTTTCATTTATTTTATTATTTACAATATTACGTTGAATAAAAAAATCTAAAGCAAAGTCAGATTTCTATTAAATATACAATAAACAATGGTGGATGCCAATTACTTTTGTCAGTTATTTCAGAGAAAAAGTTGCATTCTTCAGTTTTTTTTAGGGGTACCAACACATTTGAGCACGTCTGTATGTGTGTAATAGGGCATCCGTATTAAATTCCTGTTTTTCCTGCTGTATTTATAAAATAGTATTAGAGTGTTAATAGCCCACTGTAACACCACTGACTTTGAATTGCGTTAAAGGGATAGTTCACCCAAATTACAAAATGATACATGGTTTCCTTACCCTGTAAGCAGTCTGTGGACAAGGTATGACGGCAATCCATGCTTTGGTTTAGTTTCCTTGGCACTGTTTCCACAAGCTAACGTTTTAGCATGTGATTTGTGGCACAAATCCCATTAAAGTCATGGGACCAGCATATATAAGTTACTTCATTGAGGTCGCTCTGAATAAAAGCCTCTGCTAAATTACAAAAATGTAAATGTAAATGTAATTTTTTTATACTTTCAGATGATTTGACCAATAATGCACAAAAAATGTTAATATCGGTCCCATGGAAACTAAACCAAAGCATTGATTATAATGTCACACCTTGTCCATAGACTGCCTATAGGTTAAGGAAACCAATGTGTAATTTTGTCATTTGTAACTATCCCTTTAATCAAAGCAGCCTACAGTATGCTAGTGAATGAATGCTAGTGACGATTCACCATGAATAGGCTTGAAAAGACATCTGGTGGCTTCAGTACAGTGAGCTCTGATTGCTATAACATACGGCCCATGGCTCTTAGTTTCCTGCTGGTTCTGTCAGAACACTGGGCTATTGCCCTGGTCTGGTCTGGCCTGGTGATATGGATTCCATTGTGACCAGATTCCTGATTCAGTGTGTTTGTTGTGCTTGGCTGAGGTGACCCCATGCTGCTACTCCCTTTGCTCTTCCTCGGGACACTCATCCCTTCCTACCTAACATCTCCTCTCTCCTCTCTTCCCCTTCCTCTCCAGTGTCAGAAACTCCTCTCCATGTGGCAAAAACCTGATCCTGCTATGTCCAAATGGAACTGCTGCTGACTTCTGTTATAGCAACATGACTTCAATCAGGTCTTATTACTAGCGCCAGTTCAACTAATATTTGGTTTGCAGTGTTCATAATGGTTGTAGCCACGTACCTGTGGTAGTCTTTGACACAGTAAATCTTGTTCTCTGTGTCCACAGTGAAGGGCACTCCGTCCAGACTGTCGTTACAGATGACGCAACGGAAACAGCCAGGATGGTAGGACTTCCCAAGGGCCTGCAGGATCTATAGAGGTGGAGGGGGGGAATAGAGAGAAAGAGAAGGAGAGAGAGAGAGAGAGAGAGAGAGAGAGAGAGAAGGGAGAGAGAGAGAGAATGGCAGTGAGAGAGAGAGAAGGGATAGAGGGATAGAGAAGGGGAGAGAGAGAGAGAGAGAGAGAGAGAGAGAGAGAGAGAGAGAGAGAGAGAGAGAGAGAGAGAGAGAGAGGGAGAGAGAGAGAGAAAGAGAGCGAGATAGAGAGAAAGGGAGGGAGGGAGAGAGAGAGAGAGAGAGAGAGAAGGGTAGAGTTTATTTTGTCTTGCAGCGAGTTAGTAGCTGAGGGTGTTGGAGAGGGTATTAATAATAGAAAAACAGATCTGTCCCCCCCTGCTACAGCTCTGTATGGTTTACATGTGTAAAGCCATGTCATGGGAAATCCTTCATGTGTTACTACACCTGCTGATGACTACTGGACTTGGGTTTTACATTCTCTCTATGTGTCCCGGTTTTGCCATAATGTGTGTATGTGTGTGTGTGTCCTGAAACCACCACTTCCTCCTTAGCCTTTCTCCAGATGTGCCCACAGGAAGTTCAGTATATGTTACTATTTTCTAGTGGCTCTATGTTTCTGCTGCTCAACACACTGATGGAGGGCGGGCGCGGGCGCGGACACACACACGCGGACACACACACACACACACACACACACACACACACACACACACACACACACACACACACACACACACACACACACACACACACACACACACACACACACACACACACACACACACACACACACACTGGAAGCAGAAACACTCACCATATCCATGATCAGATGTCCGCATGTGTTACACTTGTCTGCAGATTGTTGGAATCCAGAATACTGGAACAGACACAGGAGAGGGGAGGACAGTGAGGTTACTGCTGCTATCATCTCATAGGAAACTGGTGGCATCTTAGACTGACTCATAGTCTTCTTCTCATATTAGCCCAGTCCACCTCATATGATACATGGGAAAATTCTCCCACATCAACTTAACGTTTAATTAGGGATAAATAGAACCATGTCCAGAAATAGTCCTGTAATAACAGGTGAGGTCATTAGCAGCACAGAGACAGTAGGACAAATGATTTAATCGACTAATTACAGACAAACTGTAATGTAATGGAGTGTGTTGTTGTGACAGGGCAGCTGAGGTAAACATGGGTCCACCTGCTCATCCTTCTTTATACAAGGTGTCACTGTGCAATGCCCAGGGGCGTTTGCCTCTAAAACATGGATAAGTACTGTCTCCAGTTACACGACCCCCCTCCCTAATGTCCCTATGGGAGTAAACTGATCCAGAATCCCTTCGAAACTTGAACTTGGGCCACGAGGTGAAGAAATCAAACTCAAACTATAATCTGGAGTCCAGAGGTCACGGTAACATATAGTCACGGTAGCACAAAGTGGAAGGCACATACCTGCTGACACACATTTAGAAAAATAATACCCTATTCACATACTGCTAAACTATGCAAGGTTCTAGATACAGTATCCAGAAGGACTACTTACCAGAAAGTCCTCTTCACAGAACACCTTCCCACCGACGTAGTAAAATGCTTTCCCCCGTAGCCTTCTGCCTGGGACGAAGAACAGAAAGAAGAGATGGGCTTTTAGAATATAAACTTCACTGAAACAACACTGAACAGGCTGGGCCCAACCATGAGACCAAACTGTCTGACCATAATTAGACCAAACAGGACTTTTACCAAATTGCAGCAGATCACACGGGAGGCATCTGGGAGTATTCGGAGAGATGTGTGAACTTCATATGAAAACTAGCCTGGTCTCAGATCTATTCGACGGCACAAACTGATCTGGAACCAGGCTAATGATCTCTATACATCTCCCCTAAGTCACACCAGAAGCACTGTGGTAATTTATGTCAGTTCACAGGCTCCAAAACGTCAGACAGAATCCATTAGGTCTTGCTAATTCCCAGACACCAACTCAAATAAACACTGAGTCTAATACTGTAGCAGCCTCTTGATTTAATCTGCTTCAGGGAGCTTTCTGCTGCACTAGGAACTACTGGGAACACATCTGGGGCCTCGCTGAGACAATCACTACCACGTGAGGGGAAAATGGTGTGATTGAATACAATGACTAAACAGAGCGTAACTGATTAAAACAGAGTTCTCTAATGGTTTGCTTCATGTGGCAAAGAGAGAGAGTGACAGAGAGAGATAGAGAGGGAGAGAGACCCAGGCCTCAGGCCCAGAGGCAGAGAGAGAGAGGGCGAGAGACCCAGGCCTCAGGCCTAGAGGCAGAGAGAGAGAAGGCGAGAGACCCAGGCCTCAGGCCCAGAGGCAGAGACAGAGAGGGCAAGAGACCGAGGCCCCAGGCCCAGAGGCAGAGAGAGAGAGGGCGAGAGACCCAGGCCTCAGGCTCAGAGGCAGCGCTAGCTCTTCTTCTTTCCTGCTTTCTGTCTGTTCTCTCCAAGATCGCTCCACACACCGAGAGCACTTCCTGTGTCTGTCTGTCTGGCTGAATCTCCCTCTCCCCCTCTCCTTCATAATATACCCCCTTCTCTCCTCCCCTCCCTTCATTCCTACAGCCCATCTCCCACAGGAAGGGGAAACATTCCACACATTTTCAGGGAGGAGGTGAAGGAGCGAGGAGGGAGGGAGGAGGGAGAGAGAGGAGGGGGTTAACACTAGTGAATGGGAGCGTTCTTCATCTCCTGGCTGCCACAGATGAGCGATGGTGCTAAAATAATCACCACCGATTAGGAACTAATATGTTTTATTCACAGCTCACTGTCAGAGATGCCTGGCTAAGGGAATAAGGGTCTTAATACAACAAGCCTGGGTTGGAGAGAAGAGCAGAGCACTGGTTGCAATGATACCAGTGGTGACTTGATCATTGCATTGAGGGGGCAACAGCTAGGGCACACTGTAGCAAAACCTTTTGCAATGGAAAACGGACATCCGTGTTCTTATTGGACAGTTCAGGTAGTTTTTTTCAATAAGAACACTGCATTTCAGGTAGTACCTCACAGTTTCAAAATGTTTTCTCCCCTACTGAACATGACCCTAGTAACCCCCCCCCTTGGGAAAATAAGACTTTCCACTGACTCCCCCTCTCTGGTACTTTAACTCTAAATCCATGATAAACCCAGAACCCACATTATCCTAAAAACATCTAATGCCATGTGGGACAATCTCAGGGGTAACAATAGTAGACACTAAATCACAGTAGAGCCCCTGAAAGCCCACAGCAGCAATCTGAAGGGTTTGATCCTCTTATGGACATGGATAGAGGAGCCAAACAATGAGGCATCCTGTACTGAACTTCTACCAAGAATTTGAAACCTACGCATGCAGTAACATTATGAAACTGGCCAAGCTTCCTGACAAAACTCTGAACTTTTTCATTGAATTATATTGAACTGATTTGAATGGAATGTAAAACATTCCATTGTAATAAGTGCCATATGACATGCCTATACTTCCTATGCCTGTACTTCAGTGGGATAAACCAACAATATCAAGGTCAGAAAGGCAATCGATGCAACAGGAAAAGGTGCAAAACTGGCCATTGAATAATCAGAATTTAATAACCCTATTTTCCCCATCATTTCCCTCAGGAACGAAGGAAAGAGTGATGGAGGGAATGTGGGATGAAAGTGAGATATGAACACTTATTCACATTCCTGTCTTTTTGGAGAAAGAAAGAAGAGAGAGAGAGAGAGAGAGAGAGAGAGAGAGAGAGAGAGAGAGAGAGAGAGAGAGAGAGAGAGAGAGAGAGAGAGAGAGAGACTGAACGCAGGGAGCCTTGTGAGAAGATAAGATTAATGGATGTCAGAAGAAGTCTAGGCTGACAGTAATTACTATTCCCCCCCCTCACATAAATAATAGATGCCTAAAAAAAACACAGGCCTGGGCAGTTTTCAAATGAAAACATTCTTTAATACCTTGATTCTAAGATCTATCTGTGCACTTATCCAACACCTTTCATTAATTATTTATAAGCCTGTCTATTACTGTACTATAATCACTAGCAAATCATAAGAACTATGTGAGAAATGCACAGATTAGATGACATCACAGCAAAAGAGAATGGCCCACATTTCAAATGTGCTGAAAACGTTCATAATACCCATAACCCATTATTCTTTAGAACGGTTACGGTTCTCAACAAGTCTGTGAATTTAGATTAATTTAGTTTAATCCTATCTAATCCTTATTTCCCCAGCACAACATGTGTCCAATAGGACCTACGTGTTCATTTGGAGGAAATTGTTACTTTATTGATCCCCGAGGGGGAAATTTCTTGTCAAGCAGCTACAACAACAAAACACAGGGCAGGTGCATAATGCCACAACGAAAGTACACAAAAGACAGATACACGGTACATGATACATAGAGCGGCAGTATGAAAAAGTATAGAAATACAAGATATCTGGAGTGCAAAAAAAACTATAAAAAGACATTGCATAGTATGGGTGGTTGGCTGAATATGTACACTATACATTGGTGGATGTTGGATGGTTAACTATACTATACAGGTCGATGGCAGAGAAATACTTCAGTAGCTAAAAATGCATATGATATGAGCGAGGGTAATAATAGTTTACATAATAGACAGACTGGCTAAATGAACAGGTAAGTGAATATTTTGCATGGTTAAATTAGCTGTACAGGTAAACATACAGTTTTATTTACAGATAAGTGAATACTTGCATGGTTACATAAACTGTACAGGTAAATGACAGGAAGAGATACTTAAATAATCGTATCGTATAATGTGTGTGTGTGGCAGGCTTACAATGGTGGCAAAAAACAACATTTGAGAGTGCGCTGACCCTGGTGCTAGAGGGGTTACGCAGCTGGAGGTTGAATGTTTGAAGGGGTACGGGACTATAAGAAGTTTGGGAACCACTGGTCTAGTCCAACCCACCTCCAGTCTCACCTCATGGTCTAGTCCGCACACACACTACGTGACTCTCCGCTTGATCAAATCATGCCAAATCAAGTTCCATTGGGAAAAGTTGGGAGATGACTGCCTAACTATGTGTCGTGAGGGCAGATTTAGACTACATTTGTGAGAACAGGGCCTCTTTATTGAGGGAGACATTGCAAAAATAACACTTTTTTAGACGCACTTTTTTAGTGCTGGTATTAAAGGTGTTCAATTCTCTCTGGTCCAAAGTTGTGAGTATGATGATCATTTTAATGAGAATGATGGTGCAAAATAAATAAAGGTCTAAAAAGGAAAGGTAAACATTACAATTCATGGTGGCAAAAATATCATATGCGTCATGGCGACCAAAACCACTTGCTGCCCATGTCATTTCCAGACCATGGCGCTTCCCAGCCGTCTAGTCTGCTGATCTGTTCTGAGGCTGAGATGTGTAATCCCCCACAATCCTTCACTCTCATTGATCCCCTACTCTGGGCTTTAGCATCCTGCTGGAGCTTTGCTGTCTCTTCTCACCCTCTTGTTTCTTTGCTCATTCTAACAGCCTTTTGTCTTGACCAACAGATTATTGTCATAGACTACCTGGAAGCCGACTCTATAGCCCACTTTAATAGACCTGTAAACCCTTCCCCTCTTTTACAAACAAGCCCATATCTCCCCTGGGTGAAGGGGAGTTATATGGGGTTAAAGGGGGTTGAGTGGTGCTTTAAAGAGGCATGCTTGTGACTGTTCTAGAAGAGTCAATAATTAGGTGCTCTAACTGGAACCTTCTGTGAGCGATGTGTCTTCTGTCTTCTGTCCTAGACATGCATCTTGAACTATCCTCCTACCTAACAAAGGATGCACCCCCTACCTCCACCCTGCCTGTCTCCCAGGCACCCTGAGGAAGAGGGAGACATTCCCCTTTAAGTATTTTAAGTTCAGGGTCATAAAGATTCTGTTATGCAACACAAGAACCATGAAGGTGGTAGAGGGGGTAGAGGGAAGGGAAAATCTGCTTAACAAGACAGTTGCTGTGTGTGTGTGTGTGTGTGTGTGTGTGTGTGCATGTGTATGTGTTCTGGCGTAGGTGGAACTTGACAGTGGGTAGTGGGTAGCTCTGAATGGTCCTCCTGTCCTGCCCCGTGCTCCCCTACCTCTCTGGGTCCAGCTGGCATAACATCAGTCTGTGTCCTCTCCTCGGACCCCCCTGCATTCCTACTCGGCCCGGTCCCTCTCCCAGTGGAGCCGGCCGCAGCCTCTGTGCCCTCAGATGGAGAAGGGTATGGGAGGTATGCAGTCAGTGTGTATCCTCCTAACTCCCCCCAGGTTACACCCCACCAACTTCCCTAACTCTAGCTCTTCATTCCGTGGCTCTTCTTTTTAGTGCTTCACACAGTCACACTCTCTCTCTCTCACTCACACACTCACACACACAAACGGTTGGGCAGATAAAGGACAACACAGGGTGTGTTAATCAGCAATGGTAGAGCATGAGCTTTCAGGTCAGGGGTCAGGAAGCCTCACACTGCCCTCTAAAAGGCATGGGCAGAGGTCAGAGATCATCTCCATAGGGGGATTTTAATTGGTTGACTCATCTATAGATACCAGAGCAGCAACCATCTAGACAGGATGGCTCTGGAATCCCTCTGAAGTTCTAGTAAGGAGATCACAGTGAAAACACATGGCCAAGCTCATCTATGAGACACGCCAAGGTCAGGGGAGGTGAGGAGACAGACAGGCCAGGGCAGGGGGAAGAAAACTTGGTGCAGCCAGGGAACCATCCGAGCTGAACAACACTAAATCAGTGAGACACTGTACAATAAAGTTGGTGAACTACTGAATCACTGAATGACTGATTCTAAGAATCCCTCAGTAACTGAATCACATCGATTGATTTCATGAATCAATGAGCCACTAAACTGCAGCTGAACTATAGTGATCTAGCTTCATGTCCCAGGGTCTGTGTATTCTGATGTGGCAATCTCTTCTCTTTGTGTGGGCTGAAGGAGTGACTGACACACCCAGAAACTAAACACCACAGTTATTTGGTTGTAATCATGTAGCTGACGGTGTGTGTATATGTGTGCAGTATTGTGTGTGTGTGCCTGGGGCAGGGGATGAGTGACGGAGAGAGGATGTGACAGTTCCATTTAGTAGAACAGGAGCTCAGCAAACAATACAACTCACAGCAACATGATCTGCCATGAGCTGCATGGGGGCCTGTTCAACACACTGGGTGGACTAAGTCAGGGTTTCCCAAACTCAGTCCTGGGGCCCCCACGCCTGAGTGCACGTTGTGGTTTTTGCCCTAACACTACACAGCTGATTCAAATAACCTACTGATCATCAAGCTTTCATTATATTAATCAGCTGTGTAGTGCTAGGGCAAAAAACAAAACGTGCACTCAGTCACCTAGGACCGAGTTTGAGAAACCCTGGACTAGGTGACTGTGTGTGTGTGTGTGCGCACTTGCATACATGCGTGTACACAGAAGATGAGGAAAGAGTGAGTGAGAGAGGTTGGGTTTGTGTATATAGTTCAGTAGGTTTGGGGGGTGGCTGGCATGGTAGTGGTCGTGGTTGTGGTCGTCGCCAATGGCGCGGTCTCCGTTGAAGATTTTAGAGGCCGCAGAGACAACATGTTGCAGTTTTAAAGCTAATTTCCTAGCTTAGTTCTTATGCTATCTGAGTAACTAAAACATTATAACAAAATCAATGGGGGCCCCATGCCATGACATTTTTTGAATTTTTGATTCTCCCTGTCTATCTTATTTAAACATACATTATATAGCTCCATTATATTTTCTACATATTTTATATCAGGTTTAAGTCGTTTAAGTTTACACAGAAAACATGTTACCACCCATAAAATAAAAAATAGATAGATAGATAGATACTTTAATGATCCCAGAGGGGAAATTTCTTTGTCAAGCAGCTACAAGAAAAACACAGGGCAGGTGCAAAATGCCAGAACGAAAATACACAAAAGACAGATACACGATACATGATACATCGAGCGGCAGTATGAAAAAGTATAAAAATACAAGATGTCTGGAGTGCAAAAAAGCTATAAAAAGACATTGCATTGTATGGGTGGATGGCTGAATATGTACACTATACATTGGTGGATGTTGGATGGTTAACTATACTATACAGGTCGATGGCAGAGAAATACTTAAATAGCTAAAAGTGCGTATGATATAAGTGAGGGTAATAATAGTTTACTTAATATACAGACTGGTTAAATGAACAGGTAAGTGAATATTTTGCATGGTTAAATTAACTGTACAGGTAAATATACAGTTAAATTTACAGGTAAGTGAATATTTGCATGGTTACATTAACTGTACAGGTAAATGACAGGAAGATATACTTAAATAGCTAAAAGTGTGTATGATATAATTTGGGGTAATAATAGTAATTCCCTTAAAATACAGTCCTTAGTGCGCAGGGTTTAATTACAGATAAATGCACGTATTGCACATTCGATATACTAAAAGCAATGAAAAAAAGATACAACTGACAGGATACTAATATGCATTCCTGAGTGAATGACTACGTAAGTCCATGAATTACTTACAATATTGCAGGTGATATGATATAACAACTGTACATGAATATGTATATACAGACCTGAATGAATAAATAAGTCCTGAGTGAATGAGTGATTACAGACCAGAGTTACTCAAGGATGGATGCATAATTGTTGAACTAGGTCCTAACACCCCAACAGTTCCAGGTCTATGTTGCCGACGGCACGGCACCCCGGTGAGGCATTAAATATTCTAATAGCCGTCGGCAGGAAGGACCTCCTGTAGCGCTCTCTGGCACACCGTGGTGGGATCAGTCTGTGACTGAAGGTGCTCCTCTGCATCATAACCATGGCATGCAGAGGGTGGGTGACGTTGTCCATGATGGCCAGTTTGGCCAGGATCCGTCTCTCCGCCACCTCCTTTAGAGTGTCAAGGCTAATCCCCAGAACAGAGCTAGCCTTCCTGATCAGCTTATTTACCCGAGAAGCATCACCGGCTTTTATGTTGGCGCCCCAGCACATCACTGCAAAAAAAAACACAGACTGGTAGAAGGTATGTAGTAGTTTACTGCACACGTTGAAGGACCTGAGCCTCCTTAGAAAGTAGAGTCGGCTCTGGCCCTTTTTGAACAGAGACCCGGTGTTACCAGCCCATTCCAGCCTGTTGTCCATATGGACTCCCAGGAACCTGTATGACCCAACCATTTCCACATCCATCCCCTGTATAGGTACTGCAGTCAGTTGGGCCTTGGTTCTCCTGAAGTCCACCACCATCTCCTTTGTTTTGCTGATGTTGAGCTGAAGGTGGTTCTGCTCACACCACAACACAAAGTAATTGATTGCGCTCCTGTACTCCTCCTCCTGCCAACCCCTGATGCACCCTACAATTGCGGAGTCATCCGTGAACTTCTGGAGGTGGCATGTTTCAGAGTTATATCAGAAGTCTGAGGTGTAGAGGGTGAACAGGAAGGGGGACAGGACCGTTCCCTGGGGGCCCCTGTGTTGCTCACTGCCCGTTCTGACACACAGCTCTGTAGTCACACAAATTGTGGCCTACCGGTCAGGTAGTCCATGACCCAGGAGACTAAGGGTGCTTCCACTTTCATCCTCTTCATCTTCTCACCCAGTAGCAGGGGCTGAATGGTGTTGAAGGCACTGGAGAAGTCAAAAAACATAACCCTCACAGTGCAACCTGCATTGTCCCGGTGAGATTAGCCCCTCTGCAGAAGGTAGATGATTGCATCATCCACCCTGACGTTGCGCTGATATGCAAACTGCAGGGGGTCCAGTGATGTACACACCAGGGGTCTGAGGTGAGAGAGGACTAACCTTTCCAGGGTCTTCATGATGTGGGATGTTAGCGCTACAGGTCTGAAGTCATTCAGGACAGTAGGGTGCGCCTTCTTGGGCACTGGGACGAGGCAGAATGTTTTCCACATCACAGGGACCCTTTCTAGGCTCAGGCTAAGGTTGAAGTGTCGCTGGAGTATTCCACACAGTTGGTCAGCACAGACCCTAAGCACCCTTGGACTGATGCCATCAGGGCCCGCCGTTTCCACTGATGTAGTCTCTCCAGCTCTCTCTTCACTTGGTTGCTGGTGAAAGCCAGCCCAGGTGGGGAGGTGGGGGGAAGGGGACAGCCGTGAGGGTGTGTGGCCTGGGGAGCTGGAGGGGAGGTGGACAGGGCCAGTATCGAACCTGTTAAAAAATTGGTTCAGCTCATTGGCTCTGTCCACTGTTTGACTTTCTGAAGCCAGTGATATTTATCATACCCTTCCACACCTCTCTCACCTGGCTCTGCCTCAGCTTGTCCTCCATCTTCTCCTTATACCCGCTCTTGCCCTCGGCAATCCGCAACTTCGGCTCCCTCTGGACGCATTTCAATTTGTCCCTGTCCCCCTCCTTGAAGGCCTTCTTTTTCACATTCAGGTCGCTGGTGACCCAGGGTTTATTTTTGGAAAACAGCATACCTTCCTGGTGGGTACAGTGTTGTCTACACAAAAAACGATATAGTCCGTTATGCAGTCAGTAAGTCCATCGATGTCCTCCCCATGAGCCTCACAGAGCACATCCCAGTCTGTTGTTTCAAAGCAGTCCTAATGGTCCTAGTGGTCGCAGGCTGCTGTTGGACCATAGGCCTGTAGAGTGGGGTGAGGTGGACAAGATTGTGATCCGATCTACCGAGGGGAGGGAGTGCAGTGGAGTTGTATGCATCCTTAACATTAGCATATAACATGTCCAGAGTTGTATTATTCCTGGTTGGGCACTTCACAAACTGTTTGAACGTGGGCAGCGTTGAAGAGAGAGATGCATCGTTAAAATCCCCAGAAATGGCAAAGAAAGCACTGGGATGCGCTGTCTGTAACCTTGCGATAACAGAGTGGATGACGTCACACGCTGTGTTTGCGTCCGCGGAGGGCGGGATGTACAAATAGTAGGGTTAGGCTAACGACTAACAGCTCAATGTCCGGGCTACAAAACTTTTCCTTAACAGTAATATGTAACAGAAACGCTATCCCTGTCCGCTCTGATGGTCCGGAACCCGCCAATTTCGAACATCACACCTGTGGGACAGGTACAGGATGGCAACAACATCTGCCCGAGTTACACCAGGAACGCACAATCCCTCCATCAGTCCATGAGGAGGAGATGCACTGCAGTACTTAATGCAGCTGGCGGTCACACCAGATACTGACTGTTACTTTTGATTTTGACCCCCCCTTTGTTCAGGGACACATTTCTGTTAGTCACATGTCTGTTGAACTCGTTCAGTTTATGTCTCAGTTGTTGAATCTTGTTAAGTTTATACAAATATTTACACATGTTAAGTTTGCTGAAAAATACACGCAGTTGACAGTGAGAGGACTTTCTTTTTTTGCTGAGTATATATACAGTATATATATTAATATAGAGGAAACAGTGGTAGTTTACTTCAGGTGAAGTAGGTGTCATGTTAGAGGTAAGGAGAGATTATGTGAGGTAGACAAGGTTTACTGTATAGAGTGTTTAATTAGTTAGTGTAGTACTTACTGCAGGCGCTGCAGGTGAAGCAGACATCATGATAGAGGCTTCCCATAGCCTGGCAGGCCTGAGTGGCTCCGTACACCGCCTTATTACACTTCACACAGATCCCTGGAACACAACACAACAGCCAGTTCAAAGACATGAACACACAAACACACATTGTGCAGAAATAACTATGCTACCGTCATGTACTTGGGCACCACTACAGTCTCAGACATAAGCAGTTGTACTGTTAGAATAGAAAGTTAGAATTGTATCCATTCCACAACACTAATAAGAAGTCTGATTATGAGGCTGGATCCATAACAAGCAGCCTGATAAAACCAGACACAAACAATGGAATGAAAAAAGCCTAACAGTCAAACAAAATCAGTTATCCATGCTGTATCATTGAAAGGGCAAATATATTCCAATCTGCTTGATTGGTTTGGCTCTGGCCTAGAGGAGTCTGTCACTGTGATAAAAGACCTAAGTGTTCCTACCAAACGCTGCTCCCTGCACACACTGCTGCTAGACAGACACACGGGCACACACACACACAGCTCTACACACTTCAGTCAGACTGAAAGACACACACACACAAAGTCCCTTTCACCCTCCCCCTTTAAAGACCACCAGTCAGACAGGACAGGAAGTGAGAGGTTGGTGGTAGAGACAGACAAGAGAAGGAAAGAGAGAGAATGAAAGGAGTGAAAGAAAAGGAGGAGAAAGGGATAGAAAAAGAGACTATAATGCAAGTTGGAGAGCTGTCCCAGCTGGTGTGTATGCCTGTGGTGGGTGAGGTTCAGTAGTTCATATGGGCCAGCTGTGATTGAGTTGTCACCCAGAACATGCCGTGTCTCAATCAAAGTATCATGTTGGGTCTTCACAGCCAGTGGGATGTTCTGTCACCCTCTTCAATCATGCATGTGCATACTGCAGAGCATAGCAACGTACACACACACACACACACACACACACACACACACACACACACACACACACACACACACACACACACACACACACACACACACACACACACACACACACACACACACACACACACACACACACACACACACACACACACACACACCTAATCATGCAGTATAATCTAGTCAACTGACAGGCAGCAGAGGTGGAAAGTTCCATAGAGACAAAGAAAGTGTGTGAGAGAGCGAGAAAGAGAGCGAGAGAGAGAGAGAGAGAGAGAGAGAGAGAGAGAACGAGAAAGAGAGAGCGAGAGAGAGAGAGAGTCCATTGAAAATAGAAAGAGCTGGTGTCATGTGTCCTCTGAGGTCTTCTGAATGAGCTGAGAGGTTAGTAGCATGCTGAGAGCTAGATGTGGTAACAGAACAACATGAGCCCTCAGCAGCATGGCATGGCTCTGTGCTGAAACAACAGTGTGTTACACAAACAACATTCCCAAGGGGGATGAAGACCTCGCCAAGGACAGTACCGCCTCGCCTGGCCACTCACAAAGAAGCTTCTGTCTCTGGCCTGCTTTCCTGCAGACAGACATCACGAGGCACTACGTCTGTCTGCCTTCTCCCCTAACACACGGTCAGCATCCCAAATAGCCCCCTATTCCCTACATTGGGAATAGGGTACCATTTGCAACGCATCCACTGTCAGCAACAGACAAGAGACAACATTAAGTTCACCTGGGTGACAGCTTCTAGGGTTTACCAAGAATGGTGCAACAAACAGTCAGCAGCAGTCCTGTCGGAGAAAACAGCTTGTTGATGAGCGGTCGAAGGAGAATGGAAAGAATGGTGCTAACAGGAGGAACACAAACAGGCAAATAACGATGCAGTACAACAGTGGTGGGCAGAACAGCATCTCAGAACACAAAACTTGTTGGTCCTTGTCACGGATGAGCTATTGCAGCAGACAGCCAAACCGGGTTCCACTCCTCTCAGCTACAAACAAGAAGAAGAGGCTCCAGTGGGCACGCGATCACCAACACTGGACTGAGGAGTTTAAAAACATTGCCTGGTCCAACGAACTCCTGTTGCGTCATACTGGTGGCAGAGTCAGTATTTGAGTCCATGGCCCCATCCTGCCTGGTGTCAACGGTACAGGGTGGTGGCGGTGGTGTAATGGTGTGGGGAATGTTTTCCTTGCACACGTTAGGTCCCTAGATACCAACTGAGCAATGTTTCCATGCCTCGAAGAATTCAGGCTGTTCTGCTCTTTCCATGACAGACTGACCAGGTGAATTCAGGTGAAAGCTATGATCCTTTATTGATGTCACTTTTTAAATCCACTTCAATCAGTATAGGTGAAGGAGAGGAGACAGGTTAAAGAAGGATTTTGTGTATGTGTGCCATTCAGAGAGTGAATGGGCAAGACAGAAGATTTAAGTACCTTTGAACAGGTATGGTAGTAGGTGTAAGGGCTGGGTAGTGGTGAAGCCGCTAACTCCCATCATTGGGAGTGGATGAGCCACAACCCAGTCCTTACTTCAGTTAGGGAGGATTAATGATCCCCAATCAGAGACAGCTGTCTAGTGTTGTCTCTGATTGGGGAGAGTATTTAGCAGTCCTCCACATCCACCTGTGTGTGGATCATTGTTTCTGTTTGTCTGCATGCTGCAGAACTCAGTTGTTCAGTTTGTAGTAGTTTATGTTTTCTCTCTCCTTTTATTTTTGAATGCCTTGTGAGAAGAGAGAAGATCTCATTCATTAATAAAAAGGAATGTCACTCCATCAGCGCTCCGTTTATCGTCCCTTCTATACGCATCGTGACAGTAGGTGCCAGGCGCATTGGTTTGTGTCAAGATCTGCAACGCTGCTTGGTTTTTCACACTCAACAATGGTCCACCACCCAAAGGACATCAAGCTAACTTGACACAACTGTGGGAAGAATTGGAGTCAACATGGGTCCGCATCCCTGTAGAACGCTTTTGACACATTCTATAGTCCATGCCTCGACGAATTGAGGCTGTTCTGTAACACAATATAGGAATGAGCTGTATATACCTAATTGAATCAACCTCTCCTGTTAACTACAACACAGTCCTCTAGTCTGGCCTTATAACCTGGGATGGTCTTCTAACCATTTGTCCTGCCCGTCATGACTCTACCTTACACACTATAACACAATAGGAATGAGCTATATACACACACCTTATTGAATTAACCCTCTATTCAAAATGACAATAAACCACTATAGCCTACAGCACAGTGGCATCTACCTATCCCCTTATATAACAATGTCTGGAGATTAAGGGCCTACTCCTCCCATCATGTGTTCCTCCCTCCTCTCAGTCTACCTCTACTCATCTTCTACTCTAAACCATCTGGCTTCATGCCTGGAATTCCAGGTTCCATCCATCATTAGACAGACAGTTCTATGCATGGACTCAACGGGGTTGGGTTTGTTTAGCTCAACTTTAATTTTACTTGGTGTAATTTCTGAGAATTGTATGATTTTCTTCCAGAGTTGAAAGTCACAGCTGTTGTTTGTAATGTACAAGAGGGATACATAAACAACCAAACAAACTAGTTCCTGTTTAGGACAAACATTCTTAGGTAAAGAAGCAACATTTTCCTCCCTGAATGAACAGCAGCAAAACTGTGTTTGGCAGTCCCATATTCCAAAACCCCTGTGATTGTATAGGGGACTGCTATCTTTCACGAGGGCATGGGTGAGGGGGGAAAGGAATCAAAACAGAGCCAAAACTTCACCCCCCCATCCTCCCCCTCACCTCACACACCAGCCCAGCTGCCCAGCTGTCAAAACTCCCAAAACGTCTACCTCTAATGATGCCCAATGGCTCACAACAAGCCTCTTCATATACAGTGCCTTCGGAAAGTATTCAGAGCCCTTTACTTTTCCCACATTTTGTTACGTTACAGCCTTGTTCTAAAATGGATCAAATGTATTTCCTCAATCTACACACAACACCCCATAATGACAAAGCAAAAACAGGTTTTCAGACCCTTTGCTATGAGACTCAAAATTGAGCTCAGGTGCATCCTGTTTCCATTGATCATCCTTGAGATTTTTCTACAACTTGATTGGAATCCACCTGTGGTAAATTAAATTGATTGGACATTATTTGTAAAGGCACACACCTGTCTATATAAGGTCCCACAGTTGACAGTGCATGTCAGAGCAAAAACCAAGCAATGAGGTTGAGGGAATTTTCCGTAGAGCTAAGAGACAGGATTGTGTTGAGGGACAGATCTGGGGAAGGTTGCCAAAAAATGTCTGCAGCATTGAAGGTCCCCAAGAACACAGTGGCCTTCATCATTCTTAATGGAAGAAGTTTGTAATCACCAAGACTCTTCCTAGAGCTGGCCACCCGGCCAAACTGAGCAATCGGGGGAGAAGGGCCTTGGTTAGGGAGGTGACCAAGAACCCAATGGCCACTCTGGCAGAGTTCTAGAGTTCCTCTGTGGAGATGGGAGAACCTTTCAGAAGGACAACCATCTCTGCAGCACTCCACCAATCAGGCCTTTATGGTAGAGTGGCCAGACCGAAGCCACTCCTCAGTAAAAGGCACATAACAGCCGGCTTGGAGTTTGGTAAAAGGCACCTAAAGACTCTCAGACCATGAGAAACAAGATTCTCTGGTCTGATGAAACCAAGACTGAACTATTTGGCCTGAATGCCAAACGTCACGTCTGGAGAAAACCTGGCACCATCCCTACAATGAAGCATGGTGGTGGCAGCATCATGCTGTGGGGATGTCTTTCGGCGGCAAGGAGACTAGTCAGGATCGAGGCAAAGATGAACGGAGCAAAGTACAGAGAGATCCTTGATGAAAACCTGCTCCAGAGTGCTCAGGACCTCAGACTGTGCCGAAGGTTCACCTTCCAACAGGACAATGACCGTAAGCACACAACAAAGACAACGCAGGAGTGGCTTTGGGACAAGTCTCTGAATGTCCTTGTGTGGCCCAGCCAGAGCCCGGAATTTAACCCGATCGAACATCTCTGGAGACCTGAAAATAGCTGTGCAGCAACTCTCCCCATCCAACCTGACAGAGCTTGAGAGGATCTGCAAAGAGAAGAATGGGAGAAACTACCCAAATACAGGTGTGCCAAGCATGTAGTGTCATACCCAAGAAGACTCAAGGCTGTTATTGCTGCCAAAGGAGCATACAACAAAGTACTGAGTTTTTGTTTTCAATATATTAACACAATTTTCTACAAACCTGTTTTTGCTTTGTCATTATGGGTTATTGTGTGTAGATGAGAGAGGAAAAAACAATGTAATCAATTTTAGAATAAGGCTGTAACGTAACAAAATGTGGAAAAAGTCAAGGGGTCTGAATACTTTCCGAATGCACTACCTCCACAATCTCTGATAACACTTGACTGACAGGAACGTGACATTATGGAAGTTGACTTGTCATGTTAGAAGCCAAATAAGACTATTAAAATAAGACTATTGCACTTAGTAATAGTCCTTATAGTAGTCGTGTAATATTTGTTTTATTTTTTATTCTGTGTATCGTATGGCAGTATTAGAATCCAAGGCTAGGACATTATGAAATCACATCAACACTGGTCCCACCCAAAACAGCAGCCTAACATCACAAAAGCACTCTCTCAATACACTAACACACACACATTTACTTATACAACCAATCAAACACTGAAGCAAGGCCCCAGGCCCAGACACAGAGAGAGATAAAGAGGGAGGAGAGAGAGATGCATACACACACACACAAAGGCTTCCTGCAGGACTTGTCAGAGGTCCAGATTGAGTGCCAAGAAACCCTGGGAAGAGTTAAGGTAAACTGTCCAGTCCACAGACAATCACAACACAATACAAAGCACTCAGTGTGTGTGTGTGTGTGTGTGTGTGTGTGTGTGTGTGTGTGTGTGTGTGTGTGTGTGTGTGTGTGTGTGTGTGTGTGTGTGTGTGTGTGTGTGTGGACAGGGATCCCCTCCACCCTCTGTCCTGTCCCACCACTCGTTCTTCCTCTCTGACCTACCACCCATAAATCTGCTCTCCACTATGCCTCTCTCTCCCTGCTCTATCTTCCTCTCTCTCTCTCTCTCTCTCACAGCCAAAGATGCAACAAAAGGTTCTATAAATTAACCTAAAGTACCTTCTGCTAATCTAATCATTTATGAAACTAAGTGTGCTCCCCACCCCCTCTTTAAATTCCTCAGCCCCATCCCGTCCTGTCCAGTCCTCCAGACATTCCTCTGTGTTCCCCGGTGCAGCCATTTGGCACCACACTCAGTTTCCCAGAACCTCCAGCTACAGCTCTGCCAATCAGAGCAGAGTGTATATGATATGAGAGACTCCAGCCCTAGCTGGCTAGGCATGCATCTCAAATGGCAACCTATACCTTATATAGTGAACTACTATATGGGCCCTGGTCAAAAGTAGTGCACTAAATAGGCAATAGGGTATAATTAGGGAGGTGGCCCATATGAGCCTTTAGGACTTCCCCCTGTGTAAATATGGCTTACTTAATTCTCTATAGTCCCGTTGGCCAATAATATACTGTGTCATACAAATTAGGCAATGCTTTAATAAATTACACCAAATATTGAACTGATAACCCTGAAAAAGGATATCATTCCCCAATTCATTTTCTCCCCAATTGGTAGTTACAGTCTTGTCCCATCGCTGGACTCGGGAGAGGCGAAGGTCGAAAGCCATGCGCCCTCCGAAACAAGACCCTGCCAAGCTGCACTGCTTCAAGACATAATGCTTGCTTAACCAGAAGCCAGCCGCACCAACGTGTTGGAGGAAACACCATCCAGCTGGCAACTGAAGTCAGCTTTCAGGCGCCCGGCCCGCCACAAGGAGTCGCTAGAGCGGAATGGGACAAGGAAATCCCGGCCGCCCAAACCCTCCCCTAACCCTGGATGAGCTGGGCCAATTGTGCGCCGCCTCATGGGTCTCCCGGTCACGGGATCGAACCTGGGTCTGTAGTGATGCCTAAGACGATGCAGTGCCTTAGACCGCTGCGCTACTCGAGAGGCTCCCAGTATTATGGTTCTTAACTTAGCTATAGTTTACCTTGGTAGAGAGGAGTAACTAAACACAATCTGGCCTTAATGGCCATCTACTCTTATAATCTTCACCCGACACAGCCAGCCCTCGGAGCCTGGTTCCTCTCTAGGTTTCTTCCTAGGATCCTGCCTTTCTAGGGAGTTTTTCCTAGCCACTGCGCTTCTGCATCTGCATTGCTTGCTCTTTGAATAGCCAGGCCTATGGTTCAGGCTGAGAGAATACTCCTCTCCTTTCAGTGGAAAAAGCAGGTCAGGCATGGAGCTTCTCTTTCTGTTCAGTATGTAGACCAGCCCGGAGCTGCATCTGTCCGTCATGCAGGCAATTTTCTGGCATGAAAGTATGACGCAGAAAATGTGTGTGTGCTGGATGTGTCAACATTACAATATTGTCATACACAAACTTTATACCGTCTTCCACTGCTGCTCCCCACAGGAATGTCTATAACATGTTAACGTGTTTATGAAATCTGTGTGGGTGTGTGTTCACCATGACAGTGACATGCCCCAGAACATCTTCCATTACATACTGAATGAGTGAACTCTGAGGGGCAGGGATGGGGTTTGAATTACAATCCTGACTGACGTTTCTCGTTCCTGCAGGAAATTCCTTTTACGAGGCGGCAGAGGGATGCTTTATGATTGCTCGACAAGTGCACGAGATCTCTCTCTCTCTCTCTCTCTCTCTCTCTCTCCCCCTCTCTCCCCCTCTCTCTCCCTCTCTCTCTCTCTCTCTCTCTCTCTCTCCCTCTCTCTCTCCCTCTCTCTCTCTCTCTCTCTCCCTCTCTCTCTCTCTCTCCCTCCCCCCTGGATGTCCCGTTTTGATGACTCGCCTTGCCTCAACATGTCTAACCCAACCCAAGCATGCATGTGAACTAAACTTTCTCCCAAATAAACATTGGTAAGCAGTCACTGTAAATAAGAATTTGTTCTTAACTTACTTGCCTAGTTAAATAAAGGTTAAAAAAAAAAGTCACATCCAGTCTTAATAATAACTGTAATAACAGTTGAAGTCGGAAGATTACATACACTTAGGTTGAAGTCATTAAAACTATTTTTTCAAACACTACACAGATTTCATGTTAACAAACTACTTTGTGCATTAAACAAGTAATTATTCCAACAATTGTTTACAGACAGATTATTTCACTTATAATCACTATATCACAATTCCAGTGGGTCAGAAGTTTACATACACTAAGTTGACTGTGCTTTTAAACAGCTTGGAAAATTCATGGCTTTAGAAGCTTCTGATAGGCTAATTGACATCATTTGAGTCAATTGGAGGTGTACCTGTGGATGTATTTCAAGGCCTACCTTCAAACTCAGTGCCTCTTTCTCGACATCATGGGAAAATCAAAAGAAATCAGCCAAGACCTCAGAAAAACAATTGTAGACCTCCACAAGTCTGGTTCATCCTTGGGAGCAATTTCCAAACGCCTGAAGGTACCACGTTCATCTATACAAACAATAGAATGCAAGTATAAACACCATGGGACCACGCCATCATACCGCTCAGCAAAGGACCTTATGAAGATGCTGGAGGAAACAGGTACAAAAGTATATCAACATATATCAACATAATCTGAAAGGCCGCTCAGCAAGGAAAAAGACACTGCTCCAAAACCCCCATAAAAAATCCAGACTACGGTTTGCAACTGCATATGGGGACAAAGATCCTACTTTTTGGAGAAATGCCCTCTGGTCTGATGAAACAAAAATAGAAATGTTTGGCCATAATGACCATCGTTAGGTTTGGAGGAAAAAGGGGGAGGCTTGCAAGCCGAAGAACACCATCCCAACCATGAAGTACGGGGGTGGCAGCATCATGTTGTGGGGGTGCTTTGCTGCAGGAGGGACTGGTGCACTTCACAAAATAGATGGCATCATGAGGAAGGAAAAGTATGTGGATATATTGAAGCAACATCTCAAGACATCAGTCAGGAAGTTAAAGCTTGGTCGCAAATGGGTCTTCCAAATGGACAATGACCCAAGCGTACTTCCAAAGTTGTGGCAAAATGGCTTAAGTACAACAAAGTCAAGGTATTGGAGTGGCCATCACAAAGCCCTGACCTCAATCCTTGTGGGCAGAACTGAAAAAGCGTGTGCGAGCAAGGAGGCCTACAAACCTGACTCAGTTACACCAGTTCTGTCAGGAGGAATGGGCCAAAATTCACCCAACTTATTGTGGGAAGCTTGTGGAAGGCTACCCGAAACGTTTGACCCAAGTTAAACAATTTAAAGGCAATGCTACCAAATACTAATTGAGTGTATGTAAACTTCTGACCCACTGGGAATGTGATGAAATAAATAAAAGTTGAAATATATAATTCTCTCTACTATTATTCTGACATTTCACATTCTTAAAATAAACTGACCTAAGACAGGGAATTTTTATTAGGATTAAATGTCAGGAATTGTGAAAAACTGAGTTTAAATGTATTTGGCTAAGGTGTATGTAAACTTCCGACTTCAACTGTACTTAGGACAAGGAGTTATAACCTTGTCATAACCTTTGACAACTAGAGTCTGTAGTTTTTCCTGAAAGGGTCATCTGGTGAGGAGGAAAAACCTAACTATAGGACATAGTATACTGTACACATATTTTCCATGGGTACCGTGTCAGTGTGAGTAACAGGACTAGCCTGGAACTGGCTCTCAGAGCAGGGTGATAAACACCTTGTCAGCTGGTCTAACCGTAGCACACAGAGTACAGGTCTGGTACAGTACAACAGTACAGCACTATAGCTGGGAGAAAAGACAGCCAAGCACTCCCCCTTATTTCCAGATAACAATTTCCAAAGAGCACGCAAACTGGGTGCTGCGTGGCACTAGCTTAATAAAAGGACCAGAAAGCAATGCTCTAGGGCCCTTTACCAATCGGTTTCTGCTGACCAGTTACATTCCTCCTCCTGCCCTACCTCTTTCTCTCTCGCTCTCTCCTTTTCTCTTTGTTTCTTCCTCTATGGTTTTCTCATCTGTTGGTCAGCCCCACCAAACATGTGCTCTTTCACTTCCACTTCTCCTGTTGCACATAATGGACACCAAAGTTACATTCAGAAGTTGTTTCTGTATTAATGGACAATAGTGTCAATTGACTTGTAACCAGTTATTTATTAATCTGTACTTAAACTAAACTATAAAAGAGACTGATGTCATGTATCCCAGGGCAGCAACAGGCTACATGGAAAAACACTAACAGGTGTTGTTATTCAGTTGTCATTGTCTGTATTCCCCAGACTAAAGGTGTGTGTGTGTGTGTGTGTGTGTGTGTGTACATGCCTGTGTGTGTGTGTGTACATGCCTGTGTGTGTGCGTGAATGCCTGTGTGTGCGTGCATGCACATGGCGGTTTAGAGCAAGGTCTGTGCTCTGCAATGTGATGATGTTATTTGGAAAGACTGAGTCAAACACATGACAAGAGAACGGATGTGATCGGGGAGATAATGGATGTTTTACAGACGATCTAAAGAAAAAAGCAGCCAATATCCTGTTACTAATTAATGTTGTTATTGATGTGGCCTCCTCTTAATCCATCAGGCTTATTACAGCTGAGAGGAGAGGAGAAGATAACCTTCTCCTGGTTGGCCCTGGGCCGAGCCTCAGCCGGAACTATTAAAGAGTTTGTTTATTATTACTGAGAGGTAGGCGGGCAGTGACAGACACAGACGGGAGGATTTAAGAAGTACGAGAAGAAACAAATTAGACAATTATTCATTCTAGACTAGAAGACAGAGAAAAGAATAGAAGAGAGGAGAGGCATCTGTCTGTCTGTCTGTCTGTCTGTAGAGTTCAACAATGAACAACAGTATCAGCCATGATGATCAGAAACATACAGTCAGAATGACCGCTAGGACGCCCAAACAACTATGTCACTTGATTTGGCATGTGCGAACCAACACACACACAAAGGCAAGGTTAAATGAGCGTGGGGAAAAGTTTTGAACAGTGGGCCATTTTCACACTCAATCAAAATGTCAAAATAAGCTTACCGAAGTAGTCTGCCTTTGGCTGGGAGTCCATCTCCTTCTCCAGACGCTTGGTCAGGGCTTCTAATTTGATCTCAGCGGCAGACGGCCCCTGCTCCGGCTGGACATGGAGAGTCTGGCAGGGCAGCTTGAGTGCTCTGGGGGGGCTGGGGGCTTCAGCCTGGGGCTGGGGTTGGAGCTGGCAGGCCTCACCACCAGAGGACAGCTGGCTGTCTAGGCCAGAGGGCACATCCACCCCCATGGCCACTTGCCTACCCTGGGCATGGCCTACACCTTGACCCTGGCCAAAGCTTCTAGAGACACTGGTTCCAGAGGGAGAGGCAGAGGCAGGGAGGTAAGCTCCAGCAATGGCTTTGGGCTGGGCTGCCTCAGATGGGGGTGCAGGTGGGGCTGGTACAGCCACCTGAGAAGGGGTGGGCCTGGGGGTGAGAGCCACAGGACTCTGAGAGATCCCGTTCTGGTGTAGATTTCCCTGGATGGCGGTTGGTCTTGGGGCCACGGAGGGTGCTACTGAGTAAGGGCCTGTTGGCGGTGTAACAGGGGCAGGTTGAGGAGACAGCTGCTGGAACAGGTCAGCTCTGCCAGTGAAGGCACTCAGAGGGAGCGGTACTATCAGGTCTGGGTTCCCCATGCTCTGCATGCAGTCTGCTGCAGCCCCAGCATTTGCCACCGTGGGGGGACTCTGCCACACTAGTGGGGTGGCAGCCTTGCTCTGGTGCAGTCTAGTGGGGCTTGGAGATGGTAGGCTGTCGGAGAAGGAGGGAGATGGTGAGTGGTGTGGGGGCTGCTGAGATGGGCTGCACATAAGGCCTGATGATCCACCAGGGCTGGAGGATCCTGGGGAAGCCTGGCCACCCCTGGAGGAGTAGGAGGCCCAAGTGCCTGAGGGACTGGCAGGGTGACCAGAAGCATATGTGTGTGCTTTCCCAGGGCTGGTGGGACTCGAGGCGTGGTGGTAAGAATGCGGCTCAAAACACTCCTTGTTATCGTAATTGTTTCCGTAGCCGAATGCCTGTTGACTGGGTGAATGATGTTTCAGACAGTCATAGGGCGCGTACTGACTCGCACCACTGACCGTGCCTGGCATAGGGCCAGAGAGTATAGGAGGCTTGGCCGCAGCTTCTCCTGCCTGTCTGTAGCTATTGATAGGCGGCCTGTCTTTGGTGTAAAACGTGCTGTCTGCCGCTCTGTTGTGACCCCCGTTCATTCTCACAGCCAAATAGTTTTTGGCAATTTCCTCTTGCTGTTTCTGTATGTGGATTTTTGTCATTTTGGAGGCAAAAACTCTCCTGGTTTCTTCAAAGTCGGAGTTGTTCCCTGCATCCCTCTTCATTCGGAACAACCCGTCCCTAGATGCCTCATACATATTGAGGTCTTCTAAAAACTTACTTGCCTCAAGATCCAAATCGTCATATTTATCCATCTTGAAGTGAATTACAAAATGTGTATAAAATATGATCTGATTCCAGGTTCAAGCCCCCCAAAAAAAGTTGTGTCAAAAAGATAAAAAGTAGTCTAGCCAATAAAAACAACGTTAAACACAGTAAACGATTGAAACGAAATTAGTAAAATCCACACCGTCGTCACTCCCAAAGTAAAATATTACCGCAGTTTACTGTCCAGTCCAGGCAGCGGAGAGAGAACACTGTCACGGGGTATTCTGACGTGGAGATCCCGACCCGAAGTTAAAGTACAGTTTCTCCCGCAATGTGTCAACTGTCCCGCGGAAGCAATTATGCCTAGGCCTACTCATGAACGGATAAAGGTCCAAATAAAAGCGAGAAGAAGCTCCGTCCTCTTCTCGGTGAGCCAGTTGACTCTGCTCGCAACAGGATGCTGGCTGGTTATAAAGTCACATCAGATAGCCTACGACCCCAGCCTGCGCCCCCTTTTCGAACCTCACTATGGCGCTCACCGCCGAAGCCTCCATTCGGAACGTTGTTTGCAACTTTGTAGCGAGTTCCAAAGTTTTCCCGAAAGTTGCTGAACAAATTCAAATGTGTTCCTCTCACAACGTTAACTTAGTTCGCCTATAATTAAACGGTTATTACAAGTGCGTAGGCAAAATATACTGAAAGAAAGAAAAACCTCTTGATCCGAGTGTGGATAGTGTGGAGTCGATCGTGGGATTGGTAAATGCTGTTTGTTTTTAAAGGCGCAGTGTTCACTTCATTCTGGGTAGATTTTGAGTCATGATATCCGGACCCCGAGATAACTCAAGGCACATAGCATAACAAATATTTACCTCTAGGCTTTGTTCTTTTATCACACACTGTTTATTGATATACTTACTTTATACCCACAATCTCTTTGGCTACCTTGTTGGTGCAGGACCAACTGAATTAAATGTAATTATGAATCAACAGTGTAATAGCTAAGGAATCATGTTGGGCTACAAAGTGTGATTTGCAGTCTAAATTAGTCCCTATAAAAAAATGCCCACATATGGCCTATGTGGATTTATACATTCAGATGACTACAGTTCATATTATGTGCTGACAGGTGCATATTGGCTGCTTTGACATGTTCACATCTTGTTTAAGTAAGAAAAAGTGTCAGGTTTTCAAGTGTTTTCAGGAAGTGCAGAGCAGCCTGCCTGCCCTGCTTATTCAATGGTAGGGACCCCCATGGCAATTAAAACAGAATGTTTAACCATCTGTAAATTAAGGAGACGGTCACCACAAAGAGACATTCCCAAAATGATCTTAGTACACTAGTTTCTCATGCAAATGCCCACTAACAACAGGCAGGCACTACCTTGAGCTAATTAAGATTGTGATGGAAATCTTGTTTGAGAAAATCATGTTGTTTTACTGCTCGGATCTATGAGCTCTAAGAATTCTAAGAATTAGAATACGGATGTTTATTAAGGCAGAGCTCTCCCTTCCCAGCAAATGGTACAGTTTCTGGCAACAATCAGTAGCGGTGCGCGGGTAAAATCACTGGGGAAGCCAAGCCAGAAAGAAAAGCCATATTACAACCTATGTGTTGTGATAATTGCGTTGTTTGCTCTATAACCTGTTAGTTCATATGCCTTGACACTATGATATAAACGCCTAAGGTCGAGACAATAAGAAGACAAAGTGGTAGAATAAATTCAACATATTTGTTTCATCACAAAACCCAGAGAGCAACATCTGTCCGGTGAAGTCCACAAAGCATATTGCATGTAACAAACAATTACATGACCTGCATTATGGTCAAGCAAGTTAATGTTTCCAACATTTTTCTGACTACTAAACAACTATTGATTTAGAACCACGGAGAGTTAACGCAAGTCCCAAACTAAACAGGAGCTGCCTTCTTTATTCCAGCACCATTTCAACTTTAACATTTCAACATCATCTAATCACCTATGCTTAGTCTAATACACTGACATCTAAAAGATACAAAAAAACTATTTAGTCCAATCACTGTAAGCTAAATATGATTTGGCTGTCCATGGTTCTGCTTTCTGTGTATATGTGTGTGTGTGTGTACGTGCAAGTTGAAAAAACATGTTGGCTCACCCTACTTGTAGAGAAACACAGATGCTATCCTCCTCTCTTTTATGTTGACAAAACGGTCTATGACTCCGTCATACATTACACACTTGTAGTTTTTGTTGTCCTAGGCTACCTGGCTAAATTGCTTGCTCACTAGCCTAACTTCCTTTCATGGACAACGATTAGCGAGCTAGTTAACATTAGCCTATTATATCTAGATACATATTGAACTTCCATCCTCTCAGACCAGCGGCACAATGTATGAATGTATGTTTGGATCAGAATTACCATTATAATCATTGGCCAGTAAGGTGAAATAAGTAAAACCTCAAGTCCAAATCCCTATCTCCATCCATGGCAAATTTAGGAAAGGGCCAATTTTATCTACAGTAGCTAGCTAGCCATCAGATGACAACAACCCAATGAGATGCAACAATTACATTTTTTTTCTGTCAATTAAGTTTTGCTCTCAATGTGATGTAATTGGTGTGAAGCCAAATCCAAACTGGCTTCCCTTGACACTTTTATTTTGGTGTGCCAGGACCAATCACAGTCGAGCTCACTCAGTTTAGGTAAACTCTAATTGTCTATTATTTTATACTTTTTTTAAAGGGAGGCCAAATGCTTGCTGGCTTCTCTTTCATTCAATGCTACGGGTGGCAACAATGTCATGCTCTTTTTGACCAGACAGCTTCAGATAGATGGGCTACACATACAGAGACAGAGGGGCACTGTTTTTCCAGCTCATATGCTTTCTTCGGTGAGATACATCCAGCCAATTAGCTATAGAACTGAGAGCTAATTTCATAATATTTGTACATTTAAAGAATATGAAATATCAATGTACAGTTAAAAACATAAAATTGGAATGTAAAAGAACTTTAGCCAACCTGCTCCAAGTGATGACACATCATCATTTGCACATCCATTCCAGTGTTAATGCTAATCTGTAATTTATTTCACCACTATGGCCTATTTATTGTCCTACCTTCCTAACCTTACTGCATTTTGCACTACATTTGCACTCTGTATATAGATTCTCTATTGTGTTATTGACTGTACGTTTGTTTACTTCCCATGTGTAACTCTGTGTTGTTTTTTGTCGCACTGCTTTGCTTTGTCTTGGCCAGGTCGCAGTTGTAAATGAGAACTTGTTCTCAACTGACCTACCTGGTTAAATAAAGGTGAAATAAAAAAATAAAAAAATGTGTTGCTATGGAGAAGTAAACAACAGAGTAACTGTGGCTTGATGTGGTCCTTTACCAGACATACCAATGCTTTAGCTTTATCCCCAAAACAATTAAATATAACAGACAAACCTCATTGTGTAATGGAGGCATAGATAATATATCCTGGGATGACCAAATTACCAGATTGAGAAAATTAGCCAGCTCCTGTATGTTTTTAGCCTCGTACAACCACAATGATCTTGCGAGCTTACATATAAAGCTTGCCAGATCAGTCTGGCTGTACCAGGCTAGTATGTACTATCCCCTTCTGAACAATTAAGCAGGCTGGGAACAGCCTAGTGAAATGGGGAATGCTTGTGTGACTTGCTCTCATATTCCACCCTTGCTCATACATACTCCACCCTTTAGTTTCCACCAAGTCAAGCTCGGGGCTGCGGAAACTTTGAAACCCATCAAATACTATTTTAATTAAGGCCTTCTGTAAGTCTTTGGAGAGGGCCTGCTTCTAGGATTATTGTCTTCATCTGGTGGTTGAGTCACAGACGAATATTGTTGCCTATTTAATGACTTACAGTAGCCATGGAAACAGCTGAGCGGGGGCTATTGCTGACACAATTACATGTGTGTGCTTGGGAATTTGGGTCTGAACTGTGTCAGTACACTGTATGATAACTGGGCAATGAAATGTATTTATGTGAGCATAAAGTAATACCTGACTTTTTTTTTTCTCCACAATTGACTGTGTTAAGCGTTTCCATTAAATTGTCCAGTGATTTTTTGTTGACATTTAGAAAGTTTGCATAGAAAGTATTTGCGACAATTGCCTGCTAGGGTGCTTTGCCATTTAACTATATTGTGTCTATAAAAACAGCTGGACATAATGACCTAACGCCTAAAAAATTTAAACATTCTTGCAAAAACCTATATTGTCGAATAAAAATGCAGTGGTCGAATAATCCTGGGTCAATGGAAACCTGCTCAGTGTGTCTCTCCTCCACGAAGGCAGTGGGCAGGGAGTTCAAAACACCATGAGAAAACTGCTGAAGTTGGCTAGAAAGTGTGTCCATTTCACTATATTTGTGTGATATTCAGTGTGGATTCCAGGCTAGAACACTTGTGGATCTAGAGAGAGAATGTAATGGTGAGGGAGCAGTAACAACACTGTGAAAGAGAAAGGGGAGGGAATCAGGTGGCTGATAATGATTCACAACCATCCCCCTCATATCTACCACACAGCCTTTAGTCATGCCTCAGCAGTGTGAAACAAAATGCACAGCATGTGCCAAAAGAGAAACACTTATAGGGCTGAAGGAGAGTACTGTAGCTAGAATGTCTCTTTCTCTCCTTCCCTCTCTCCTTTCTCTCCATTTTTTTTTTATCTCTGATGACAGCACCCAGTAAAGAGAGTACTAGCCAGGTTGGGTTCTGTTATTTCACTTGCAACACCATGAAAATAAAACATGTTTGCTCCTTCTCATAAAACAGTGTCTGTCAACTCAAAAATAAATCAAGTACTCAGTTCAGCTTGTCATTTTCAACAAGAGGTCATAACTGCTTATAACTGCTAGTCTGGCTGACACCTAACTCAATGTCTTCTTCACTTCAGTCTGGAAAGGCTCCATTATGTTGTAGGCAAGATGCGCCGATAATGAAGGGGGCTGTGCTTTTTTACTGATTGGCTCGCCTTTGTGTTTCTCACTAAAACACCCACATGGGCAGCTACACACAGCCCCTGAGCGCAGCCCCCTTCCAATACAACTGTTGGATTTTCAAATCCAAACGAGGTTTCAACCCACCAGGGAAAAAACTATTTGAGAGAACCAATCAAAGTTCAAGCCACCTTCTGTGAGAAAACTGCACTAACAACGGACTTCTGTCCTGTCCAGACCAGTGTGTCATAGCTCTCCCTCGCATCAGCCAGACTACATTATTGCAACTGCTTATTACTGATTATAACTGCACCATTAGGGTATCTCAGCCAGTCATTATCAGCTAATAAGTATTAAACTTCAAATCGAATCACCAAGCCAATTCCGTCAAATCAGCTGCAACTACTTCAAGGATTGTGGGGGAATTGTTTTCTAAAAGAGCCATTGGTCCTTAGCTCCTCCCCTAATTCCTGGTCATTTTTATAACTTCCTGTTATTCTGTCTCTCCTGTGAGTAATTTCCTGTCCACCTGATGGTCAGAGATACACGATGGAATGTCCAGGGGGTCTGGGTCAAGGGTCAGGGGCTCACTGAGGCGGAAAGGCTTCCTTTAGTACACCGCTCAGCCTCTGACATTCTTTAAAAGCAACCCTTATTCCCTGTTATTTAAATGTTCCACCTGATCACATTTCACACTGTCCGACCATGTCAAATCTAACACATCACCATAATAGAATCACAGACAGGCTTCTCCTTCTCCAAGCTGATCCAGAGTTTCAGGCCATACATTATAAGGTCTGTAAATCAATTGCATACACTGGGGGCCAAAGGTTTGGAATATTACTCATGCTTTATTTGCACTATTTTTTACATTGTAGAATAAAATACATCAAAAGACATCAAAACTATGACATAACACATATGGAATCATGTAGTAACCAAAAAAAGTGTTAAACAAATCAAAATATGTTTATATATTTGAGATTCTTCAAAGTAGCCACCGTTTGCCTTGATGACAGCTTTGCACACTCATGGCATTCTGATGGAGAGGCCAACATGAGTGGGACCTAATTACATCACAATGTCAGTATTTATCAGTGGACTCTATGTGGCTTAACCCTCACTCACAGGTTGAATATTTGGGGAGAGATGTTAGAGACACACTGGAGCAATGTCACCCCGTAACCAAGCATGACAGTATGTTGGCATGGTGACTTCAGAGTGCAAAACAACCCTCTGCACTGGAGTAGGGTCTGGTGTCAAGGTGAAAGTGATACACATGTCATCCAGTCTGAAAACACTTCCAGTCTCAGTGTATGACTCCTTGTATCACAACTGACAGACGGATGTCCCATTTCACTCATCAGTTTCAACACTATGTTCTGTAGGTTCTATAGCCTATACTGTGTGAGCACAAACACCACACTATCCTCTTCAGCTTTATACATTTCACACAAGATCACACCGAATGTAAAATATTATCATTTTATTCACATCATAAAAATGATTAATTATCCTTCCGTACACACCCTGCCTTCAAGTCTATGAGTGGCTGCGGTCTTCTGATTGGCATGACAGTCCACCAATTAGCATCCAGGATTGAGTCACTCCTCTATGAGGAAATTGATGAGGGCGGTCCTAGGGGACAGAATGGCCTTCTTGATGGTCCTGTGTCCTAGGAGACGCTGTCCCAGCTCGCTCCCCAGAACCAGCGCCCGTACCTGCTCCGTATCCTGGGCCACCTGTCGAGGCACCATCACCGTTCCACACACCTTGTTGTTGATCTGAGAGGAGAAAGGGAGAGATGGAGGGAGGAGAAATGGAAGGGAGGAGGAGAGAAGAAAACCCCAAAAGGTTAAGAGTACAAACCTGAATACTTTGACCTCCATCCCATGGCTAAAATACTCTACATCTACATTGCTAGTTAGCATTTAGTGACAGCAAACTTAGGTCCCGATATATGAAATAATGTACACTGACTGAGGCTGTGGCTGCATCCAATAGCGCTCTAATTACATCAGGGACTACAGAACATGCATATTCCTTTCCTCTGCTCCTTGCAGTAAACTGTGGTTATAAACTGAGTTGTCTAAAAACAGCCAGCTTGTGGTGAAAATGGGCTGGGAAGTCAGATCCTCTACAGCTGAGTAGGAGGAACCTTTATTCCTCATTTCCAGTCTTTGTATGTTATGTCTATGTATCAGCGTGTGTGTCTGTGTGGGTCAAGTCGAAGCTTTCTCCTAATTATGAGTGTGTGTATGGTATCTGTATATTTGTGTGTGTTAAGATACGCTCATATTACTCAGTGAATGTGTGCACTTTTGTGTTTGTGTGTGTGTGTGAGAGAGAGAAAGAGAGAGAGAGTGTGTGTGTGTGTGTGTGTGTGTCTGTGTGTGTTTGTGTGTGTGTGGGTGTGTTGGCCTGCTCTGTGGGACTAACCCAGGCCTCAGTCTGTCATTAGAGTCCCAGTGAGAGTGAGGTTAGCACCGCTAGGCTGGGGAAACACACATCAAGGCCTCAGACCAGAGCCCAACCAACACCAGCATTATCATCATCATCATCATACATCATACAGGTGCCAAAGGGTCAATGGGAAAATGGTATACAGTCATGTGAAAAAGTAAGTACACCCCCTGGAAAGTTCTCAATTGTTTTTTGTTTGTTTACATATTTGGACAGATGGATATGTAATCTTCACTTCAACACTATTGACAGATAAAGGTTACCCAATTTAACAAATCACACAAAAATAAATCAATAATAGAAAAGGTTATGCAATTAAAATAAACAAAAATGCCTTTTCCTTATGGGGGAAAAAGTTAGTACACCCCTACCTTTACCATCACATAAAATTGCTAAAATAAGAATTAGGTACCGAAACAAGTGCAAATGATTAGAAAACATTAGAGAGAAGCTTAGGAGGGTCCAGCCTTCCATAAAGATAAGAAAATTGGTCTGGTTTGGTCTTGACCATATGTGTGGTAACACATCATTCAAAGATCAGAAAACCTACCCGAGGCCCTCAGAAGAAAGATTATTGATGCTCATGAGTCTGGGAGTGGTTACAAATCCATTTCCAAGCATTCCACTGTCCGAGGACAGGTCGTCCCACCAAAGTCAGCCCAAGAGCTGACCGAAAGATGCTCATAGAAGTCTCTAAGAACCCCAGGGTAACATCAAGGGATCTACAGGCCTCTCTTGCCACAATCAATGTCGAATTGCATGGGTACACTGTCAGAAAGAGACTGCACAAACTTGGCCTACATGGGAGGTCAGGAAGGAAGAAGCCTCTGCTCTCAAAAAATAATATCAAGACACAACTGACTTTACCCAGGTGTTGTCTGGCAAAGTATTTTTTGTGTGTGTGATTTGTTAAATTGGGTAACATTTACCTGGCAATAGTGTTGAAGTGAAGATTACATATCCATCTGTCCAAATATGTAAAAAAAAAAAATAGACAACTTTCCAGGGGGTGTACTTACTTTTTCACAACTGTATGTGTGTGTGTGTTCCTGTGTCTGTGTGTGGGGGATGATTGTGTTCCGTGGAAAGGCAAATGGTTGTGTTCTCTTAATGTGTGTTTGAAAGGATTACAGCTCCCTCATGGGACAAGCCATGAGACGAGGAAAACATCTACTTCAGAGGAGCGCAGCCTTTAGCTGGCTATTATCCATTATTAAGGAAGTGTGAGTGCAATTTTGAGTATATACAAGAGTATGCCTGTGTGTGTGTGTGTGTGTGTGTGTGTGTGTGTGTGTGTGTGTGTGTGTGTGTGTGTGTGTGTGTGTGTGTGTGTGTGTGTGTGTGTGTGTGTGTGTGTGTGTGTGTGTGTGTGTGTGTGTGTGAGTGTAATTTTCTTTCAGTCTGTATAATTTTCTGTAGGGGCATGTGTGCCTTGGCATGTGTATGGGCATGTGTGTGAAATCAACACTTATTTATTGCGCACACAGATCAGCAGATGTTAAAGCAGGTGCAGTGAAATGCTTGTGTTTCTAGCTCCAGTAGGGCAGTATGTTTCTAACAGTACAACACTAATACACAATTAATCCCCCCCAAAATGCAGAAACGAGCAATATCATAGTCTGGAATATAAATACGTGGTGTGTGTAGACAGTATGAACAATATACAGTGTATAAGTAGGAAGGTATGTACAGCAGTAGTTATATAGCATGAGCTATGTGGAGAATACAGTATATCTCAGAAATCAAAATGACTTCAGAACAATACGATTTCAGAACAATAAACATGATATAAACATTATTAAAGTGACCAGTGTTCAATGACTATGTACATAGGGCAGCAGTTTCTAAGGTGCAGGGTAGATTACCGGGTGGTAGTGTGTGTGTGACAGCCTCACCCGTACAGCCAGCTCCAGGGTATCAGGGGTCTCCAGGTACTGAGGGTCTGGGGTGGGCCAGGGCTGCTGCAGCACGTCTCCTCCGCGGGAGAGGAGAGGGCTCAGGGGGTTCCTCACCTGGCTCAGCCCTGATTGGAAAGGAAGATAACAAGTCACAAACTAGCAATCAACCAATCACATTTGGTTTATATAGCCCTTTATAATACTTTACAGACACCCAGCCTAGACGCTCCAAGCGTCAGCCTATACAAAACTTCATCACTGCAATCTCTATGGTCATGCCTCACACTCACACATTACAGGAAAGCTGTCAAGAGCTCAGTACAGATCGAGGATGAACAACAGTCCTTCTGTTTGTCCACCCACCGCCTCCTGACAATGTTGGCGGGACCCACAGGGTGCTTCCAGGAAGGATATTAACTTACTCTAGTCCTTTCTGTCTTATTTTTTTATTTATTTCACCTTTATTTAACCAGGTAGGCCAGTTGAGAACAAGTTCTCATTTACAACTGCGACCTGGCCAAGACAAAGCAAAGCAGTGTGACAAAAACAACAACACAGAGTTACACATGGGAATAAACAAACGTACAGTCAATAACACAATAGAAAATATATGTACAGAGTGTGCAAATGTAGTGAGATTAGGAAGGTAGGGCAATAAATAGGCCATAGTGGCGAAATAATTACAAATTAGCATTAACACTGGAATGATAGATGTGCAGATGATGATGTGCAAATAGAGATACTGGAGTGCAAATGAGCAAAATTAATAAATATGGGGATGAGGTAGTAGGGTGGGCTATTTACAGATGGGCTATATACAGGTGCAGTGATCGATAAGCAGCTCTGACAGCTGATGCTTAAAGTTATTGAGGGAGATGGTAGTCTCCAGCTTCAGTGATTTTTGCAATTCGTTCCAGTCATTGGCAGCAGAGAACTGGAATGAATGGCGGCCAAAGGAGGTGTTGGCTTTGGGGATGACCAGTGAAATGTACCTGCTGGAGCGCATGCTACGGGTGGGTGTTGCTATGGTGACCAGCGAGCTGAGATAAGGCGGGGATTTACCTAGTAAAGACTTATAGATGACCTGGAGCCAGTGGGTTTGTCAACGAATATGTAGTGAGGGCCAGCCAAGGTATGTACAGCAGGCCACAGTGGTGGGTAGTAAATGGGGCTTTGGTAACAAAACGGATGGCACTGTGATAGACTACATCCAATTGCTAGTTTGCTAAAAGCATGCATTTAGTTTGACTAGCATTTAAAAGCAGTTGGAGGCCAGGGAAGGAGTGTTGTATGGCATTGAAGCTTGTTTGAAGGTTAGTTAACACAGTGTCCAAAGAGGTGGAAAGCGAGTTTATCCTGTCCATGCTCATCCCTCAGATTCCCTGACTGGGGCTATCAGCTGAAGGATGTTGCCTTTTCCTGCCTGTTCCCAAAAAGCCTCACTCCTCCATGCCCCTACTCCCGGTCCCAGCCCCCCAGTCCTCCCAGATCACCAGTCCTACTCCCAGGCCCCAGCCCCTATTTCCAGCCCCAGTCCCTCAGGAGAGGGCTTGTTTCTGTGTGTTTGACAATAGGGGGATGTTCTACTGGACGGTGCGGAGGCCCACTTCCTCTTCTGGACATTTTTATACCATCAGGCCACCTTTGTCCTGACTCAGCATCATGTGATAGGGCTGGGGATTCTCAGTTTGGGTCAGGGGAGATCTGGAGGAGATTCCTGTGAAATGATTGTGTACTAAACTCTTAGACCATGACTTTGCATAGCTTTTCATGTCAATTTTGGTTAATCAACTCAGACTCTTGAAGTATCCACATGGGTACACCACACACAAACAAATTATCTCAACGATTATCTCCATGGACTGGGATGACATCACCAGGGCGTTGCAGAGCGTTTTGTGTGTTAGATAAGAGGCACCATCAACATGACACCCTGAGGTAACTTCCTGTTGGATTCTTTCCAAACCCACATCATCATTCCAGACAGTCCTCTCATCTCCTCTCCAGTCGGTCTCTGTCTCACCAGAAGTGTAGTAGACTGTTCCCTTTTTCGCTCTGGGATGGGATCGTCATAGCAACACTCACATGACAACACATCATGTGACACATCATTCATCTTTTGATAAAGACAAATCTCATTCATGTTATTATTTATGAATTCCATCCCTCAATGTGTGTGTGTGTGGCCCACCTGCCCAGAGTTCAGAGGCCAGGTGTGGGGCCATGGGAGAGGTCATCACACACAGCGTGGCCAGAGCCTCCTCAAACTCCACACTGTGCTGCAGCACGCGAGGCGACACGTTCTGAGAGGGATAGAGAAAGATGTCAGAGGTCAGATCGAACACGCACACACACACACACAATCACACAGTGCCCACTCACAGAGAGTGTGTTGGTGAGTCCCATGAGTCGAGAGATGGCTGCATTCAGGAGGAAGTCCTCTGTGAAGTGACCTGTGACCTGGAAACACAAGACAGGTTGGTCACAGTGGCATCATATCCATTTATTCACTGTATCACTCTCACTCTCCCTCCAATATTCCCCTGTGGTAAGGGCTAGTATCAGAGAGGACCTCCCAGCTGCCTGTGATGAATGGAAAACTACAATAGGACCAGAGGATTAAAGCTTGTTCTCCATGTCATTACTATACATGGTTCTGATTACTGGTGGCTCACACTGTGCTTAAAAACAAGAAGGCTATGCATGTGAACATTCCACAGCTAAGTCTTCTGGGAAGGAGAACCCTTTTGGGATGGGCCTTTGGGAGGAGGTCGAAGACAGAGGGCAGATCAAAGGATGGCTGTGGCTTTGGGGGGGGGGCTTAGGGTGGGCCAGGCCATACACACGCGCACACGCACAGGGCCCTTTAACAGCACGGACACTGAAGGGTGAAAAGAGAATAAAACACCACCGACCACACTGAGGGAGTCGGAACAGAAGCCGGCTATTTATAAAGTGTGAACGCGTCACTATTGGATATCAAATCAATTTCCATTCTCTGCTCCTCACACCCGCTAGGCTACTCTGGGCTGCCAGACCTGACTGTGGTCTCAGGTTACCATATAGATCCTAGGATGAAATGACAACAGCAGCTTCCCCTGTTATGCAACACTGAGGCTAAAATGCATGGATGTAGTATGGGATGTAGCCTATAATTCCTCATGGAATATGATAAGGTGTTATAGTTAACACAGTGTCATATTCACACTTCAAGTGAAACCTGCAGCACTAATTGAACATTTGATGACAAGCTCTGCAGCGGGAAAACAAGAGAGAGACTAATACTGGTATGACAAATACCCATTTCAGATATCACACGTAATAAGACCTGGATAAAACAAGTATTCAATGCATTTACATATCCAGGTATAAGGTCTGAGTATGATAAGGCAGTATCAGTCATCTACAGTGAATGCAGTTAATGACACCTACTGGTAAAGGTGAGTAGTACAGCACTAACAAGAGAATACTGAAACCATGACTTCTGTGTGTTAAGGTTCAGTAACATTCTGACGGTGTTGATATGTAGTGTGGACATTCTACCTGTTCCACAGCATAGTTCTTGTTCTCCCAGATTTTCCTGGCCTCTGCCTGCTCCTTCCTCTTCAGCAACGAGGGGTTGGGGACGTCCACGTCCTGCCGAGCATCCCTCAGCTTGGTCACCAGCCCCCACAGACGAGACTGCCACCGCAGCACCCCGGGCAGAGCGTCCGCTGAGGGGACAACACACATACACTTTACACCACAGACAAGACTGGCAAAACACATTATAAACATCAGCACTGGACCAATAAAACCATTTGAATTGAACTCCCCCACAACATAGAGTAATTTGACTGCAAAAATAAATAAAGCTATGCCACACAGTCTGTTGTTGGTTGGGTATCACAGGGTGTGTGTAACTCACTCTTCACGTCCCAGAGAATGTCCTGTTCAGGGGGAGCAGCATAGAGGATGTAAAGGCGGACAGTGTCGATGCCATACTGCTGCACCACCTCCTGAGGGTCCAGGCCGTTGTGTTTCGACTTGGACATCTTCTCCCACGTCACCTGCAGCCCGGCTTTACTACCCAACTGCACCGGCTCCTCCCCTGACACAGGGGACAAGGCAATGGTTAGCTCTGGACACCCTTTATAGAACTCCAGCAGACTGGCCGTTGTCTGAAATGACACTCCATGAATACTTTTGTAGTGCACAATATAGGGTGCCATTTCAGATTTGCCTGCAGGTATATGTAAAAAGCAAATACTGACAGTAGAAGACAAATTGTAAAAATCAAATAAATAAAAAAGCCACTTACTCCTCCTGAGAAACAGACAGATAGACCGGAACGATCTTTCAGTCAATTCCTTGATCAGTCTGTTTACTCAGGGCTAGAACTCATTTGTGTGTGTGTCCAGTGTGGAAGCCCTCAAACAGAGTGATATAAAGCCTCACCTCTATGAACGGAGCCAGTGTCCGTGTTTACCCAGTTGCCAAGCAACAGGAAGAGGAGAAGAAAAGCCACACAAAATCAGAGAAAGAGAACGAAAAAGGGAAAGAGAAAAATATGGCGATTTTTGGGATGTCTCATGATTTGACAAACACCGCTCTAACTCTGCCACCTTTCACCACAGATGCGGAAGGGCGATATCGGCTGATGCGGTGGATTGCAAAAAAATTGATATATCTAGCTTAAACAGGTTAAGGTGGTCCTCCTCCATTCTTTCTTCTAGGACCTGACCAGAAAAAACTTTTCTCAGGAAGCCATCTGTGAGGGATGTCTACTAACTCTAACCTGTGAATGCTGGCGTGTGAAGTCCCCAACCCTGCTGTGCCCACCTGTGAAGTCGATATCGTCTCTCTTCAGGTACTGTCCGCTGCCTGCAGCTCTAAACGTCTGGCCCTTGATGAGACCCTGCACCAGCAGCTTCTTGAAAGGCTCCCTGGAGTGGACATTCAAAGAGTTTACTTCATTTTGCAGTTACATTTTTTTTTTTCTGCAGGGTAATGATACAAACGTTACAAAGACGTTTTGGCAATGGTTCCTTCTTCAGTTAGCTTCCACTTACCAGTAAGTGGACCTTTTCACTTGATGTCAATGGGAGACTAAGTGAAAATTCGACTAAGTGGGTACAACATCGGGGGGAAAAGTTCAATTGATATAGACTAGTGAACAATAGTTGCTGTACCTGTGTTCCACTAGGCCCTGATCCCTACAGAAGTGACTGAGGAAGCGTGCGTAGTACAGGTGCATAACAGCATGCTCCTTCCCCCCAATGTACACGTCCACAGGAAGCCAGTGGTCTGCCAGGGAGCGCTCAAAAGGCCTGGGGAGGAGAGGGGGGGGCACAAGTTAGTTTGAGTGAAGTAAACGGTTAACACTCATATTTGGTGTTTTCTGTCTATGAACAATTTGTTATTAAAAAAGAAAAAGAAAAGAGCATAGTGAGAGAATAATAATCATGGGAAGGAATTCACCAATATAACAAGTACTGTAGAAGCTGTTATAGTAAATATGACTACATCATGTGTAAGGTGTCTGGCCTTTGATATTATGTGTAGATATATCCTCTAGGGGGCAGTCTGGGCCTTATACAGGCTAGCACAGGTAGCTACTACAATAACATCTATCCCACGAGTCAGAAGAGGGGCATCCTCCTGAAGGCACGCACGCACGCATGCATGCATGCACGCAAACAAAAATGTATATTTTGATGAGGAGTAATCAGAGCTCAGAGAGGAGAGGAAAGGTGAAGTGAGGTAACCCTCCCTCTAAGATAGATCGTTCAGATAGGAATTGTCTGGTTGTAGATCTGACCAAGTCACCAGACAACAACGAAAAGGAGGATGGAAGATGTTAGTTTAGCTGGCTTGGAAAACACTGTACCTCGGCTCAAAACTCCCAATGCTCCTTAGATAGAGTTATATCACTGTGTGTGTGTGTGTGTGTGTGTGTGTGTGTGTGTGTGTGTGTGTGTGTGTGTGTGTGTGTGTCACCTTACACAGTACACACAGTCCCCTGGATGATGTCTCAGGATAATTGAACTGGCTAAACGAGTTAGACTCACTGGGCAGAAAATGACCTACCCTCCCTGTGTGCTGGCGTCAGGCTAAATACACATGCACACACACTCACACAAACACACTAACCTCTCATTGGCCCCCTCCCTACCAAAACCTCAGCCCAGGCCACAGCAAGCCAACAGGATGCTCAAACAGTTTAATTGCTTTTTCAGTTCGGCCATAATCTGTCCAGCTAAGAAATAAAAGAGGGAGAGGCTGGCACCCTCTTAAAGCAGCTTTACAGCAGGGTAAATCCATTTCAATTCAATCACTTTTTGACAGCATCCATTTTTATTTAAACAGATCTTTCCATACATGTTTACCCGGCATAGAAGAAGTGGTCTTAAAGTTACTTTAAGTTGCTCAAAGTTGACCCATTTTGCATTCCCCACCATACCATGAGACATCCATGTCTTCATCACTGGAAAAGATAAACGGTTGAGCTTGATATAATGTAAAAGCTTACAAACAGCGTTGTCAAACTATTTCATTTATCTAAAAACGCGTAAACTCATATGAAAAAAATGACAATTTTAATTAAAAAACTTTTTTCCCCCCATAAATAATAAAATAGTTTGACAGCCCCAGCTTTTAAATCATATCAATCTCGTTGATCTTTTCCAGTGATGAAGACAGAGATTTCTCATGGTATGGTGGAGTATGCAAAATGGGTCAATGTTGAGCACCTTTATCTCTTGAATGTTTTGGCATTCACGTCCAAAAGGACACTGAGTACTTCTACAAATTGGCAAATATGTATGTAAGGTTTTGTTCGAATCAAAAGGTTGCTGTCAAAAAGTGATTGAATTTAAATGGATTTACCCAGCAAGGTCAGTGGAGGAGGGGAAAGTCCCACCATTGGGAAATTTATCTATTTTGTTAAAGCTCTGGGTATCGCCACAGCCCCAGCAGCTAACGGCCAGGAGTTTATAATCTCCATCAGCAGGGAATACAAGTTAACCGTGTGTGTGTGTGTGTGTGTGTGTCTGTGTGTGTGTGTGTGTGTGTGTGTGTGTGTGTGTGTGTGTGTGTGTGTGTGTGTGTGTGTGTGTGTGTGAAATTGAGTGTTTGAGAGGAAGTATAACATGGGGTCAGTGTATCCCACCTGTCTTGGTTGTGGGGGTCTGTGTATCTGAAATAGTACCAGGATGAGTCCACAAACGTGTCCATGGTGTCTGTCTCCCTTCTGGCTGGCCCTCTACACCTGACAAGAAACAACAGGAGAGAGAGGTCAAATAGAATCCAAACAAACTTTATTTAAAAGTGCATTTAAACACTGCAACAAATGTAACAGTTAGCGCTTGAAACTAATTTATGCAGGAGGGAGAAGTGACTCCAAATGTCGATAACAGTATAATGATTGGTGGATATTTTGTCATGTAGCTAGCTAGCTGGTTTGAATCACCATTTCTTATTCATAGTGACACATGACATAGGTAAGAGTGCAGTCATTTTAGAAATTATAAATGTCTCCCCCATTGTCCTATTTTGAAATGACTTTGTTTGTTTAGTTTTCTTTGTTTAGTTTGTAGTTATAAAGTTTCCAGAAGACTGGCCTGTGTAGTGTTGTATCTACTGTGAGCTGGAACCATCTGTCTGTGGAAGTCATGTCCCCGTAGGAGATGACACAGTCAGGCTGGAACCACTACACTACACAGCCATCAGAGCCCTGTTCATGTGCCCTGACTAAATAGCACTGCCAGAGGGACACAGAACCGGCCAGCATCATGCCAGCTTGGTGTGTGTGTGTGTGTGTGTGTGTGTGTGTGTGTGTGTGTGTGTGTGTGTGTGTGTGTGTGTTTGTGAGTGTACCTCTGTTGGAAGTACCACCCCAGGCCATTTTCATCCAATCCAAACAGAGCTCTCTGTACACACTGCTCATCTGTCAGCCTCACTGAGAGAGCAACACAGGACACTGGCAAAGACGCGTGACAAAAAAAACAACACTTTTGTTCCTACTTTCAACATGCACACTGGAACTGAGAACGTGTCTGCCTCTCACTGTTTAATGAGTCTCCATAGAATACAACCACCCAGTCAGAATCACCATGCCAGCAAGACAAAGAGCAACAGTAGAGAACAACTCTACAGAACCATACCTGGTCCTCTGTAGCATGACGTTTTTAATGGGGCGCACAACCACAACTTTTATTGTCACACACAAGCATATCCACGCACGCACACACTTTTACTCTGAAGGTGATATTACCCCTCTTCGCAAACAATCACACACACACACACTCCCTGCTAGTCTATAATAAGGCAGAGGGGTTGCTTAGCAACAAGGCTAAGGTGTAGCAGGTTAATACCCAGGTGCCATTTCATGAGATCAAAATGCACCATCATACCAAAATGGAAAACCCACACAGAATAGAGGCATTATAGTATTGCGGCCGCACACCACTCTCCTGTGGTTTTCCCTCTCTCCCATCCACCATTCAGGGTCCAGATTATTGTCATGTGACAGACAGTTTCAGACTCCGGGGGGGGGGGGGCTGTGATTGCCTGAACACATGGGCCATCTATGACTATGGCTCTGTCCTGTCCTGCTGTGTATTGGCTGATATCAGGAATGACTAAGAGTAGCCAAGCTACAATTTCAACCAGATAGCAAAATTAAACTGAAAGTGCATTGCGGGTGTGTGTGTGCCAGATGTGGCATCAGAAGCAAGAACAATTAAGTACCTTCCTGTAATAGTTTTGCATTAAAATTGTCAAAAATAAACAAAGATTGCTTTTTTAGCAAAAAAATGTTTCTCAAGCAATAATTTCTCAACAACTGTATGGGAGTAAGGGACCTAATTGGAGGGATATGTAACCTGATAACTAGCTGTTACTGGCAGAGGTTTGGAACTCTTTGTTATTGGTCTGTTAAACTATCCTGGCATTGCAAGCTAGCTGGACTAATTGCACACAGGGTTCAACTGAGGGGCCAATTCACAGTAGTAGGCAGACTGGGAGCAGAGACAATATCAGCAGTGGAGGAAATTACTTCTCAAGGACGAGACAGACAGATAAAACACCATCTCTCATCAAACACCTCTGTACACTCCACCCGATGGTTAATTGGACAAGATTGTTGGAGTTGGAGATGGAGAGACAACAAGAGATGGAGAGACACGTAAGAGGAGGAGGAGGAGACCGTCTCTGGATATAGCCGTCAGACTATATCCAGCATTTCCTAGTTACTGTACCACAATTCCACTTCCAATCATGGAACTATTCTACCCATGATGAAATCCTATGTTGGTGAGGGTCTTCGTCATGAGAAGCTGGGTTTGCCCTGTGGCCTTGATCAAAAGTAGTGCACTATATAGGAAATAGGGTGCCATCTGGGATGCAGCCGCCATTCAACGAGCAGCAGGGAGCAGTTTCACACATTTCACTGTCTGTGTGTGTGTGTGTGTGTGTGTTTGTTTGTGTGGTGGGAGTGCAGACATGCCTGGCATGTAGGCCTCAGCTGGTTTATATAACCACTGCGACATCTGTCACTCATTACATAACCCTGTGTGTTAAAGAAACGAGCGGGTATTCATATCCTCAATACACAGTGGTTGAATCACTATAGAGTGCACTACTTTTGACCAGAATCCATAGGGCTCTGGTGAAAAGTAGTGCACTATTTAGGGAATAGGGTTATATTTGGGATGCCTCTTGTGTACTCTCTGAACTAACAGCGAGGGTGTCAGTACTCAAAGCTGATATGGCCATGGACTCATATATCCTGACTTTTAGTACAGGCACAAAGGGGGAACAGATGGAGTAGAAAACTGAAAGCACCAGAAATATTAGGCTGAACCTAAGAGAAAGAGAGAGAGTCGGTGACTAACCATTGAGAAAGATATGCAGCCTTGAAACAAATTATTAGATTTTAATATAAGTGGGTTAAAGTGAACTAGCTATGAACTTGCAGTCCAACTTACAGTACTATACCAGTATTCACATCCAAACTGGACATTTGACCGGATGGCATTAAATTCTGACCCAGGCCGATGGGTCCTGGTCAAGAGCAGCGCGCTACATATTGAATAGAGTGCCATTTGAGATGCAACTAAAGTGTTCTCACACTTCACTCAGAGTGTCAGAGTGTTCTCACACTTCACTCAGAGTGTCAGAGTGTTCTCACACTTCACTCAGAGTGTCAGAGTGTTCTCACACTTCACTCAGAGTGTCAGAGTGTTCTCACACTTCACTCAGAGTGTCAGAGTGTTCTCACCTGGGACAGGTACAGCTGATCCAGTCATCAGCATGCTCCAGAGGGGATGCACCCTTCCCCGTAAGGGAAGGTCGTTTGGGCAGGGTGACTGGAAGTTGATCCTCAGGGACCGCCACAGGACCACAAGACCCACAATGCACCATGGGAATGGGCGTTCCCCAGTACCGCTGCCGGGAAATTAGCCAATCCCTGAGCTTGGAGCTGGTCAGGTGGCCTCCCACTTTTCTCTCTCTGGCCTTCTGGGTAATGGAGTCAAAAGCCTCCTCCCTGCTGAGGCCTGTGAACTACACAGAAGAGGGGGATAGACGGAGAAAGAACAGGACGACAGATTAGAAGCTCAAACACACATGAATTCAACAAAACTCAGCTATTTGGCGATACTTCTAATCAACCATAAATAATGCTCTTCCATCAATAACCATAAAACAATATGTAGAATGACTGAAAAGCTGGTTTACTGGAAACGTTGTGTAGAGTGACAGTGTGTGTTGCTGTGTGACCAGACAGACCTCAGCTGAGTTGAGCAGTGTGTGCGCTCCATCCTCTGGGCTCCTCAGGACTGGGCTCCAGCTCAGACCCAGAGCTCTGGCCACAGAAGCATCCTCCACACTGCTGTCAGGGATACCTGCCAGGGACACACATGGTACAATTGTCATGCGCACCAGCATGCACACACACAGCAAACATCTCCACTTCAGGGAGGCCATCTGTTGAGAAAGAGCCTAGGTGTCTCAGGGGCCGTCTTTACTTAGACCAGGGATGGGCAACTTTGATGAGGGTGGGGGCCACAAAAAACGGAACTCATCATGAGCGGCCGCAGTGGCTTAAGGTTACGTCATTGTACAACAGCAGCCAAACTCCCAGTGTACGACAGAGACACACTGCAGGCTCAAGGACACACTGGCACAGTGACATCTACAAACATGTACAGGACACAGGGACAGTGACATCTACAAACATGTACAGGACACAGGGACATCTACAAACATGTACAGGACACAGGGACAGGCTGAACGTGATCCATGAAATAGAGAGATTAATAAAAGCACAAGAACAAAAGCTCAAAGGTCAATAATACACAGTGAGTACATACTGTATGTGCAAGTCATGTGGACATTAAAACCCACACACACATCCATGTACCTATGACAGTGTCTAGATGACCCTCAAACTCCTGCTTGCTGGAGATGACCAGGGGAAGTTCCTGACCGGTAAATAGGTTGTGGGCGGTGACCTCTGTCAGGCAGTCTGTGGGGTCAAAGGTCAGAGGTCAGGGGTCAGCGAGGGAGAGCTTCTCCCCTGGTGCCTCATTATCAACAATAAGAGAGAGAAGAGAGAAAGAGATAGAGGGGGCATAGATAGTGAAGACAGAGTGAGAGAAAAAGAGAGGTGGGGGAGTGAGAGAAAGAGAGGGAGAAAGAGAGAGCAAGAAAGATAGATAAAGATAAAGAGAGCGATTCAAGGGAATCCCAATTAAGACAGGCAGAGGCACCAGGAGAAAAGCAGCAGAGCAACACATAACATATCCTGGAGGGTATACCCCTGCACAACTGTCTTTCTCTCCACACATACATTAACATCAACACACATCTACACCAATACACAGATATACTGTATATTTGACAGAAACATGTATTACATATCTTTGGACGTATTCTCCCCCCAAAAAACATTGATGTACCTGTGTTGCACTGTGTTTCAGCTTAGAATCAGCAAGCACTAAACTCAACATCAACATGGACTACAAACAGCCAGTACTCCTCTATACTACACTGAACAAAAATATGTAAAGAGTTGGTCCCATGTTTCATGAGCTGAAATAAAAGATCCCAGAAATGTTCCATACGCTCAAAAAGCTGATTTCTCTCACACTTTGTGCACACATTTGTTTTACATCCCTGTTAGTGAGCATTTCTTCTTTACCAAGATAATCCATCCACCTAACAGGTGTGGCATATCAAGAAGCTGATTAAACATCATTGTCATTACACAGGTGCACCTTGTGGTGGGGACAATAAAAGTCCACTCTAAAATGTGCAGTTTTGTCACACAACACAATGCCACAGATGTTTCAAGTTTGAGGGAGCGTGCAATTGGCATGCTGACTGCAGGGATGTCCACCAGAGCTGTTGCCAGAGAATTTAATGTTAATTTCTCTAAAATAATGTTATTTAAGAGAATTTGGCAGTACGTCCAACCGGCCTCACCACCGCAGACCATGTGTATGGCGTCCTGTGGGCGAGCGGTTTGCTGATGTCAACATTGTGAACAGAGTGCCCCATGGTGACGGTGGGGTTATGGTATGGGCAGGAATAAGCTCTAGACAACAAATACAATTGCATTTTATCGATGGCAATTTGAATGCACAGAAATTCCGTGACGAGATCCTGAGGCCCATTGTGAGGCCCATTTATTTTAAGGTATCTGTGACCATGAGATGCATATCTGTATTCCTAGTCATGTGAAATCCATAGATTAGGGCCTAATGAATTTAATTCAATTGACTGATTTCCTTATATGAACTGTAACACAGTAAAATCTTTGAAATTGCTGCATGTTGCATTTATATTTTTGTTCAGTAAAACATGGCATTGCTCTGACAGATTACAATGGGCCATATATACTAAAAACTTACTGTAAGCCACTTTGGATAAAAGCTCCACTTAAAAAATGACCACAGACTACCAGGTCTGGACAGTGGTTCCTTCCTACCTCTGCCTGTCTGCAGGACTCTCTCCAGGGCTGAGCGGACTGGGCTGGTACCATGGAGCAGTCTGTGGGAAGGGAGGATGGACAGGTAGGCAGCCCCAAACACTGCCTCTGGGCTGGAGGTGTAGCCTGCTAGAATCTCCCCCGTCTCCTCCCCATTCACCTGCATGGAGGGAAGTATAGAGAGACACACACACACAAAGTTTATGGATAAATACATGACAAGACAGTAACGTTGTTACATTTGTTGTTGAGCAGGGTAAAGGAGGATAGTTAAAAAAACTAAACATAACACCTTAGTGAGGTTTGTATGCAATATTTAGCAATTGATCATGTTTTAACGTTAATGCGTTAACACACAATCGCCTGACAGAAATCCCATTAAATTGTCACCAAAAATACAGAATCATAATACAGACCTTAAACAGCTACTCTGGGAGTCATTTAGTATAGAACACCCTTGACAATGTTAATGTAATGGGACTGGTTCCTGTTTCCCATCTACAAAACCACCGCTGGCACTACTTTTAATTACCCACTCTGCCAGGTTCTGACTGATTTATGAGAACCCCTCTCCTACACAACCACAACAACACACACACACACACACACACACACACACTTGTGCACGCACGCACACACACAGAAAGTCACAACCCCGCCTTCCAGAAATGTGATTATGATTTTAATAAGGAAGGAGGGCATCAACCTAATACATTTTCTCCGTCTGGAGAGTTCTATGACTGGGTGACTGGAGCTCACAGTAGGCTTTTAGCAAAACTTTTTTAGAATGTCAATACTCTTTCAACATTCTAAAAGTGCATTTGGATAGTTCAATGGAAATAAACACACAGCCACTATATTTGAGTAAATTGCTGCTTGCAGAGGGACGACTGGTGCTGCTAGCTTAATGAGAGTGATGTAACCTTTCAGCATGTGAGAATTTCAGTGCTAATCCTAGTTATAATCCTAGTGATAATCCTAGTGATGATCCTTTAATACATTCAAATATTTATACCTGGAAGACTAAGTAGTCTAAACTAAAGCAGGATGGACTGACAGGAGGGAACAGATGAGAGATGTGAGTCTAACCTTGAGGCGGAAGTCGAAGTAGCAGCCGGTGCAGTCACCAATCCAGTTGGCCTGCATGGCCTTCACCCCGTACCACTCTGGCAGCTCTGCTAGGGCGTCCAGGAGTGGCTGGGAGAGAGAGAGAGAAATAAATCAATAAAAAATCTGGACATAAGATGTTAAATCATATTGTTATGTCAGATGAAGATACTCTATACGTTTTGGGAACACTCACTGGGTTCAAGTCCCAGAACAGCACATCATTGACGCTTCCTCTATACCCTGAGTGGCTCTTCCAAAGCTCAGCCAATCTCCTGGCACAATACCACAGTCTGCTTCGTGTCACATTATACAGTTAGAGGGATTTTAGAAATCCTGACCTCCACCCGGCCTACTTTCCGTTTATCGCAAAGCAATCGCTCATGACTCCCTCACTCATTATGAACAGTTTCATAACGAGAAAGGGAGAGAGAGAAATAGAGAGAGCGAGAGAAAGAGACACACATATTTTTAAAAGGAAGCTATGCATAACAACAAGGGGTAGGCCAGGAAACCCCAGCTGGGTTCCTCTTCTGTCTGAATGGAGAATATAAAAAGGCAACAGCACCAATTTGATATCCCTCTCCCCCACGGTCACAACCCATTACCTAGCCACCCCCTGAGATCTCTACCCAACACACTATAATAACACTAATAACATCAATACAACCAATACTAACAATGGAGATAAGGATGATTGTAATTGCAGTGTGTATCACTGTTATTTCACAGTTTCTAAAGCATGCATGGAGAGAGAGAGAGACAATCTGTGCGAGAGAGAGAGAGGAGAGGGAGAAAAAAAGAATCTGAGAGAGTGAGAAAGAGAAGTGTCTTGCCATAAATGCTAGTGTCTGTGTCAATCAAACAGCCTAGCAACAATACCAGTGTGAGCGTACAGTCTGGCTGTCTGAGACACCCCGCCTCGAGGTATCGTGGCGATGTCACCAAGAACAAACACCCGCTGAGGGGAACTGAGGTGGTACTCTGCTCAAACCATGAGATGAAGAGAAAGAAACAAAACGGAATTGTGTCTATGTCTCCAGAAAAGATGCAACATCAATGGAGCAAAAATAAAGGGTTTAACCAAAGATGAAGGCCTATGGCTGGGCCAATTCCAAGGGTTTGCATGGCAACCTAGCAAAGCTATTAAATGCTATATCAATAAAGTGAGGGTAGATAAGGTTTTTTCATGTGTCCGTGTCATTGTGTGTGAGTGTGTGTGTGTGTGGGGGGGGGTTTCCCTGCATCTTTTGGGGCATCTCTCCTACATGCATTCATACATTAATATATTTGATCACCCTAACACATGCATGTGAATATATCTGAGGCTGCCAATGGAACAATCTAGCAAAGCTTAATAGAGTGTGTATGTTTGTATGCCTGTGTTTTATACATTTTTTTTTTTTCACCTTTATTTAACCAGGTAGGCCAGTTGAGAACAAGTTCTCATTTACAACTGCGACCTGGCCAAGACAAAGCAAAGCAGTGCGACAAAAAACAACACAGAGTTACACATGGGAATAAACAAACGTACAGTCAATAACACAATAGAGAATCTATATACAGAGTGCAAATGTAGTGCAAAATGCAGAAAGGTTAGGAATGTAGGACAATAAATAGGCCATAGTGGCGAAATAAGTTAGAAATTAGAATTAACACTGGAGTGACAGATGTGCAAATGATGATGTGCAAATAGAGATACTGGAGTGCAAAATGAGCGAAAATAATAAATATGGGGATGAGGTAGTAGGGTGGGCTATTTACAGAAGGGCTGTGTACAGGTGCAGGGAGATAGGAAAGTTAGTGAGGGAGATAGGAACCTCTAGCTTCAAGGATTTTTGCAATTCGTTCCAGTCATTGGCAGCAGAGAACTGGAAGGAATGGCGGCCAAAGGAGGTGTTGGCTTTGGGGGTGACCAGTGAAATATACCTGCTGGAGCGCATGCTACGGGTGGGTGTTGCTATGGTGACCAGCGAGTTGAGATAAGGCGGGGATTTACCTAGTAAAGACTTATAGATAACCTGTAAAATGAGGAATGTACAGTTGAAGTCGGAAGTTTACATACACTTAGGTTGTAAGTCATTAAAACTATTTTTTCAAACACTCCACAGATTTCATGTTAACAAACTATTGTTTTGGCAAGTCAGTTAGGACATCTACTTTGTGCATGACAAGTAATTCTTCCATCAATTGTTTACAGACAGATTATTTCACTTATAATTCACTATATAACAATTCCACTAAATTGACTGTGCCTTTAAACAGCTTGGACAATTCCATAAAATGGTGTCATGGCTTTAGAAGCTTCTGATAGGCTAATTGACATCATTTGAGTCAATTGGAGGTGTACCTGTGGATTTATTTCAAGGCCTACCTTCAACCTCAGTGCCTCTTCGCTCGACATCATGGGAAAATCACAAGAAATCAGCAAAGACCTCCACATTTTTTTTTTAGACCTCCACAAGTCTGATTCATCCTTGGGAGCAATTTCCAAACGCCTGAAAGTACCACGTTCATCTGTACAAACAATAGTACGCAAGTATAAACACCATGGGACCACGCAGCCGTCATACCGCTCAGGAAGGAGACGCGTTCTGTCTCCTAGAGATTAACGTACTTTGGTGCGAAAAGTGCAAATCAATCCCAGAACAACAGCAAAGGATCTTGTGAAGATGCTGAAGGAAACAGGTACAAAAGTATCTATATCCACAGTAAAACGAGTCCTATATCGGCATAACCTGAAAGGCCGCTCAGCAAGGAAGAAGCCACTGCTCCAAAACTGCCATAAAAAAAGCCAGACTACGGTTTGCAACTGCACATGGGGACAAAGATCGTACTTTTTGGAGAAATGCCCTCTGGTCTGATGAAACAAAAATATAACTGTTTGGCCATAATGACCATCGTCAGGTTTGGAGGAAAAAGGGGGAGGCTTGCAAGCGAAGAACACCATCCCAACCATGAAGCACAGGGGTGGCAGCATCAGATAGATAGATAGATAGATAGATAGATAGATAGATAGATAGATAGATAGATAGATAGATAGATAGATAGATAGATAGATAGATAGATAGATAGATAGATAGATAGATAGATAGATAGATAGATAGATAGATAGATAGATAGATAGATAGATAGATAGATAGATAGATAGATAGATAGATAGATAGATAGATAGATAGATAGATAGATAGATAGATAGATAGATAGATAGATAGATAGATAGATAGATAGATCTTCCAAATGGACAATGACCCCAAGCATACTTCCAAAGTTGTGGCAAAATGGCTTAAGGACAACAAAGTCAAGGTTTTGAAGTGGCCATCACAAAGCCCTGACTTGAATCTTATAGAAAATGTGTGGGCAGAACTGAAAAAGCGTGTGCGAGCAAGGAGGCCTACAAACCTGACTCAGTTACACCAGTTCTGTCAGGAGGAATGGGCCAAAATTCACCCAACTTATTGTGGGAAGCTTGTGGAAGGCAACCCAAAATGTTTGACCTAAGTTAAACAATTTAAAGGCAATGCTACCAAATACTAATTGAGTGTATGTAAACTTCTGACCCACTGGGAATGTGATGAAAGAAATAAAAGCTGAAATAAATCATTCTCTCTACTATTATTCTGACATTTCACTTTCTGATCCTAACTGACCTAAGACAGGGAATTTTTACTAGGATTAAATGTCAGGAATTGTGAAAAACTGAGTTTAAATGTATTTGGCTAAGGTGTATGTAAACTTACGACTTCAACTGTATTTGTAAAGTCTGTGTGAGGCTGGTCACTGAAGTGAATGGCACTGTGTTGATTTACATGACACTACAATGTGATGCGTTCAAATTAGTGAGTCAATCAGTGTGTGTGATTATGCAGGAAATAAAAACCATCTATTGTCAATGTAATTATTCATTGTGTTCATCGTAATTGTGTGTGTTATGTGTGTGAATCTCAGAGATACAGTTCAGTGACAGGGTCATACAGCTGAAGCCTGTTGGTTAATGTGTGAGAGACTAGTATGTCTTTTCCAGGGGCCAGGGGAAGTGGGGAAACTGGAAACGTTACCAGAACGCACACACATCAATCAATCCTTATCAATCAAGGCTCTAGCAGCCTGGGGAACCTGACCTTCTGGCCCACCAATCAGACAAGTTCCACTCAGAGCCTCTCAGTACCGACCATTCCTCATCTGGAGAGGTTTGAATCAATGCACCTTCAGATACAATCACTCCAGGTGCCCAGGTTCAAGCTGCTGTGTGTGTGTGTGGTGTGTGTGTGTGTGTGTGTGTGTCTGTGTGTGTGTGTGTGTGTGTGTGTGTGTGTGTGTGTGTGTGTGTGTGTGTGTGTGTGTGTGTGTGTGTGTGTGTGTGTGTGTGTGTGTGTGTGTGTGTGTCTGTGTGTGTGTGTGTGTGTGTGTGTGTGTGTGTGTGTCTGTGTGTGTATGTGTCTGTGTGTGCACGCTCTTCAGCCTGTGAGTGCACTGCCCAACCCATGAGTGGAATAAATCTCCAAAGGGTAATTTCAACCCAGAGCGTAGCAGGTAGTGGCTGGTAGTGATTATGAGACCCTGCTGCTGGAGACGTGGAGATTTCTCATCAGTCAGACTGGCAAAGACCAGTGAGGCCAGCCTGGGAATAACACTCTCAGCATGCTGCTGATTACACAGCCAGGGCTGGGTTCAAGTAGTATTTGTTTTTTCTAATACCTTGATTAACCCAGCCTGAAGTGCCAGATGGGTGGGCTTTGCAATTTGCACTTTTGGAACTATTCCTTTGGTTCCATTGTGCCAGGTAAGATAACTCAATCATAGCTAAAGTATTTGAAAGAAAACAAATCCTACTTGAGCCCAGGTTAGTTCCACAGCCAGGGCTGAAGCTGCTGCTATGGTGTCTGCTGTGATTGACGTCAGAGGGGTCTCCCCCCCTTCCATTCTCACACAGCCTCTAATGTAGCCAGCCAATAAGATTATGCCAAAAGGCGCTGGTGGCAAGATTGATGTGATAGGACGCCCCTTTGACCGTTAATGCTGCTGACGGGCTTATAACCAACACACCCGCCATGCGCACGAGACACACACACACCTTGGCGTAGTTGGTGGTCTTAATGAACCACTGCCTGAGTAATTTCTGCTCCACCAGAGCTCCAGACCTCCAGGAGCGCCCGCTCTCATCCACCTGCTCATCAGCCAACACCGTCTGGTCCACGGGGTCCCAGTTCACCACTGCCTGGAACGAACACACACACACACACACACACACACACACACACACACACACACACACACACACACACACACATTACAATTACTACAAATAGACACAAACATAAGCCAACATCACAGGAGCTGATCAAATCAGAGAAAGAGACAGATGTCTCCTTATACAAGCGCCAAAATAGCTTGTACCTGATTAAACTACATGACCCTTCCACTACAGCACAGATTTTACGATTGTCTGTAATCTACTTTTCCTCACAAAGCCACAGGAGGCTCCATAGTTACTGAAGACTGTTCCCCAGGCATCTGTGAGCCTCTGTGGCCTGCCTGAGTCATCCATCTGGGGTGTGTCTCCCTCATCCTGCCTCCCTGGAACTCTACACATAGCCCATGACAATACCAGGGGCACGACTGCATCACATTAATCTAAAGTGTCGTCATCTCCTCGTCAGCAGAGATGGAAAGGAGATGAAGAGAGGAAACCACTTTAGACTATTGAAACACAGCCTATGACAAGGATTGGACAGACTCAAGGACACCTACCTCTTTCTGATAGGCCAGTCCTGCCTTGAAGAGCTTGACGAACAGCCACTGGGTCCACCTGTAGTAATCTGGCAGGCAGGTGGTCACCTCCTGGTCAGAGGAGAGGCAAGGAGAGGAATCCACAAGGTGATTCATACACACACACACAATAGAAAAGAGAGTCATGCACCCACACAGAGCCTCCCACTGTGCTCAGCTCCTCTCATTACTCACCCTGTCCCAATTAAAGCAGAGCCCTAGGCTGTCGAGCTGCTCCCGCATGGATTGGATATTACTGGGGACGGAGACAGACAGGGGAGAGGAGGACTTTAGGAGAGAGAGAGAAATAGAGAGAGTGAGAGGTGTTTGTGTGATATCTTGTATTTTACCTCTTAGTCCATTCCTCTGGGTCAAGGCCTCTCTCAATGGCAGCGTTCTCTGCTGGGAGTCCAAAAGCATCCCATCCCATTGGGTTTAGCACCTAAAAACACAGTTACACAGAAATCAGTTACATATCACACCTGGCTGTTCTTCCCAGCCCATTGGGTTTTACACCTGTTACACAAAGCCCCCAAGATATCAGTTCAATTCAAATCTAAAATACTTTATTTTAGATTTGAATTAGGCCAGGAAATTACTAATACAGCTATAGCTGTGCTTCAGACACAACAAACCGGCACAGAGACCATATGTGAACATATCACACGTGGCTTTTCAGTTTATCCCTTTAACACAGGCCTGTTTGAGAGTGCTCAAGAACATCCCTAGTAAAGAACATCAACTACAAGGCCCAAAGGCTGTACAAAAGCATTTGACCTCATTTGACTGCATGCATCTTTAAAACATACAGTCGTGGCCAAAGGTTTTGAGAATGACACAAGTATTGGTCTCCACAAAGTTTGCTGCCTCAGTGTTGATGATGGCAATTTGCATATACTCATGAAGAGTGATCAGATGAATTGCAATTAATTGCAAAGTCCCTCTTTGCCATGAAAACGAACTTAATCCCCCCAAAAACATTTCCACTGCATTTCAGCCCTGCCACAAAAGGACCAGCTGCCATCATGTCAGTGATTGTCTCGTTAACACAGATGAGAGCGTTGACGAGGACAAGGCTGGAAATGCTGATTGAGTCAGAATAACAGACTGGAAGCTTTAAAAGGAGGGTGGTGCTTGAAATAATTGTTCTTCCTCTGTCAACCATGGTTACCTGCAAGGAAACACGTGCCGTCATCATTGCTTTGCACAAAAAGGGCTTCACAGGCAAGGATATTGCTGCTGGTAAGATTGCACCTAAATCAACCATTTATCGGATCATCAAGAAGTTCAAGGAGAGAGGTTCAATTGTTGTGAAGAAGGCGTCAGGGCACCCAAGATAGTCCAGCAAGCGCCAGGACCATCTCCTAAAGTTGATTCAACTGCGGGATCGGGGCACCACCAGTGCAGAGCTTGCTCAGGAATGGCAGCAGGCAGGTGTGAGTGCATCTGCACGCACAGTGAGGCGACGACCTTTTGGAGGATGGCTTGGTGTCAAGAAGGGCAGCAAAGAAGCTACTTCTCTACAGGAAAAAAAAACTAAGGGACAGACAGATATTCTGCAAAAGGTACAGGGATTGGACTGCTGAGGACTGGGGTAGAGTCATTTTCTCTGATGAATTCCCATTTCCGATCGTTTGGGCCACCCGGAAAACACCTTGTCCGGAGAAGACAAGGTGAGCTCTACCATCAGTCCTGTGTCATGCCAACAGTAAAGCATCCTCAGACCATTCATGTGTGGGGTTACTTCCCAGCCAAGGGAGTGGGCTCACTCACAATTGTGCCTAAGAACACAGCCATGAATAAAGAATGGTACCAACACATCCTCTGAGAGCAACTTCTCCCAACCATCCAAGAACAGTTTGGTGATGACCAATGCCTTTTCCAGCATGATGGAGCACCTTGCCATAAGGCAAAAGTGATAACTAAGTGGCTCGGGGAACAAAACATAGACTTTTGGGTCTATGGCCAGGAAACTCCCCAGACCTTAATCCCATTGAGAACTTGTGGTCGATCCTCAAGAGGCAGGTGGACAAACAGAAACCCACAACTTCTGACAAACTCCAAGCATAGATTATGCAAGAATGGCCAACCATCAGTCAGGATGTGGGCCAGAAGTTAATTGACAGCATGCCAGGGTGGATTGCAGAGGTCATTGAAAAAGATGGGTCAACACTGCAAATATTGACTCTTGCATAAACTGAATGTCATTGTCAATGAAAGCCTTTGACACTTATGGAATACTTGTAATTATACTTCAGGGTACCATAGTAACTACTGACATAAAGATCTAAGAACACTGAAGCAGCAAACTTTGTGGAGACCAATACTTGTGTCATTCTCAAAACTTTTGGCCACGACTGTACATAACAGTGTCTACCTATCCCACCTCATTATCCATCATCTCTGTTCTATGCCAGAAGGCATGTAATGTACGTGCAAGCTGTTAAACACAACCAGAGTGTAAGGCAGAGAGGTGAGGGAACATCTAAACATCTAATGCATGTAGAGTGGCTGTGCACAGACCCATGAAGGCCAAATGTTGTAATGTGAGTTATACATTAGAATGGGAGGGGAGGGAACATATTGCTGTTGGTCTGATTGATTGGATGTGTTAAATGGAGGATGGTAATAGGAATCAAGGCCTCTATGTTTGCATCATCATCTATATTTCATTCAGACTAGTATGGGGATGTTGTGTTGTAAGGCATTGTACTTTGCAGCACTGACAGATGTGATCAGACGTTTACACAGGCTCCCAGCTTTTGCTTGCAGTCAGTCAGTCAGTCAGTCCCCCTCCCTCCCTCCCAAACCTATTTTTCTTCTCCCGGTCTCTGACACTTGTTATCACCCTCTCCTCATCATAATGTGTTTTCTCACTTATTTCCACTTCTTCATACCAGTGTCTCCCTCCTTCCCTCTGCTTCTCACAACACTATTAACAATTGATAACCTCTGTTCCACCCTTCTCTATTCCTTCTGGATCCTTCGCTTTTCTCCCACCCATACACTTACTGAAGACAAAGAAAACGGAGGAGAGGCAAAAAAGGGAGAGGAGTGGAGAAGAGAGGAGAATGGACAAGAAGTGGAGAGAGAGAGAGAGAGGTGAGGGAGTGTGCATCAACTAACGAGTCTGACGCTTCAGACAAATCGGTATCCTTGGTAACTGCCTGGGCCTAATTTGTAAAGCCAAGTGCTGGATGTTATTAGTCTAAGCGAGCGCCTGCGTGCCAAGGTAAAATATACAGACTAGAGAAATTAGTACCTGTAGGTTTATAAATATAAATAAGTCCCTACGGTCATTAAAATAGATGTGCTTGCCATGTTAATAAACATGTTTTTTTGGTTTAAATGTGCCCATTATCTCATGTAGTGAGGAGGACCTTTAGCAGACCTGTTGTAGAGAAGAGAGGAACTCCTTCTGATGGACAGGACAGGCTGTCTGCCTCGGTTCATTTCTCAACGTTACATCAGCCCAAAGAAAATGTGTCAGAGGCAAACCATTATCCCTTTTTAACAGTAGATGCTCCACAATAACCCCAGGGCCAAAGTCAAGTCTCTAACTCCCCACTCCGACTGTATTGCCTATATTTAACCTATGGATAAACTATGGATAGAGGAGGAGCTAAGAGAGCAGCCTGCCCACCGAGTGGAGGACTTAGATGTATATTAGGGAGTGACTTGTCCATCCAGACCAGCAGGACAACCTGACAGATAGGAGTCCCAGGGGAGGGGGCGGTTTTTGGACATGCATCACATTGGCACGGCTATTCTGAAGTGTATGTGTGTCCACCCACCCACACACACACACACATCCCAAAAGCTCTGGTTCCATCTGTGAAGAGACGAGTTGCAGGCTGAAAGCAGAGCAGAGCCACAGACAGTCTAACCACTAAACATCACACCACAACTAGGCTACAGGGAAGGGATTTTACTAAACACCACAACTAGGCTACAGGGAAGGGATTTTACTAAACATCACAACTAGGCTACAGGGAAGGGATTTTACTAAACATCACAACTAGGCTACAGGGAAGGGATTTTACTAAACATCACAACTAGGCTACAGGGAAGGGATTTTACTAAACATCACAACTAGGCTACAGGGAAGGGATTTTACTAAACATCACAACTAGGCTACAGGGAAGGGATTTTACTAAACATCACAACTAGGCTACAGGGAAGGGATTTTACTAAACATCACAACTAGGCTACAGGGAAGGGATTTTACTAAACATCACAACTAGGCTACAGGGAAGGGATTTTACTAAACATCACAACTAGGCTACAGGGAAGGGATTTTACTAAACATCACAACTAGGCTACAGGGAAGGGATTTTACTAAACATCACAACTAGGCTACAGGGAAGGGATTTTACTAAACATCACAACTAGGCTACAGGGAAGGGATTTTGTCTCTACAAGTGTAATTTCCTTGAATGAATGAACTAGTTGAAGACAACTTGTTCTCTCTCTGGTGTGTGTGTGTGTGTGTGTGTGTGTGTGTGTGTGTGTGTGTGTGTGTGTGTGTGTGTGTGTGTGTGTGTGTGTGTGTGTGTGTGTGTGGACACAGTACAGTACATTAATTATATTTCTCTCTGACAGATGCTGACAAAAAAATATCCCCTTGGGCAGCACTGGGTAGCTATCAGTGGCTGGTCCATTCGACAACTAAAATAATAGTGGTTATGACGACAGCATTACAACCTTACTGCTGGTAGCCCAGATGCAGCCTACCTGCAAAGAAAGTCCATATGAAGACAGAAACGCAGTCTACACTGTGACCCTCTGAGTGGATGAGGGTATTTGCTGAGTAAATAACCAGCAGGGCAAAGCTATGAGCAGAAAACACACAACAAACACACCTGTAGATATATTCAGTCACAGTCACAGCTGCATGGCATACAGCAGGTTGTTTAGGGATTGGTAAACACTGAGGACTTATTGACTCAAGTGTGATGGATGAAACATCAGGGTTGTGTTCATTAAAGCACGCAACGGAAAATGCTTTGCAACGGAAAACAAACATTTCTTATCGGACCAGTCCCTCCCTGCCTCAATCTGTTTTCTTCCATTAGGTGCCTAATAAATGAATAGTGCTCATAATTACTCTACTCCTCCTCTGTTTCCTTTCTGCTTGTCCTGAACCTCAGTCTCTCTCCAACCCCTATCCATCTCTCTCTGAGTGGAAGGGAACAAAACCCTGCTGCTGCCAACACCAACACACATCTCTCACACTTTTCTATGAGGAGAGTCGTCAACACATTCGAATGGATCGGGGGAGCTTGCTTCCCTCCCTGTATTATCCCTGCAGAAACACTTAAAGGCAGATGTCTTACAGGGGCTCACCAACATAAAGAGTAATTGTTTTGACATTAAACATTTTTATGCCGTAATCATGTCTGGTAATGTGCCATGCGTAGGTAATCCCAATGAAAAGTGGTCTTGTGGCTAAGAGCACTTAGGTAAATGCAGTGTAGCGTTGGGCCAGGGACAATGGGGTCAGTCTGCAGTATGCAATTCCTTTTTCAGCAAAATGGCAGCCCCAACACTTGTTTTTGTATACAACTGAAAGTTGAGGCTGGGGAAATGTCCTTTGAAATGACAACTGAACTCATTCCCAGATCCCAGATTGCACCTTTAAGAGCTGAGTGAGAAGGCAAAGGAAAGGCAGCATCTCTCTTAGTTTAATCAGACTCCACACACACGCCTCCTGCAGAACAGATGCCAACTGTGATTCTGACTAGACAGAACATCAGGACCGTAATGACGATGGATCAGGGCTTCTACTCCACAGAAGATGTAAAGAGAGTGAGAACGTACGGTGGCCTTGAGGACTGCACACAAAGTGCTGCACAGCTGTATGCTTTTATGTGACTTACCTGGAGTCGTGACATAACAGTTTGAGTGCATGCATATAGAGAGAGAGAGAGAGAGAGAGAGAGGGAGAGGGAGAGGGAGAGGGAGAGGGAGAGGGAGAGGGAGGGAGAGAGAGAGAGGGAGAGGGAGAGGGAGAGAGAGAGAGAGAGAGAGAGAGAGAGAGAGAGAGAGAGAGAGAGAGAGAGAGAGAGAGAGAGAGAGAGAGAGAGGGAGGGAGAGAGAGAGCCATAGAGAGCCATAGAGAGCCATACATGCATAGTGGGGTGGAAAGAAGATGAAGAAATTATAAAAGTTGCCAGTATGGGCAGCTTAGCTTTTCACAATGAACATTTTCACAGTTGAATCTCCAGCTACTTTTAGGGCCAGTCGCTTTGGATAAAACCATCTGCTAAATGGTATAAATTATTATTACCTGGTGGCCCCTCATCCTCTGGAAGTGTCCGATGGTGTCACTGATGGTGTAGACCCGTACATGGCCCATGTGGAGACGGCCGGAGGGGTACGGGAACATAGACAGGACATAAAACTTCTTCCTACGGGAACGCTGGGGAAGACACATCTTCAGGGAATGTTTGACAGGAACTAGCCCTACAAATCTGTGTCTGGCAACATGTGATTAGTGCAATGAACACTGTAGAAACACCAGGCCTAAGAGTTATATAGCCTTGGTCAGTGCTAGACTACACTTCCAGCTCCTGGATTCTACTGTCTGTATGTTATGTGCAGATGCAGCAGGTTTCCAGAGCGTGTGAGGCAGCAGTTCTTTAATGATTCCCAATGAGAAAGGCCAGCCAGGCCAGATAGATGGCAGAGTGAGGGGCTATCTGGACTACACACAGTCTGCGTCCCAAATGGCACCCTATTTCCTACGGGCCCTGGTCAATAAATGAAGGTTAGAGTTTTTTGTCATGAATCTTGTTCTGGAGGCAGCTCTGCAGAGTGGTCACTAGCTGGCACAGCCACAAAGTCATACAATCTTATTTTAAACCTAATCCTAACCTTAACCCTAACCTAATCCACACTGCTAATGCCTAACCCTAAATTAAGACCAAAAACCACATTTTTTGTTTTCATTCATTTTACAATATAGCCAATTTTGACTTTGCAGCTGGCCTATCTTAGCGGCAATCGCTCAGTTCTGCCTCCATGACAAGACTCATGACAATAAACGTCAACTTGCGCAATAAATAGAAAATAGGGTGCCTTCATTCTGTATGAATCACACAAGGTCAAGATGGGCCTGAATCACACAAGGTCAAGATGGGCCTGAATCACACAAGGTCAAGATGGGCCTGAATCACACAAGGTCAAGATGGGCCTGAATCACCCGTCAAGACGGGCCTGAATCACCCGTCAAGATGGGCCTGAATCACCCGTAAAGATGGGCCTGAATCACCCGTCAAGATGGGCCTGAATCACCCGTAAAGATGGGCCTGAATCCCCCAAGGTCAAGATGGGCCTGAATCACACAAGGTCAAGATGGGCCTGAATCACCCGTCAAGATGGGCCTGAATCACCCGTAAAGATGGGCCTGAATCACCCATCAAGATGGGCCTGAATCACCCGTAAAGATGGGCCTGAATCACCCAAGGTCAAGATGGGCCTGAATCACACAAGGTCAAGATGGGCCTGAATCACACAAGGTCAAGATGGGCCTGAATCACACAAGGTCAAGATGGGCCTGAATAACTCCATGAGCTCGACTGACTAAACGACTTTAACTAGGCAAGAACAACGGCTCAAATTATCTTAAAAGGCGCTCATTGATGGACTGAAAACTTTTTGTGTGGAAAGTCTGGGTGGAATCTTGATGAATTGTGGGTTTGTAACAATGTCGTGACACAAGGTTGGATGTCAGGGTCAGCTACAGTACTATTTGCCTTGGAGGACTGTTGATGGTTGTGACAACTGTAACCAAACACAGACGGACAAACAGGAGACTGTGAATAGGTTACTTCATTACTAAGCATATTACGCCTATGAGTCAAGAATATTAGACAGTAAGTGAATGATTTAGTGAATGCTTTAGAGTCTACGCAAACCAGAAGGCCTCCCAAAGGGAACACTAAACAGGGTTCAACCAGACAGACACACACATACTGTATATAAACATAGCAATGGGCCCAGGTACTAATGCCCCATGATGACTACGGTTATTCTGAAGGATGCTTAATGACCAGAGTATGGTTTAATATTAGGCTAGATTATAACTGTAAATAAAGCCAGGGGTGTTTTAAAATATTAATCTGACAATATTTACCAGAAGCCTCTACTAAAAGAGAACTTAAGAATTGCTGCCAACTCACCTCCTCCAGAGTACCCCTGTGGCACTGCTCCATGATACGGGGGTGCCACCACTGCTCCACCCTGCGTCTGGTGTCTGCTTTATAGTCCCTGTCCCAGACCCCTGTCTCGCTGAACAGGGTCCGAGCCCCGGCTCTAGGGCAGGGGGAGAGGAGGTGGGGCATGTGGGCCATGAGGGCACGGTCAGCCCTGGACCTGCCCAACCCCAACCTGACCAGGCAACTGCCACGCGGGCAGAGAGTCACTCTGTATGCTGCCATCTGCATGGCTCTGTTACCTAGGCAACACAAGGACACAGTTCTATTAGTCAGTGCTCTGCTCACAAGAAAAGACAGCAGAGCACAAAAAAGCTGCAGCCAAAGCCACAGTCAGCTCGTCCCCATTCTTAAGGAAAACAGGCTGCTTAGGAACAGGATGGAGTTTCGGTTAACAACAGTTGGTGAGTAATACCTGTTCATTAACACAGTAATAGATGTTCAATAACACCTGAAGGCATCAGCTCACATAAAGCAAAACTGAAAAAAGGCACAAACACAGGTCACATACAGTCACCAAGGTAACCCAAAATATTATAGTGTAAATCCATTTGAAATCATTCACTTTTTGACAGCACCCCTTTTGATTTGAACTAAATCTTCCATACACATTTGCCGATTGTAGAAGTGCTCAGAAAGTGACTTTTTGTACCTGAATGCCAAAACTCATTTTGCATACTCCACCATACCATGAGAAATCTCTGTCTACATCACTGTAAAAGATCAACGAGATTGATATAATTTAAAAGCTTACAAACAGGGTTGTCAAACTATTTTATAATGTCTGTGATTTTATATATTATTATATACTATTTATATATTATTTATTATTTTTCATATTCACATATGTTGTAGCTTAGACCCTAAGTTTTTGTGTTGTGCCTGCCATCGGTTGAGACAACATTCTCTTGAATACAGTGGTGGGTGTCATGTTTTGGCTGATAAATGTACTAAAATAAAAATATATAAAATCTATTTTAAACTTTCAAATGGTACCACAAAAGATTGTTGGAGGTCCACACATCAGAGAATGTTGACTTGAATGAGAATATCAGTTGTTTTTATATTATACTGTGAATGCTCCTATTGAAATCATAGAAAAATAGATAGCAGAACAGTCATGACCATTTAAGTTTACATTCGATGGTGCGTGGACTGGAAATCATCTTTGTGGTAGTAATTAGACGTTAACATTTTTACTCTATTTAAAATGTCAATGGTGTACCAGCCAAACTGCAGCAGTCTGAAGGGATAGGTCCATTCTATGAATACTATGTTATATGATTGAAATGACACCCACCCTGTATTCTAGAGCATTTTGTGTCTCAACCGATGGCAAGAAGATCAAAAAAACTTCAGAGTGCTAGGTGTGAAATAGGGTCTAAGCTTCAACATTTGCAATTAGATTTTTTTAAATAATTGACATTAAAATCTTAAAAATGACCATTTTTATTCAAATATTTATTTCAAAAAATGTATAAGATAGTTTGACAACACAGTTTGTAAGCTTTTAAATGATTTTAAAGTCAACTGCTTATCTTTTCCAGTGATGAAAACATGGATGTCTCATGGTATGGTGGGGTATGCAAAATGGGTCAACTTTGAGCAACTTTATCTCCTGAATATTTTGGCATTCACATCCAAAAAGTCCATTTCTATTAGGCTTCGGCGGTATACAGTATATACTGTCTGCTCCTCCCCCCTCTGAGCAGAGCAGGCAGGCCCGTTGCCCTAGCGACTCCAGACTCTACACAGACACAGGGTGTAGACAGAAATATGGTTAAATATAGAGCCAGTACTGCATGCATCAAAACTTTGTTAATTTGCACAATGTCTCTCATTCACATTCGCTTGTAAAAGTCCAAACTCACCAGAAATTACATTCGGTAGCTCCTACATATATATGTATAACTTTATGAGGTGGATTGTCTGTCTTTGCAATTATTAAATTTTCGTTAGCATATTTAACTAGTAGCCTCCATGGAAATTTGTTAGCATTCTGGTAATAGATGCCCAATAGGCTTTTTTGAGTTTATTGGTGCCCCCTTGTGTACTAAACAGGTAATACTGTATATTAATACCGTAAATATTTAGCTTTATCTGGATACTAAACCAGACAAGATAAAGTGTGCCTATTTATATAATGACTATGAACAGGGTGGGTTGAGATTATGTACTTTGTGCAGATTGCCGTGTCTCATTTCCGATTAATTGAAAATGAAACCTTGTTCAAAGTATCTCTCTTTTTCAAACAAGCATCGGAGAGCTGGTTACAGAGAGCTGGCTCTCCCCAGAGCAATCAAACTTATTTCAGAGGCCAACCCAAAACAGCCCCGGCGGAGAAGAGGTACTCGGGGCGGTCTTCTGGTCCGATTTAGGAAGCGTGCACACCAACCACCGCTCCCGAGTATATTACTCGCTAATGTACAATCTCTGGTAAATAAGGTTGACGAGCTAAAGGCGAGGGTTGCTTTCCAGAGAGACACCAGGGATTGTAATATCCTCTGCTTCACGAAAACATGGCTATCTCGTGATACATTGTCTGAGTCAATACAGCCAGCTGGATTCTCAGTGCATCGCACCGACAGAAAAAAACATCTATGCGGGAAGCAGAAGCGTGGAGGTATTTGTTTTATAATTAACGATTCATGGTGTAACTGTGATAACATACAGGAACTCAAGTCCTTCTTTTCACCCGATCTAGAATACCTCACAATCAAATGCCGACCCCATTATCCCCGAAGGGAATTTACGCCAATAATAGCCACAGCCGTCTATATCCCCCCTTAAGCCGATACTACGACGGCCCTCAAAGAACTTCACTGGACTTTATGCAAACTAGAAACCACCTATCCTGAGGCTGCATTTATTGTAGCTGGGGATTTTAACAAAGCAAATTTGAGGAAAAGGCTACCAAAAGTTTATCAACATATTGATTGTAGTACTCACGCTGCTAAGACACTTGACCATTGTTATTCGACCTTCCGGAATGCATATAAAGCCCTCCCTCGCCTTCCCATCGGCAAATCTGACCACGATTCCATCTTGCTCCTCCCTTCCTATAGGCAGAAACTCAAACAGGAAGCACCCGTGAAAAGGTCTATCCAACGCTGGTCTGACCAATCGGAATCCACGCTTCAAGATTGTTTTGATCACGTGGACTGGGATATATTTTGGGTAGCTTCAGAAAATAGTATTAACACATATACCAATACAGTGTCTGAGTTTATCAAGAAGTGCACAGGAGATGTTGTACCCATTGTGACAATTAAAACCTACCCCAATCAGAAACCGTGGATAGATGGGAGCATTCACGCAAAACTGAAAGTGCGAACCACTGCATTTAACCAGGGCAAGAAGTCTGGGAATATGGCAGAATACAAACAGTGTAGTTATTCCAGCCGCATAGCAATCAAGCAGGAAAAACGGTGGAGTCTCAACTCAACAGCTCAGATACGAGACGTATGTGGCAGGGTCTACAGACAATCACGGATTATAAAAGGAAAACCAGTCACGTCGTGGACAACGACATCTTGCTTCCGGACAAGCTGAACAACATCTTCGCTCGCTTTGAGGATAATACAGTGCCACCAACGCGGCCCGCTACCAAGGACTGTGGGCTCTCCTTCTCAGTGGCCGACGTGAGTAAGACATTTAAGTGTGCTAACCCTCGCAAGGCTGCCGGCCCAGATGGCATCCCTAGCCGCGTCCTCAGAGCATGCGCAGACCAGCTGGCTGAGGTGTTCACAGATATATTAAATCTCTCCTTATCACAGTCTATTGTCCCCACATGCTTCAAGATGGCCACCATTGTCCCTGTACCTAAGTAAGCAAAGGTAACTGAATTAAATCACTATCGCCCAGTAGCACTCACCTCTGTCGTCATGAAGTGCTTTGAGAGACTAGTCAAGGGTCATATCACCTCCACCTTACCTGCCACCCTGGACACACTTCAATTTGCTTAGTGCCCCAATAGATCCACAGACGATGCAATCGCCACCACACTGCCCTATCCCATCTGGACAAGAGGAATACCTATGTAAGAATACTGTTCATTGACTATAGCTCAGCATTCAACACCATAGAACCCTCCAAGCTCACCACTAAGTTTGAGGCCCTGGGTCTGAACCCCGCCCTGTGCAACTGGGTCCTGAACTTCCTGACTGGCCGTCCCCAGGTGGTGAAGGTAGAAAACAACACATCCACTTCACTGATCCTCAACACTGGGGCCCCACAAGGGTGCGTGCTCAGCCCCCTCCTGTACTCCCTGTTCACCCATTGACTGCGTGGCAAAAACGCCTCCAACGCAATCATCAAGTTTGCAGATGACACAACAGTGGTAGGCTTGATTACCAACAATGATGAGACAGTCTACAGGGAGGAGGTGAGGGCTCTGGGAGTGTGGTGCCAGGAAATAACCTCTCACTCAACATCAACAAAACTAAGGAGATGATTGTGGACTTCAGGAAACAGCAGAGGGAGCACCCCCCTATCCACATTGATGGAACCGCAGTGGAGAATGTGGAAAGCTTCAAGTTCCTCGACGTACACATCAATGACAAACTGAAAGGGTCCACCCACACAGACAGTGTGGTGAAGAAGGCGCAACAGCGCCTCTTAAACCTCAGGAGGCTAAAGAAATTTGACTTGACACCTAAAACCCTCCAAAACTTTTACAGATGCACAATTGAGAGCATCATGTCGGGCTGTATCTCCGCCTGGTACGGCAACTGCTCCACCCACAACCACAAGGCCCTCCAGAGGGTGGTGCGGTCTGCCGAACGCATTAACGAGGGCAAACTTCCCGCCCTCCTGGACAACTACAGCACCCGATGCCATAGGAAGGCCAAAAAGATCATCAAGAACAAGCCACTGCCTGTTCACCCCACTATCATCCAGAAGGCGAGGTCAGTACAGGTGCATCAAAGCTGGGACCAAGAGACTGAAAAACAACTTCTATCTCAAAGCCATCAGACAGTTAAAACAGCCATAAATATCACATCAGCCTATAGACATAGATTATAAATCACTCGCCTCTTTAAGAAACGGAACACTAGCCACTTTAATAATGTTTCCGTATACTGCATTACTCATCTCATATGTACAAACTGTACTCTACTATTCTACGGGGTATGTTGTGAAACAGTTAGATATTACTTGTTAGATATTACTGCACTGGAGGAGCTAGAAGCACAAGCATTTCGCTACACCCACAATAACATCTGCTAAACACGTGTACGTGACCAATACAATTTGATTCAATTTGATTTGAAGACCTGATGAAGAGATTGTTGTCCTTCTGGAAGATTTTCTCATCTCCACAAAGGAACTCTGGAGCTCCTTCAGAGTGACCATCGGGTTCTTGGTCACCTCCCTGACCAAAGCCCTTCTCCCCCAATTGCTCAGTTTGACCGAGCAGCCAGCTCTAGGAAGAGTCTTGGTGGTTCCAAACTTCTTCTATTTAAGAATGATGGAGGCCACTGTGTTCTTGGGGACCTTCAATTCCTTCGAACTCATGGCTTGGTTTTTGCTCTGACATACTGTCAACTGTGGGACCTTATACAGACAGGTGTGTGCATTTCCAAATCATGTCCAATCAATTGAATTTACCACAGGTGGACTGACGTTTTAGAAACATCTCAAGGATGATCAATGGAAACAGCACATTTAGCAGACGCTCTTACAGTTAGTGCATACATGTTCATACTTTTTTTTCATACTGGTCCCCTGTGGGAATCGAATCCACAACCCTGGCATTGCAAGCACCATGCTCTACCATCTGAGCTAAACGGGACATCCCTGAGTTGATGAGGTGTGCCTGTGGAGGGACCCCCTGGGAACCTCTCTAAAGAGCCTATAGCCTAGTGGTAGTTAGCTCGTCCATATCCATACAGAAGGTGACACACTGTCACACTCAATGAATCTGTAAGCCTACTGATATGGATAACTTGAAGGAGTTGGTTTTACATAAACTATCCATCTTTGAGAATTCAGCAATGTTTAGTACCTCCAAATATAACAAACAACTCACAAAAAATCCCTTAATGCACAAACAGTATATGTCAGTATCTTTCATGCACAACCAAGTCAATAATATTGAAACATTTGAGATGATGATTGTTTGCAGACTGTAGAGCAAGTGTCGCTCGCTCAACAGCCAGCAACATTAATTATTCTCAAACAACCAATCAAACCATAGATGGAGACATCTGCTCTGCAGTAGCCTAGCTACTCTATAGTCTCTATGGGACATCAGTGAAATGCCACAAACTCACTATCCTCCAGCTAGAGCAGAGAGATACATATATAGAGAGAAAGAGACATACACAAGGTTGTGTCTGTGCATATGAGAGTGTGTGTAGGAGACAGAGATAAAGGATGAGATGTTTCTATGGTTACATTGACACTCGTGAATGGCATATCTGTACCATGGAGAGCCTTGCATACACCTTGAGAGATTCAGGCGATGCACATTACGTTGTTTCAAGTTCACAGAGGGTAAATGCATTAGAATTTGCGTAAGATAATAGTTTTATGTGCTTGTTAGTTATTCAACAAATGAATCACGAATACCGTTAATAAGAAACATAGCTAGCTAGCTAGATCGCGACTCGAGCTATCTATTCTTGACATGACAGCCACATTAGCTAGCTCGTGTCACTAGTAGTGACATTTGTAAGTTAGATGCATTGTTGAACGTCTGTGAAAAGGTAGCTTTGATCGCAGGGTTTGAAGTTACTCACTTTGTTCAAATTCCAAATCCTTGCGTTAAGCGATATGGCTTTTATCATTATCCATTATCTATATCAGATTCAAAATGTTATTGTGCACGTACAGTCGTTGTGTTCGCCCTGTTGTCATGGCTCACACCTCCTCCATGTGCGCCGCCATGTTTGTTTTTAAAAGCTTTATTGACAGCTTCCTCTTAGAACATCGTAACAGGGTGTCTTCCAAAGTACTTTACTACGTTTTTTTGATAATTACTATGCATTTTAAATTAAGAGTTTAGATATACATTTGAGATATCATTATGTTTTTCTAAGGAATTATCTTTTTGGAAATAAAATGTAGGGGTTAATGGGTTCTTCACCTGTCCCCATAGGATAACCTTTTAAAGAACCCTTTTGGTTCCAGGTAGAACTATTTTGGGTTCCATGTAAAACCCTTTCCACAGAGGGTCCTACATGGAACCCAAAAGGGTTATACCTGGAACCAAAAAAGGTTCTCCTATGGTGACAGCTGAAGAACCCTTTTGGAACTCTTTCTTTCTGAGTGTAGCGTGTTACATGTCATCTGTGTGGCACACTTTAGCAGGACCCTAGACTAGATTTAATACCCAACAATCATCCAAAACTGGTCTGGTCTGTTCCACAACTCTACTGTTAGGGGATCTCTCTTACATTGTGTGGCTATCTCTCTCTCTCTGCAGCTGTGCTCATATATTGATTTTGTGTGTGACTGTGTGTGTGTGTGTGTGTGTGTGTGTGTGTGTGTGTGTGTGTGTGTGTGTGTGTGCGTGCGTGCGTGCGTGCGTGCGTGCGTGCGTGCGTGCGTGCGTGCGTGTGTGTGTGTTCCTGCATGCGTGCGGGCGGGCATGTGAGTTCATCTGAGTTCATGTGTGTGCCTACCACACAAGACATCTTGTCATTATCCCCAAAATGAAAACAAATCAGTTAACTGAAGCCAATCAAAACATGATGGATGAATGTATATGGAAATTAGCATTTTGGATACTAAGAAATAGAAAAGTCTATTTGAAGCTTTGAATGAAGTTAGATGGAGTTAGATTTTCTCAAGGTCAGCATGTCCTAGTTGCACAGTCAGCTCTACTTCTCGTTTGTTCATTGTTGTCACAATGTGCTGTGAATGTCTTTCAGACAGCAAAACTTTTATCTGTTTCACTGTCATAACAGACACCATACCCACTAATACAAATTCAGTCTAGGCATTCTCAGTGTCGCCTTGATGCAGTTTTTCCCATAGTTGTGATCTCAAAGGGAAAAGCTTGCAGTTGCATTCTCAAATGACATGGTTTCTGCCACCATTGTCAACCTGTGTTGTTGCATGATGATATACTCAGGCACCTACTGAAAGAAATGCATAGTCACCTTGAGAGTACCAGTCAGCAATTACCAAGATATACTGTGTAGTCAACCCCAACTTCTGTCTTCTAATTCAGTGAGTCTGTATTACATTCAGTGAGTCTGTGTTACATTCAGTGAGCCTGTATTACATTCAGTGAGTCTGTATTACATTCAGTGAGTCAGTATTACATTCAGTGAGTCTGTATTACATTCAGTGAGTCTGTGTTACATTCAGTGAGTCTGTGTTACATATTTTATTTATTTATATATAGGTTCTGGAGTATTTGGTGTCAATAAATGGAAATTGTTGACTTCAGGCTACACGTAAGTTATTGTTCTCATTCAAATTAAATTACTTGGATCTAACTACTAAATATTGAGCTATACATGTTAAAAGTTAAAACTTTAGACTACAGTGTTTGCTTTATTTTATTCATTGCAATGGCTGGCAGGCATGAGACGGTTCTGCTGGTTACCTTAGCAACCCTTTTATCGCCACACCAGATTGTTTTCAGTTAAAGGATTTAGATTTGTGGAACGGGGAGTTAGGCGAACCAACAAACACACACTCACGCACACATACACACACTCACACGCACACGCACACACACACACACACACACACACACAAACACACAAAGGTTGTTACAGAGTGAAATATACAAAATCACTAACTACAACAAAAAAACTGAAAGGCTTTCTGTTATGTCTTGCAGTAGAGTAGCATGTGCTTCTTTGATGTCGACTTTCATGGTAATATGATGACTGCACAGAGTACAGACTAGTGTGTTTCCATGCACTTCATCTCCATCTCCATTACAGGGGAGATAGACCCAACGTGGAGGAGGATGCCTCGTCTAATCAGATGCATTTCTTTATGAGAGATCCCCTGAGCATGTAACTTTGATCTGACTGACTCGCAGACAGAGGGAAGGAACACAGAAAAAGGGAAAAATAAGTGAAAGATGGAGACGGGTGGGTGGTGGAAGTGTGGTGTGGTGGGGTGGGAGGTATCGCGAGCGGCAGAGAAACAGAACAGAAAGGTTCTGTACTATCCATAGTCTGACGTCAGTGTGCTAAACTAAACCCTGGGGGTGCCGTGGTCGCTCTCCTTTCACGTTGTATATCATAGTCAAACGGACCATGTCCCTGCCCAGGGCACAACTCACAGGATGTGGTTATGAGGAGAAATGGATGGAAGAGGGATATGGGTTTTTGACACTATTCCTCCTACTGCACTTTTAAAGAATAATCTTAATTCAGTTGATCACTGATGAATGAATTAATGAACAGGACACTGGGCACATAAAGTACCGTACTTATGTACTTGATACATTCATGAAGGTCAACATTCTGCTGAGGGCTCTTCGATTCAAGGTGGATTAAGTAGTATTCTATCATGGGATCTTAAAAATAAATAAACCAGGTTTATAGGAGGATTGTTATGAAACTATAACAGGATTGCCTATGAGTTGTATAGATAGACTATGGACTGTATTTAGAATATTGAGAATAGGATGGGTTTGTCTGAGGGTCACTAATCCTAAAGTCAATCTCCATTGATGTGTTTTGATGTTGTTGTTCAATACAGGTGAAACAGCCTGGGAGTTCACATCCCTGTGTGAGGGAGTTCTCTGTGTGGGCAAGGGATTTCTCTTCCTGCACTGTTAAAATAGAAAGACAGAATATAAGTTCCCTGAAACACACAAAGTGGCTCTTCAATCTGAATAGTGTTCTTAAGAGGGTGTGTTTCTAAGAGTGTTGTGAAAACTCGTTTTGGTGTTTCAGTGCATGTAAAAGGCAGCATAAAAAAAATAATGTTTTGTTATACTGTCTCTCATTCAATCAAATGGTTTTACATGTCTAATTGGTTTATAGCATAAATATTGATTGATCATTTTCAGTCAATATTTTGATTAACATTTGAAAGAAGACTGGGAAATGAATATTTTTCCTAGGGTAGACTTTGGGACTTGTTATAGGCTACAGTTGCCAGGCCCAATGTGAGATTATAAATCATGTTAGTCAAAATGTTTAAGGCTATGTAAGTTATAGCAGAGGTAACGTGTAAAGTAGGCCTTCATCACTGGTATTCATGTGAGAAGGTGGATGTGAAACATCACCTTAGTTCATCTTAACAGTGTTGGAGGTTATATGAGATCAAAGCAGGAGGACTGTGGGTTATTTCAATGGCTGCAATGAACCAGGAATGTCCTTTTATTGTGGTTGTTGGAAGGTTGATGGAAGGTTGTTGGAAGTGACTCAGTGGTTGGCATAAGACTCTTTTTCACCCTTAATTTATTTTTCTCTCATTCTCTCCATCTTAGTTTCACAATTATTAGATGATTCCACTTCTTTAATTTGCAATTTAAGTAATAGCTCTCAAACCAATAGAGTAAAATGACACAGCCATCTATTCACCCACAATTACTCTGATCTAATGACTGACAGCTTTAATCAGCACCCTCTTTGCCTTTGAACGTCAGTTCAAACACTTTCTCTGGTGCCTGTTTTCAAACTAAAGTAATCTATTCTGCAAGCAGAAGTAAAGTCCACCTCCACCCATACCCGTCCACCCTCCCTCCTCCCGCCTCCCTCCCATCCTCCCGCCCCTCCTCCCTCCCTCCCACCTCTCAGGCTCAACCATGACAAACAACCCATGGTAATCACACCCTCTCGCCATGTTTCAGAGGGTGATTACTGTTCACACACACTCACACACATGCACAGAACAACATGACAAACGATCACACAGCATCGGAGAGAGAACGTTCCTCCTCTGTGTGACTGGGTAGAGGAGAGGATGCGGTGGGGTTGTGGGTGGAAGGTAGTAGGGAGGGCTGGTCTGTCCCCACCTGTCAAAGGTGACCTTTTGGGGGACGACAGTGTGATTCACGTCCACGTCAGCCGCGCCGAGAAGTGGCACCAGCGGCGCAGGCAAGAAGCAATCTCGCACCATCTTGGCTCCCAGGGTCCAATGAGAAAGGGCCTGATCAGCCTTTGCCTGGGACCATTGTTCAGACGGACTGATAAGTGTGATGTTATTTCCAGGGCCTATTTCACGTTGACAGCCCCTCAGCATGTGCCGGCTGTGCGCTATGTGTCCTTCATTGATCTTTTCCCAGAGAAGACAGCGATAAAAAAAGCAGAACACAGTGGTGAAGACGGATGGTTCTGAAAGGCAGAAGAAGTAGAATTGTTAGTTGGAGACCTAAGAAACGCCAGGGACAAGCTCAATACCATGTCAACTGTAACTATGACCCTGGTTTTCTAATTTGTCAGGTGGATTTCCCAGTGCCATTATAACAGGTCGACCTGGGAGTTCAGATTCACATCGTCTTGTTTGAGTCAGTGTTTTTATGCTTCCTTCCTTCCTCCGCCCGCCATCCCACCCGGCTCCTAACAGGACTCCTCTGTAATTAACGCTACTAATTCACACAAATGTAAAATACATTGATATACAAACAATACAGCGACAAAAAAAGAATGTATGTGTTAGAGTTTCTGTGTATGTGTGTGTGTGTTTTCTAAGGCATTTACAAATGTAATCATATCAAACCTCTCATTCACTGTAGGAGTACACACACAACCACACTAGCCACAGTCTCACGTCAGATGGCGTCACTCCTCCGCGACGCTCGTCCCTCAATCGGTGCAGATGGAATCGATGTGCTATCTGATGTAAGACAATGCACAAGCCCTCTGTGGTGTAAAGTACTTAAGTAAAAATACTTAAAAGTACTACTTAAGTAGTTTTTGGGGGTATCTGTACTGTATATTTGTTCCTAAAGAAAATAATGTACTTTTCTCCATACATTTTCCCTGACACCCAAAAGTATTTGTTACGTGGTGTATGGCTAGCAGGACAGGAAAATGGTCCAATTCACGCTCTTATCAAGAGAGCATCCCTGGTCATTGCTATTTCCTCTGATCTGGCAGACTCTCTAAATACAAATGGTTTGTTTCTAAATTCTGTCTGAGTGTTGGAGTGTGCCCCTGGCTATCCGTAAAAAAGTTTTTTTAATGAAAATGGGGACGTCTGGTTTGTTTAATATAGGGAATTTGAAATGATTTATACCTTTACTTTTACTTGCAGTACTTAAGTATATTTAAACCCAAATACTTTTAGACTTTTACTCAAATATGATGTTACTGGGTGACTTTCACTTTTACTTGAGTCATTTTCTATTAAGGTATCATTATATCTTTAAATTGGTTACTTTTTCCACGACTGCCAGACATGCAAGTAGCTATAGAAACGAACATAAACCCTAACCTGAACACACATCCTACCTAGAGGCACTTCTCAAGTTTCTCCTAAAGATAGAATCAGATGGACATTAATAATATAACTCCTCTCTAAATCTCTCATCTCAACCAATAAGTAAAGGTCAGCTGGTTACCATGGTAATGGGTCAGGGGACTTGCCTTGCCATTGTTGAAATGAAAAGGAACAGCGGAAGTAAGAGGAATCAAGGGACTCAGTCACAAGGCTCAGATCCACAAAAGGAGTGAGAGCATGGAGGATGTGGAGACAAATTTGTCCAATCGCCAATATCTAACAGGTTGTCTGTGTGAGCCTATAGTAAAGAGTAACAGTGCCTGTCTGCTCCTACACAGTGAGAGTGAATGGAGGAAAGACCAGAAGCCACGAACAGGTCTCTTTTTAGCAAGGTCCTCGGTAACAAGAGATACATTTTGAGAAAATGAATCTTTTATACATTCTCCTTCGGCACAAGAGAGACTTTTATCTCTGTCCCATTTGCATTTTTGGCGCTGAAGCAATTTACATTTTTATAGCATAATTAATGAACAAGAAAGTAATTTACATTTTCACTCCATTCGCCGGGCACATTGTCTGTCTGGAGCATATTTGATATTTGGAGGGGGACAGTATTTGGGAATGTGTGGGCTAGTTTGTGTGTCAGTGTCTCTGTATTTGTGTGTGTCGATCAGTGTGTCAAGCAGTGTGTGCGCGTGTATTGGGGGAGGAGTGTGTGTAGGAGTTTTCAAGGAAAAGACAGAACAGAATAGGCCTTAATAAACAACAGGAGATGAATAGAGGAGGAGAGGTAAACAACAGGGGAGGAATAGAGGAGGAGAGGTGTTTTTAGGTGCAAAGGCGATCAAAAGGCTGGAGGCAGTCCTTCACAGCAAATTAAACCATTCAAGCAGCTCAAAGGGAAATATAATTAATGTGTCATACATATTCCTGAACAAACATAAAAAGAGAAACTGTGTCATTATTGTGTTCCCTTTTCAAGTTGATGACCCTTGTGACGGTTAACCCTGTAAGGACTGGCTCTTATCTTTTGAAAATCCAAAAGGGTTCTCCTATGGGGACAGCCGAAGAACCCTTTTGGATTTGCAAGGTAGAACCCTTTTTGGTTCCAGGTAGAACCGTTTTGTGTTCCATGTAGAACCCTCTGTAGTAAGGGAACCCAAAAGGCTTCTACCTGAAACACAAAAAAAGTTATTCAAGGGGTTCTCCTATGGACCCTCTGTGTAAAGGGTTCTACATGGAACTCAAAAAGGTTATGCCTGGAACCAAAAAGGGTTCTTAAAAGGGTTCTCCGATGGGGACAGCCGAAGAACCCTTTTAGGTTCTAGATAGCACCTTTACATCTAAGAGTGTACCGAATGAATACAAATACACAAATGAATAGATACAGAATCTTACAGAATATAGTAGTAATAAATGTGAAAGAACTACAGTTGAAGTCAGAAGTTTACATACACCTTAGCCGAATGCATTTAATTTTTCATAATCCCTGACATTTAATCCTAGTAAAACTTCTCTGTTTTAGGTCAGTTAGGATCACCACTTTATTTTAAGAATGTGAAATGTCAGAATAATAGTAGAGAGAATGATTTATTTCAGTTGCATTTCTTTCATCACATTCCCAGTGGGTCAGAAGTTTACATACACTCAATTAGTATTTGGTAGCATTGCCTTTAAATTGTTTAACTTGGGTCAAACATTTTGGGTAGCCTTCCACAAGCTTCCCACAATAAGTTGGGTGAATTTTGGCCCATTCCTCCTGACAGAACTGATGTAACTGAGTCAGGTTTGTAGGCCTCCTTGCTCGCACACACTTTTTCAGTTCTGCCTACAGATTTTCTATAGGATTGAGGTCAGGGCTTTGTGATGGCCACTCCAGTACCTTGACTTTGTTGTCCTTAAGCCATTTTGCCACAACTTTGAAAGTATGGTTGGGGTCATTGTCCATTTGGAAGACCCATTTGCGACCACGCTTTAACTTCCTGACTGATGTCTTGAGATGTTGCTTCAATACATCCACATAAGTTTTCTTCCTCATGATGCCATCTATTTTGTGAAGTGCACCAATCCCTCCTGCTTCACGGTTGGGACGGTGTTCTTCGGCTTGCAAGCCTCCCCCTTTTTCCTCCAAACATAACGATGGTCATTATGGCCAAACAGTTATATTTTTGTTTCATCAGACCAGAGGACATTTCTCCAAAAAGTACGATCTTTGCTTTTTTATGGCGGTTTTGGAGCAGTGGCTTCTTCCTTGCTGAGCGGCCTTTCAGGTTATGTCAATATAGGACTTGTTTTACTGTGGATATAGATACTTTTGTACCTGTTTCCTCCAGCATCTTCACAAGGTCCTTTGCTGAGCGGTATGACGGCTGAGTGGTCCCATGGTGTTTATACTTGCATTCTATTATTTGTATAGATGAATGTGGTACCTTCAGGCATTTGGAAAATGCTCCCAAGGATGAACCAGACTTGTTGAGGTCTACAATTGTTTTTCTGAGGTCTTGGCTGATTTCTTTTGATTTTACCATGATGTCCAGTAAATAGGCACTGAGTTTGAAGGTAGGCCTTGACATACATCCACAGGTACACCTCCAATTGACTCAAATAATGTCAATTAGCCTATCAGAAGCTTCTAAAGCCAGAATTTCCCAAGCTGTTTAAAGGCACAGTCAATTTAGTGTATGTCAACTTCTGGAATTGTGATATAGTGAATTATAAGTGAAATAATCTGTCTGTAAACAATTGTTGGAAGAATGACTTGTCATGCACAAAGTAGATGTCCTAACCAACATGAAATCTGTGGTGGTTGAAAAATGAGTTTTAATGACTTCAACCTAAGTTTATGTAAACTTCTGACTTCAACTGTATATAGATTGCATATGTCATCTGCAGAGTATAAGCAATAATAGTAGATAATTATGAAGAACACTATACAAATGTCACACAACTCACTTTGGGCACGCACACCATCCCAGAAAAAGTCCAGAAATATGAGTAAGTCCAGTTGTTGATGGGCAGAGACAAATGTTGCTCTCTGCCACTGCTTGAGGGAGACTGACAGTATTGTGTGACCTGCAGAGTCATGAGGATGGGCAGATGTCTGGCCCTCTAGTAACCTCCCTAGCGATCTATCAGGGCACTGGTCAAACAGGTCAGATAGAGTTTGATTAGGCAGGTTGTTGTTACCCCCTAGACTCTCAGGCTCTGGTCATGGGGGATGGGGAGTGTGGTGTGGAGCTTAGAATTGTGAGGTGCTGATAACAGTCATTGGCAGGGAATTCATTTCAATCATCTTTAGTTTATTTGACCCTGCAATTAATGTGATTTATGCATACCTGTGGTCTAAATTCTGAAGTGTTTTGTGGGGTAAATTATCAATGTTTTGAAACTATCAACTGCAACAAGACGTGAAGATGTGTTTTCTTCTCTTCAGCGCCAGGCTTCAAGCCAGACATGGGATATAGACGTCCAGGAAACATTTTCCATTGTGAAACAGCTATGTGTGTGAGCGTAATCTAATCAGGTCCGTACAAAACCAGGAGGCACAGAACAGAACAATAGCCTACATGGTGGCAGAGGGGAGGTTTCGGACATTGTCACATGCCAAAATCGAACATGTGTGCTTGTAAAATATGTGAACCTTGATTAAAGAGCAACAAAAACATAAAAGCCCTGCCAACACTGCAGCCAGCTGTGTCCCCGTAATGTGGCTGTAATTCTAATCAGGTTACCCCACTCACAAAATGGAGGTGTTCCTAATACATTGAGGTTAAGTGTATTTTCCAACATCAAATACACTCAGAGAGCAATCATATGTGTCACAGAACAGCTGAATCACACTCACAAGGTGACCTACCTATGCTTATGGAGAGAGACAGATGTTTACTGATGTGCCTGGCTACCCTTGAGTGAACCATAGCTACATGCCCCAGTAGAATTAACCAGTAATGTGCCTTCATAACAGCTGTCTGTCACAAACTGATCCCAACACTTGGCATTACTGAGTCTGCTAGTGGTGGTGATAACACATCTAAGCATGCACTCTAAGCAGTCTGACTGGGGCTGAAATATAATTAATTAAGACTAAAACCATTATCATAAAGAGAGAGCATCTAACTTGATTACTTCCCCTTAAGGCAATACATCTCCGGCACCTGCTTTGATTTGATATGCCTTGCTCCTGGCATTTTAAAGGGGATTTCATTGCCATTTTATGCTTGTGTAATTACCATCAATTGGTGTGCACACAGACTCACCCTCAAGAGGCATTTGAGGATAATCAATGGATTGACTGGTTCTGTTGAATGAGCACCAATTATAGTACCCTACCTTCTCATAGAAAGGAAGAAGTAGCGACAGGCCAGGAATCACTGATGGTGTGGCTGGGATTTAAAACAAACAATGGAGAGGTCTATTTTTGTTTATATGCAGATTTATTCCCTATTATTTACTATAATATAGGTTTATTGTTTTAAATATGGCTAGCAAGGCCTTCTGATTTGTAGGGCTTCTTGGAGTAGGGCCAAGACAAGTTGGCCCTTGACGCTGATCCTGGGTCAGTTTAGCATTTCCCCCACTAATTGGGGTTGGAGGAGGGGAAGCTGATCCTAGGTCTGTACCTAGGGGAAATGTCACCCTGGAGCGGAATTCTCCCAGTCGATTATCCAGCGGTGCTGAATCTCGAATCCGCTTTAGCACCATTGAACGTTTTATTATTTTGACAAAGGAGACTTTGTTAATTGTATCTTCCCCATCACAATTCATTTTACAGGCCTAGGGCATAGGGACTCAGTTGGACAAATAGAAAGCAATAAGGGTGATACGTTTTGACACAATCATACATTACACAATAACTTATCCGTCCCAGGGTTGCAGATATCCTACACGGAAGAGGAGGAGGAGGGGGGGGGCGCGCACGGCGGGCAGCTGACGTTTCCAACTAGCTGACGTTTCCAACTGTCCTCTCGGGAAACGGAAGATGCACCCTATGGATGTTTGTGTATGCGCTAGAGACGGACGTTTTCTGTATTTTATTAACGACGGACACGCCTCGTCAGTTGCATTGCATCCCCACGGAACATCATGCGAGTAGGAGCGACGCACCCAATGCCATGCTGAGCAACTCCCCGACTTTTCTGCTGGCCCTGACCACCGTAGCCGGACTACTCCAGCGGTGCCACTGCTGGAGCGACGAGGACCTCCTGTTACCCCCTATCAACTCTACCAACAGATTTTTGGCCAACTTGGAGGTGGACGTGCACTACTCGAAGAGATCCGTGGAGGAGAGCGAAGCCACCTCGTCAGACACCTCGTTACAGCCGTTGCCACAGTGCAACGTCAGCGTGCAGAGACTTTTCCCCACCTCGCTGGTGGCTCGTTGGGACAGCAACTTCGGTTTCCAGTGCGATGTGTTTATATATACCGCCAATAACCATGGAAGGGCTTTTTTCTCTGCTGCTATCAACAGAGCCATTTCACCTGTTCTCATCGAACACCTCGGAGTCACCGGCGGCCAGCAAGAGTTTAGACTGTGTGTTGGTTGTGGCATGTCACGATACCGGCGATTCGGCAAGTCAAAGGTTCAGCAGACGGGGGATCCCATCAATTTCTGCTGTGTTGACTTCAGCCTTGACGAACTAAATGGGGACAAAAGTTGGAGATTGAACCGTAAACCCATCGAGTCAACTCTAGTGGCTTGTTTCATGACTCTAGTGATAATAGTGTGGAGTGTTGCTGCCCTCATATGGCCGGTGCCTATCATTGCAGGATTTCTGCCCAACGGAATGGAACAGAGACGGCCGAGATAAATTATCAAATTCTGGAGATAAGCCCCCAGTAAAAAAATACTGTAGAAGACATATTTCAAAGTTTTTTTTCACATTCTACCCGTATGAAAGAATGTCTGTTTCCAGTTTTACCGTTTAGAATGAAAGAGTGCATTTTTGGTTTTGGTCTATTTCCTATTTATAGGCCTTCATTATAAGAAGACCAATAGTTTTAAAGGTAGGCTGTGTTATTGTATTACAGTGGCTATAGAATAGATGCATATGTAGAGTGTGTTAACAACATTTCACTGTAAACAGTGTTTGTATGGTTTTAAATCTTTGTAGGATTGTTGACAATAGGCCTGGCAGTGGTGTAGGGTGTCTGGAGAAGTGGGTATACTCTAATTTGGCCATAAATGTCCCAAACGGCCCGCCCAGCGAAGGAAAGGCACCCTGTGTGGAAAATTCTATGAGAAATAGTGACATACATGCTGTATTACCTACAATTATAAATCCCATATTGGTCTTTCACGGTCAGGCAAACACAAGCTGTACTGTGCAAGTGGGCTAATAGGAGGCATACTATTGATCAATTAGGCTGTCAACTGAGTCAGAAATTCAAAGGTTTCAGAGTTTTTTTTTCTCTGTTTTTTTTTCACTCTCAAAGTCACACTTTGTTTTATAGAAAAACAACAAATTTGGAAGTTCTAAGTCCATAACAATGCTTAAACCACATCAGGAGACCACTTTTGAGGTCTCGAAAGATCTAAGATCTTGTGTATTTACCCTTTAATTCAAGTGTGCAGGCACTGTTGTTTTGTTAGTGGTGTTTCTGTAGAACATGAGATGGAGTTTGCAAGACAAATGGCCACTGGATTGATGCAAATAATCATGATATCATTCTGCCATGTAGGCATAGGCTACTTTGTAGCTAGTTAACCTTTAATTGACAAGGTTTTTGGGAAAGCTTTTCCATCTACCAGAAGATTTTCCATCTAAAAATTGTTTTAAACCTAGATGTTTTACTTCATATTATGAGGCATGTCGTACCATTGCTTCAAAGTAGCCTAAAGCCAAAATCCCACCATAGAAAGGTGGGGGTAATTATTTTAAGAAGACTTCCTCATGCGTTCTCCTGTTCTACTAGTTTTCTTTAAACTTTCTTTCATTGTCTAACAGCCAAATGCATTATCCTACTCATATTAGCAACTGATGATGGTCGTTGCATCTTTAGATCTCCCCTATATCTAAATTTCTAATGGATATTTCAATCTCCGTCCCTGAAACCCCTCACATGTGTGGTGCGCATTTTAGAATCGTGTTTTCCTGCTAATTGCATTCACGTGTAGGCCTACCACTGTTTGCCCATTCCTGCATCTAAAATGTGAAGAAATAATAGTTTATAAACATTTTAAGCTAAACATTCTGATCTGTTCCATCAGCTGTATTAATTGATACGGCGTATACCTCCACTACACTACTTTTATAGCCTATGCATTGTGGGGATTAAGAAGTATACGCAATGCCCAATAAGTGGGTATACGGTGTAAACCTGCGCATACCCTCCACTACACACACCACTGAGGCCCGCTATTTGTAGTGTTTATATTTTTTCTCATGAATTCGAATTAAAAAGTGGCTGTAATACATGGTGGGTAGATCTTGTCAAGAATAAATGCATAAATGTCATAGGCCTACCTGAATTTATTTTTGATGTTGTATCAAATATTTTGAGGTACAGTCAACCCCTCTCTGGTATTGTTTAATATTGTTTATAATGTAACATTTTGCTAGATAACACTATTAAAGCAAAGCTGATAACCTATTTGTATTCATTTGTATGAGATAACATGAATAAATAAATAAATGAAATGTATTTGTTTGGCATAATACGGAGGTGAGGAGACCTATTTATTTAATGGAATGATGTACTTCGAATTGCTTGGAAATGGATTTGTAACCCCTCCCAGACTCATGAGCATCAATAATCTTTCTTCTGAGGGCCTCGGGTAGGTTTTCTGATCTTTGAATGATGTGTTACCACACACACACATGGTCAAGACCAAACCAGACCAATTTTCTTATCTTTATGGAAGGCTGGACCCTAAGTTTCTCTCTAATGTTTTCTAATCATTTGCACTTGTTTCGGTACCTAATTCTTATTTTAGCCATTTTATGTGATGGTAAAGGTAGGGGTGTACTAACTTTTTCCCCATAAGGAAAAGGCATTTTTGTTTATTTTCATTGCATAACATTTAACGTTTTTTTTTTGGTGTTATTTGTTAAATTGGGTAACCTTCATCTGTCAATAGTGTTGAAGTGAAGATTACATATCCATCTGTCCAAATATGTAAAAAATAAAAAAATAAAAAAAGAGAACTTTCCAGGGGGGGTGTACTTACTTTTTCACATGACTGTACATTATTAATTTGTATACAAACTGCTGGATATTGAATTGTGTTTAGTTGTCAAAGCAACCAAATATCAACATTTGAAAGACATGTATCTTCTGCTTGGATAGTTCCATCTGTGCCACTGAATTAGCTTGCCTTAAATTCCTGTTTAATAATTGATATGTTGGATTCAAATCTCCATCTTAACTAATAATCAAAGTGAAAGAATAGGACTAAATCAAATCAAACTTTAAATGCACTTTAAATAAAGTTTTATTTGATTTAGTCCTATTCTTTCACTTTGATTATTGGTTAAGATGGAGACGTCAATCCAACATATCAATTATTAATTTGTAGTCAAACTGTAATTAACGCCAGACTAAGCCAGCGGCAGAAAACGGGTCAAATTATATGTTTCATTGGACCAGTGAAGCTTGCTACCGAGGTCTTCAAGAAGCAGAGTAAGTATCACTCCTTAATTCACCCTTTTTTCAATGTTTTAGAATGATTCACTGATGTGGTAAAGCATAACATGTCCACCATGTTATGCCTATTTATAGTGAAAACTGATAATTGTTTGTAATTTTGAAAATATGGTTAATAAACAGGTTAAAAATCTTCCTCAGTGATCACTGCGCACTAGCTTGTTTTTCATCACATGAGTTTTAGCATAAAATGTCCCTCCTGTTACTGTTGTAACAGAGTGGGTGTAAATGCTAAATAAATAAGTGTTTAAAGCTTTAATTGGTACTTATAATTAATTTATTATACATTTATTTGTTATATACCTTCAAGAAAGAGTAGCTTAAATGGTATGCATGTATTTGTCAGGAAATGGCACCGTTGTCTGCTGCAGAAAAGCAGCGACGCTACAGGGCACGTCGTGATGCAGACCCTGAAAAAAGGCAGATATACCTCAAAGAGAAGGAAAGTAGGAGAAAGGACAGAGAGGAAGGAAGAAAGAGGAAAGTGTTAGAACTCAGTGAAAGAGAGAAACTTGAAGAACAATGAATGTCTACTACATGTAGATTTCAGCGAGAACTATTCCTGTAAGTATTCTCAAGAAATTCAATCAGTCCATTTTGGAGGGTCGCACCAGCAAGCAACACTACATACTGGAGTGCTGTACACTGCAGCTGAAGAGTCGCCAGTGTCTTTCTGTTCCATCTCACCTTCCAGGCAGCACGATCCCCCGGCTATCTGGGCCCACCTCAGCCCTGTGTTAGATATGGTGAGGGAGCGATACCCTCTGATCAATCGCCTCCATGTCTTCAGTGACGGGCCAGCTACTCAGTACAAACAAAAACAAAACTTTTACCTACTTTCAAAAGAACCTTTCAAGAAAGGCTTCAAAGACATCAGCTGGAACTTATTTGAGGCCAGCCATGGAAAGGGGGCTCCAGATGGTGTTGGTCAAAGTCAATGAAATGATGGATGTGCCCCCGCTTGTGCCTGTCAAAGGAACAATAAAAATCCACCAAGTCATCAGGTGGAACAATGGCTTATCAGTGTCTATACATAGACCTGGGCCACTGAGTTTGCATTGAAGATTACAGGGAGGGCAGTGTTAGCATAGGGCAGACAATAGGATCATAAAACCAGGCACTCTTCTCCATTGTTAAACAGTCACACAATCAGATTATATCTCGGCTATGTTACTAGGCATGGTTTCGGGGAAAGCAGCTGTGAGTGAGAGTGAGAGAGAGAGAGACTAAAGATAAAGGCGTTAATGGATACTGCATCACAGATAGGCCAATGTTTGTTCAGTAGGCCCTAGCTCACAGATGTGGGGCTGGTTAGCCATACAGGAAGTGGAGCCTAGCTGTTGACATCGATCATCTCCCGACACACTCCCTCAGTCATATGAGTATTTTCCAACACAATGTGGCACATCTCCAAATGCATGTCCGGTCAGGCTGAGAAAAACAGCAGTTGTCTGCTGACTAGTAGTCATACATGACAGTCATATATATATATTTTTTTACATGTTTTGTATTCTAAGACTCTGTTTATGTTTTTTACAAATGTATATAGTTTTGATAGCGGTAAGATTATGTAAAATACCCATGTGGTATAGAACAACCCTGCCTCCCCAACTGATGCCACTCTTCTACGTAATTAATCAATCCCTTCCCTGGTTGTTCATTCAGAGGGTGTGACACTGACCCTCACCCCTGACCAGGGCACTACTCTCAACATCAGCCAGAGTTTAGAGAGCAGCAGGGGGTCAAAGTGTACTGTATGCACTGGTACGGGCTTGAAGAGGTCATGCTCCAGGGTTGGAAGCAGTTATGTGGTGCTGCTGTCAGACCCCAAAGCTGCTGTGAACATGGAGTTCACCTGCCCCAAACCAGAGGAAGTCTTCACTGTGGAGGTGGTCAGGGAAATAGGTAATAACTCTCTATGAAATGTATAATGGTGGTGGTCCCATGGTATTTAGAGTGTCCATAGTGTCCTTAGAGTGTCTATAGCTTGTCCACATGGTACAGACATAGTGTCATTACAGTATAGGCATATTGTACACTGTAGTTATATTGCTATTACATAGTGATTACAAGTGGGATACCTGTGTGCATTTTCATAATAAATAGTCCATATGTGACTGTGTGTGTGAGCATACCTGTGTGTGCGTCTCTGTATTGACTTCCTCTGTGACTCCTACCCCCCTTCCATCAGATTGTACCACAAAGTCCTGTAATGGAGACATCACCCCCATTGAGTCTAGAACCGGAACGCTTCCACTCTAGAACTTCAACCGTACCTTTATCTGGAACCTAAAGGCCCCGGTTCCACGGGCGTTCCATTTGGACTTCACCCAGATGGGGCTGAGACAGATCCTGCCCTCTGAGAGATGTCCAGACCAGCACACGTATACCCTGCTAGCCCTCCAGAGGACAGGGGAGGCTGCCATCGGGACATACTGCAGGAACCGCAGCATCTCTGGGGCTCAGGTCCTGAACCAGGGCAGGCTCTCTCTGGAGGTCACTGGAGGATGGCAACTGAACCCCACCATGTTCAATGTGTCTGTTGGAGAGGAAATCAAATGTGAGCTGATCAGACAGTGGTTTCAGACGTAAAATCACATTGGTTTCATTTAGTTAATAAGTAGTCTTGTGTAGCTCAGATGGTAGAGCATGGTGCTTGCAACACCATGGTTGTGGGTTCAATTCCCACGGGGGACCAGTACGAAAAAAGTATGAACATGTATGCACTAACTAACTGTAAGTCGCTCTGGATAAGAGCGTCTGTTAAATGTAAAATATCTAAATGGATTACTTATGTCTGTATGTTTTTAGTCATGGCCACAGACATGATTTAATGGACCTGGTTAACCTTGTATTTTCTGACACTTCATCAACATATCATTGTCCCTCAGCACTTGCCGTCCTCAAAGTGACTTTACCGGAAGGGACGTCGTCTACGGAGTTGCTCTCTCAAAAACTACTCGAACAGTTTCCCTGACGATGACCTGATGGAGTGGAAGTTTGTGGTCCCTCCCAAACACAACGCTACTGTTGTCTTCCTGCGTCAGACCAAGCCACAGTGCCTGGAGAAGGAGCCGGCCGTGGAGTATCACCACAGTAACAACGCCGGGACTCCTTCTCCCTGACCCTAAGGAACTGTGAGATGAACAGCATCGGAGACGGCCCCACTGATCTCTTCATCCGCTTCCAGGTTTTAGCCAAGAGGAGGAGTCTTCCAGGTCGGTAAAGGACACCGAGTACAATACACTAGATGGCTTTAGAAATGTTTTTCCAAAATCCTCCTTGAGTATCCCCAGCAGTTTGACTGACTTTATTTTTTCCATTACCAGCATGCCTGATTCAACTGGTCAACTAAATCAAGCTCTTAATTAGTTGAATCGGGTGTGCTAGTACTGGAATAGGGAAATGGAATGGCTAGGTGTGCTCCAGGAAAGGTTTGGAAAACACAGCTTTAGAAAAAAAGGCAAGAGGATGAATCATGTGTGAGTTTGTGGAAAGCCTTGCCCTTTCCCTCAACTCCTAACACGTATGAACACAGCTGACCAAATTACGCAAGATTTTACTTCTAGGTTAGGAGATTAGACAAGGTATGACTGCAATCCATGCTTTGGTTTAGTTTCCCTTGCTCTGTATTCAGATGCTAACGTTTTAGAATTTGTCTATAGGAGTATGGGCTCATTGTAATGGCTGGAATAGAATACATTTAACAGTATAAAACACAAACATATGGAAACCACATGTTACATTTTTCTATTCCAGCCATTACATTGAGCCCATGCTCCTATTGCTCCTCCCACCAGCCTCTACTGTAGTCATGGTACCTACAATAGCATGTTTTGCGCATCATGTCCAAATGATCATAAAGTATCTCAAATTGATCGTGTAGCTCAACAAAATCACTTTGTACATGATGCGTGAAAAAGTATAATATATGTACCATGACTTGCATGGGATTTGTGCCACAAATGCAAAAATGAAACTAAGCCAAAGCATGGATTGCTGTCATAACTTGTCCATAGACTACTTCCACATAAGAAATCCAATATGTAATTTTGTAATTTGGGTGACCATCCCTTTAAGGATAATTGTTGTGTAGTGCATTTAGATGATGTAGTAGTAGTGATAGTAGCTACTGTAGTGGTACAGATCCAACATATTACAATTCATCATCATAACATGGAGCTTTTAGATATGTGGTAATTTGATTAACCACTGTCTTGTGGTTAATGTTTACAACCATAAAAGGGGTTTACTGTAGATCAGTGGCGACTTCTTCCTAAATGTGAAATCCTTGTCTTAATTTTGCTGTGGGCCTGCGTGAGTTATAGTAAGTTAGTCAGTGGAAGTGGATGTGCAGCTACATGTTGAATGATTTGTTACTGTGACATACTTTGCCGTGTTGTGCAACGTGGACCTGAGAAAAGAGCAGAGGCTTTCCCTTCACATTGAGAAGACCAACCCCATGTCTGACTGTGAGCTGAAGCTGAACTCTGTCATCCAGGAGAAAATCCCTATTCCCTCAGGGAAGATCTCTCAGCTGTCCTTCCAGAACTGCCCATGTCAGGAGCTGCCGGCGTTGTTACCGTGGTGATACTCCACGGCCGGCTCCTTCTCCAGGCACTGTGGCTTGGTCTGACGCAGGAAGACAACAGTAGCGTTGTGTTTGGGAGGGACCACAAACTTCCACTCCATCAGGTCATCGTCAGGGAAACTCAGAACAAACTCAATTTGTTGGGGCATGGACTCGCTCATTAGGTAGGATTAGCCAGCTGCCTATGGCGGCAGATTGACGAGGGTGGCATTTTCTGAGCTAAACTGACCAAACAATTACAATTTTTCTCAACCAGTGGCATATGGGCTTTTTAGGTGAGCGCTGATGCCACTGGTCCATTTCCAGCGTGCCTCTCCGGGCTGCTGTTGGAGAGACGCTCCACCAACGTTCCGTCAAAAAAATAATCTAACATAAATCATGTAGCAGATATAGGATATATGGTAGAAAGAGTATGTGGCCTTTTCTGTAGCCTACAGGCTGGAGATAAAATGTATGACTATGTAATGAGACTGACACTTTTTACATCATGCAGGTTTCTCTGATCATATAGCCTAACCTAAATGGCGCTCAATCAAATAAAACATTTTAACAAACATAACCTAAAAACAGGACAGGTAAAAGTAAAATGGACAATATGGAATGGACAATCACAACTGTTGTCCAGGAGTTTCACCCCATTGTCATGATCAGTGGTTTCAAGTTTGTATCCCTTCATTTTTGACAAGCTGATCGTAGCGAAAAACAAAATACTTTTGCATTTCCTGCTGTGCAAATAGGGTCATGATATCTCCTGATAAAGTTTATAGCTAATATTCAGAGCTTAAAATAGCTAAATTGATGAGTCACAGGAATCAGGACTAATAAAGCCAATGCAATGGCCTGTTTTACAAACAGTGGGCCTACCACATGGATGGGCATTCATAAAATTCAATTTCAGGCAACGCTGTAGGCTACACCTCAGTAAGTACGGAAGCACGGCCGACGCCTTTTGGGCGTCATTTTTTGGTGGTCTGGATCGGCCTTGATTTCCACATTCACGGACATTGGTTTTTGGTCCGATTTTTTTTGCTTACTTTGAGTATTCTAGTTTTGCGGGGACAGCATTTTTTGGTCTCGACTAGGGCGGCAGAATGGCAAGGACCGGCCCTGGATGTGTCAAGTTGGCTGGATGTCCTTTGGGTGGTGGACCATTCTTGATACTCAGGGGAAACTGTTGCAGTTCTTGACACAAACCGGTACACTTGGCACCAACTACCATACCCTATTCAAAGGCACTTAAATCTTTTGTTTTGCCCATTCACCTTCTAAATGGTATACATTCACAATACATGTCTCAATTGTCTCAAGGCTTAAAATTCCTTCTTTAACCCGTCTCTTCCCCTTCAACTACACTGATTGAAGTGGATTTAATAAGTGACATCAATAAGGGATCATAGCTGTCACCTGGTCAGTCTGTCATGGAAAGCGTGTTCCTAATGTTTTGCATGTTCAGTGTATATTAAGTATTATCAGCCTCCGGATTTGAAACATTGTTAGTGAGTGGGTTGATAATGGGATATCAGTGAATACTGACCTGTGTGTGTGTTCCTGTTCCTCAGACCTGCTTCTGACCAACATCCTGAGTACGGTGGCAGCTCTGATGGTTCTCATGGTGGTTGTGTTGGCTGTGGTGTTCAAGTAAGTGAGCTACTTTTTTGCTAACCCTTCATGAAAACTGTTGGGATGGTTTCTCAGACACAGATTAATCTCCATGAAAAATAAGTAGCAGGAACGTATTGCAAAATAACCACAAGTGCTCTTGCAGGGGAATGGTAATAGAAAAGCAAAAATAATCACAAGTAGGTGCTAAGGACACCCTGATGAAGGCCTAAGCCAATTTGGTGTATTTTAATGTCTTAGCCCACATTGAAGGCTTTTTAACTTTCAAACCCACATGAGTGTCTGGACTTAGATTTTTTTTGATGCCACTTAGCACCTATTTGTAGTTATGTTTTTATTTTTCAATTAGAGATTAATATCCATTGAAAGTGCTTTTTAGTCCAGGATTAGGCTTAATCTGTGTCTGAGAAACCGGCCTTTTGAGTACATATGGTAACTATGCATTAGAAGGTGAGGCGCAACACACACTCCATACAATCATTTATTCTATATTAAAAAAACATTTCAGTATACACAGACCTTCAGCAGACCCGCATTGTGCCTCACTCAGGCATCCTTTACTAGGATATGAAACTGGAACATTTTAGAGTGATTTCTTCAGCAAGAACTGCTATAGTTGTTTAATCAAGTTTTATTACGACAATATAGGCTACTCCTCCCTTACGTTCACATTGTTTTTACAATTTCAAAATAAAAAAAGACTGCTTGTAAAGCCATAATATGGACAGGCTCAGGCTGCAGGTCATAGGCCTAGGTCGGAGAGGTCTTGCATTTTCAGTCCTGATCAAGAGTCTTGGTGTGAGTCCTCATATGCAATGTCAGATCCTGGCGAGTATCGAAACTTTCGTTACACCCAAGACAGCGATACGGTTTCAGTTTGTGATTGCTCATATGCTCATCCAGCAAAACCTTCTCATCCTCTGTGAAACATATACCACAGATGTAACAAGAAAGCAATCCTGTACTCGCAACATGAAAATGTAGATGTTCTTTCAAACTTTCTACAGACTTAAAGGATCTTCCGCAGATACCACACTGAGACAGCTGTGTGTGTCTATGTGCATGAATCACTAGAGACGCCATGGTGATGAAAGGCTTTGCACATATTCTACAACGACAAACAGCATTACTGGGGATAGGGGATTTCAGATGGGACAACTCTGTGGGTTCTCTGACTTTAGTACAAACATGGAAGCTTGGTCCAGATTTTGTCTGTGTTCTCTTTGACTTGAGTGGAGTTCCTTCACTCTCCATCAGATTAACACTTTCACCACTCTCACTCTGAGTTGCAGACCAGTCTGAATTGGCTGCAGAGGGGGGCTGAGAGTCACTGTTACTGAAGTACTCTGTTTTAATCTGTTCAATTTGCATTGTGGTGCTGGGTAACTCATCCCTCTCTGTGTTTTCTTTGGTTAAAATTTGGTTAAGATGTGAGGACTGACTTGGGTTCTGATTAGAGTCACCTTTTACTCTGGCAGTAGATATGAAGGCTTCGGTATCAGCAGAATCATCAGTATAATCAGTATCATAGTCCATCCCTTGAAGCTGCTCTCGTCCCTGACTGATGACCCATAGTTCATCCTGTTCCTCTTTGACCTGCCCCAGACAGGGACTACACTCCTGCTTGCAGTGCTGCTGCTCAGGGGGAACCTCCTCTTCAGAGATGGCGAGTGTGAGCTGCTGGAGGTCTGTGGGGAAAAAGATCATGACATACTTAGCTAGTACATTGGCTATTACATTCAGATGCTGAGATGCTGGCTTGCAAGAAATTGATTCTAGCCTGATACATGCAACTTTTGAGCTATGACAACAGTGATGGAAACAGAGTTTCTGTACAGCCTTATAAATACCTACAGATAATTTGTTCGTTCGACATGGTGTGATCTTTTTGTGTGGTAAAATTAATGATGCGAGAAATGGCGGTGCAGACGCCTTCATGCACAAATATTGATATAATAACCCTCATATCGGAGAAATGGCGGTGCACGCGCCTTTAGCTCAAATATTTATATAATCATCAAATCGAAGTACATTTGCAGTCACGAGATTATATGGTGTGTGGTCGTGTATGACTCGTTAAACTGTGTAGTTTATAAAGCTACAGATGAAATAAAGTATGACATTCACAGGGTGTTGAAAGTGCACGGTGATGAGCTTGATGCTGTTTTCCAATAATATTAGAATATCATAATGTAGCCAGGTTGTTGGATCGAATCCCCGAACGGACAAGGTAAAAATCTGTCGTTCTGCCCCTGAACAAAGGCCGTTAACCCACTTTTCATAGGCCGTCATTGTAAATAAGAATTTGTTCTCAACTGACTAGCCTAGTTAAATAAAGGTTAAATAAAATAAAAATGTAGACTAGCCTGCCTGGAATTTATGCGAGCTGTTGGCTAGAACACACGAGCCAAGACCAGAGTATGCACATTTGCTATTTAACGCAACAGTTTGTGACAAAACTATCGGTAGAGTTCGAAATGTGATGAAAACAAAACTTTAGATTTGTATCCGGTAAATTCTGTATAAAAAATACATTGTATGCACTACGTCGTCACGCACTCCGTTTGGTGGAAACACTATTGGTGGGAAAATTCGAATTTTCTTCATACTGATTTTAGATTATTCGCATGAAAATCTGTCGCCAATTGGATGAAAATGTAGCTAGTGATGACTTACATTTAAATAAACAATATGCATTAGCAATGTGTATAAAATAACGGTTGTTACTGGCTTAGGTAATAAGTAAAACACCTTCTAGTCTCTGTAACTGTATTGCTGGTTTAAGAACGACATCAAGCAGCCTCTGTAGGCGGGCTTTCTCTTCTTCCACACTGGACACTTTTTCCTTGTACTCTGCTATCGTTCGGTCTTTCTCCTCTTTTGAACGGCATAATTCTTGCTGGTACTCTGCTATCGTGGTTTCAACTGCCCCGAAAAGCTCATCAACAGCCGCCTTTAATCGCCTGTTGAAAAACATCTTCAATGATTTCATGTTAAGCAACATTTTCGCTAGTTGAGTTGCTCCAAGCTAGTGTTGTTTTCTCGCGTGTTTTTCCTGTTCTATCGTTCCACGAGCTCTTTTTCGAAACACATTTTTACACTATCACCACCTGCTGGAGTGGAGTGCAACAGCGATGGTGGCGATAAATGTGGTATTTGTATTTTACTTGTACTGTAGCTTATTCTATATAGCTACACTCCTAGGTATTTTCAATTACAACAAATAACGGACATGTACATGTATGGCATTGTTGTCATGATAAGTGTACACATACATAGGGACTTTATATCATTATGGGACTTAATAAGTGACTATTTAAGACAACAATTTTTTCTCTTTGCAGTAGCCTACCTTGCGCGAGATAATGTGTTTTCATCTCCCTCCTGTTGAGTAGGAAGAAGAAGAGGCAGCTGTCTCACCAGGTGTCCATCTACAACCCCAAAGGGACCAGCTTCCTGCCAGGGCACAACGGGAGGTTCCCCAAATCACGAAAAGACAACGAGTCCCACATCTACGCCTCGATCGAGGACACACTTGTATACAGCCATCTCCTGCGAGACAGGGTAGAGATGGGTGTCAATGGAGACCCTGCTGTGGATGTGTACCAGAGCTTTACTGGCCCCACAGAGGATAAGCCCCTGTCTCTGGGGATAGTCACCCATCCGCAATAGACCCTTAAGTCAAGCCCAGCTGACTATGGTGGACAACAAGCTGAAAATGGAAGAAGTTCAAGATGACGGTCAATCTCCCTCGGTCTGGGGCACCATGCAAGATCTCACCTCGTGGGGCATCAATGATCATGAGGAAGGTGAGGGTTCAGCCCAGAACTACACGGCAGGACCTGGTCAATGATCTGAAGAGAGCTGGGACCACAGTCTCAAAGAAAACCATTAGTAACACACTGCGCCGTAATGGATTAAAATCCTGCAGCTCACGCAAGGTCCCCCTGCTCAAGCCAGCGCATGTCCAGGCCCGTCTGAAGTTTGCCAATGACCATCTGGATGATCCAGAGGAGGAATGGGAGAAGGTCATGTGGTCTGATGAGACAGAAATAGAGCTTTTTGGTCTAAACTCCACTTGCCGTGTTTGGAGGAAGAAGAAGGATGAGTACAACCCCAGGAACACCATCCCAACCGTGAAGCATGGAGGTGGAAACATCATTCTTTGAGGATGCTTTTCTGCAAAGGGGACAGGACGACTGCACCGTATTGAGGGGAGGATGGATGGGGCCATGTATCGTGAGATCTTGGCCAACAAACTCCTTCCCTCAGTAAGAGCATTGAAGATGGGTCGTGGCTGGGTCTTCCAGCATGACAACGACCCGAAACACACAGCCAGGGCAACTAAGGAGTGGCTCCGTAAGAAGCATCTCAAGGTCCTGGAGTGGCCTAGCCAGTCTCCAGACCTGAACCCAATAGAAAATCTTTGGAGGGAGATGAAAGTCCGTATTGCCCAGCGACAGCCCCAAAACCTGAAGGATCTGGAGAAGGTCTGTATGGAGGAGTGGGCCAAAATCCCTGCTGCAGTGTGTGCAAACCTGGTCAAGAACTACAGGAAACGTATGATCTCTGTAATTGCAAACAAAGGTTTCTGTACCAAATATTAAGTTCTGCTTTTCTGATGTATAAAATACTTATGTCATGCAATAAAATGCAAATTAATTACTTAAAAATCATACAATGTGATTTTCTGGATTTTTGTTTTAGATTCCGTCACTCACAGTTGAAGAGTACCTATGATAAAAATTACAGACTTCTACATGCTTTGTAAGTGGGAAAACCTGCAAAATCGGCAGTGTATCAAAATCTTGTTCTCCCCACTGTATAGATAGATAGATAGATAGATAGATAGATAGATAGATAGATAGGTACTTTATTGATCCCCCGGGGGGGAAATTTCATTGTCAAGCAGCTACAACAAAACACAGGGCAAGTGCAAAATGCCACAACGAAAGTACACAAAAGACAGATACACGGTACATGATACATAGAGCGGCAGTATGAAAAAGTATAGAAATACAAGATATCTGGAGTGCAGAAAAAAGCTATAAAAGGACATTGCATAGTATGGGTGGTTGGCTGAATATGTACACTATACGTTGGTGGATGTTGGATGGTTAACTATACTATACAGGTCGATGGCAGAGAAATACTTCAGTAGCTAAAAATGCGTATGATATGAGCGAGGGTAATAATAGTTTACTTAATAGACAGACTGGGTAAATGAACAGGTAAGTGAAAATTTTGCATGGTTAAATTAGCTGTACAGTTAGGTATACAGTTATATTTACAGATAAGTGAATACTTGCATGTTTACACAAACTGTACAGGTAAATGACAGGAAGAGATACTTTAATAGCTAAATGTGTGTATGATATCATTTGGGGTAATAATAGTAATTCCCTTAAAATACAGTCCTTAGTGCGCAGGGTTTAATTACAGACAACTGCACTTATTGCACATTTGATATACTAAAAGCAATGAGAAAAGTATGTGTTTGATACAGTTGATAACGTCATGTGTTTTGGCTGTGGGCACCTTTGCACTGCATAGTGAAGTGTAACATTTTATGTGAGCAGCACCCATGCCAAGTTTTTATTTCCCAAATTTTTGCTTTCGATTTATTTGAAGGGTATGTACAAAATGTTTTTTTTTTATGTACAGAATGTGGAATTTATTTTGAACAGTAAGGACCAGTTTCATGGATGTAGAAAAACCTATTATTGGACTAAAAAGCACTTAGTTTCAATTGATTGCTCCATTGAGCATCCTTTTATTTTTAAGGAATAGATTTAATCTGGGTCCTGGCAACTGACCCTCAATTTTTAAATAATCTTACTTTTGAATGAAGGATAATGGAGATGAACATGCTATGTGAATTTGTATATTTTATGTTTTTTTTTTACAGTGAATGTGAAGGAGGAGAAAATGTCAAAGTAAAAATGTATTGTTTCATAAATCAAAATTTTCACACACACTCAAATCCTAGTTTATTCATCATATGCACAGGATACAGCGTAAACGGTGCAATTAAATGCTTACTTGCTAGCTTCCTCAACATTGCAGAAATAATAAAACAAGCTGTAAAACTGGAGCAGTCCATAATACTATGTCAGTAATAAAAAAGTAGTTAACAAAAACAATATACTGTGAATATACTACTGTATGTCAGTATGCTGTTATATACAAGTAAGTGAATAGTGACTAGTTAGGAGCAAGGTAGAGTGGTATATAATAAATAGGTACAGTTGAAGTCGGAAGTTTACATACACTTAGGTGGAAATCATTCAAACTCGTTTTTCAACCACTCCACAGATTTCATGTTAACTAAGTATAGTTTTGGCATCTACTTTGTGCATCACACAAGTAATTCTTCCAACAATTGTTTACAGAAAGATTATTTCACTTATAATTCACTATATCACAATTCCAGTGGGTCAGACGTTTATATACACTAAGTTGACTGTGCCTTTAAACAGCTTGGAGAATTCCAGAAAATTATGTCATGGCTTTAAAAGCTTCTGATGGGCTGATTGACATAATTTGAGTGAATTGGAGTTGTACCTGTGGATGTATTTTAAGGTCTACCTTCAAACTCAGTGCCTCTTTGTAAGACATCACAGGAAAAGCAAAAGAAGTCAGCCAAGAGCTGAGAAAAACAATTGTAGACCTTCACAAGTCTGGTTCATCATTGGGAGAAATTTCCAAACGCCTCAAGGTACCACGTTCATCTGTACAAACAATAGTACGCAAGTATAAACACCATGGGACCACTCAGCCGTCATATCGCTCAGGAAGGAGACGCGTTCTGTCTCCTAGAGATGAACGTACTTTGTTGTGAGAAGTGCAAATCAATCCCAGAACAACAGCAAATGACCTTGTGAAGATGCTGGAGGGAACAGGTACAAAGGTATCTATATCCACAGTCAAACGAGCCCTATATTGACATAACCTGAAATGCAGATCAGCAAGGAAGAAGCCACTGCTCCAAAACCACCATAAAAAAGCCAGACTACGGTTTGCAACTGCACATGGGGACAAAGATCCTACTTTTTGGAGAAATGTCCTCTGGTCTGATGAAACAAAAATAGAACTGTTTGGCCATAATGATCATCGCTATGTTTGGAGGAAAAAGGGGGAGGCTTGCAAGCCGAAGAACACTGTCCTAACCGTGAAGCACGGGGTGGCAGCATCATGTTGTGGGGGTGCTTTTGTTGCAGGAGGGACTGGTGCACTTCACAAAATAGATGGCATCATGAGGAAGAAAATGATGTGGATATATTGAAGCAACATCTCAATACATCAGTCAGGAAGTTAAAGCTTGGTCACAAATGGGTCTTCCAAATGGACAATGACCCCAAGCAAACTTCCAAAGTTGTGGCAAAATGGCTTAAGGACAACAAAGTCAAGGTATTGGTGTGGCCATCACAAAGCCCTGACCACATTCCTATAGAAAATGTGTGGGCAGACCTGAAAAAGCATGTGCCAGCAACCTGACTCAGTTACACCAAGTCTGTCAGGAGCTTGTGGAAGGCTACCCGAAACGTTTGACCCAAGTTAAACAATGTAAAGGCAATGCTACCAAATACTAATTGAGTGTATGTAAACTTCTGACCCACTGGGAATGTGATGAAAGAAATCATTCTCTCTACTATTACTCTGACATTTCACATTCTTAAAATAAAGTGGTGATCCTAACTGACCTAAAACAGTGATTCTTTACTAGCATTAAATGTCAGGAATTGAGAAAAACTGAGTTTAAGTTTATTTGGTTAAGGTGTATGTAAACTTCTGACTTCAATTGTATGTGTGTTGTGTGTGTGTGTGAGAGGGAGAGAGAAGTGGGAATGCAGAGATTCTGTGCAAATAGTCTTAAAGTGCAGGTGGACTGTTCAACAGTCTTATGGCCATGAGGTAGAAACTGTCTAGCTGTTCAACAGTCTTATGGCCATGAGGTAGAAACTGTCTAGCTGTTCAACAGTCTTATGGGCATGAGGTAGAAACTGTCTAGCTGTTCAACAGTCTTATGGCCATGAGGTAGAAACTGTCTAGCTGTTCAACAGTCTTATGGCCATGAGGTAGAAACTGTCTCTGAGACCCAATGCCCACTGAAAAATAAGTGTGTATATGGTAATGCAGTGTATACCCTCCACTACACCACTGCAGAGGACGGATGAGATAGGATGCAGGACTTGAGCAATCCAATTGAGAAAAGGCCAATGACTACAGTATAAAGGCCAAGAATTTACTAGACTGAAATAATCTATTGAAGAAAAGTATAAAACATTTCATACACGATTCTGAACGAATAATACTAATGAATAGATAATAACCTAAGAAGTTTGACAGAAAAATGTATCTGCATCTAATAGATATAATTAATCATTCGATTAGTAAACTTTGTCAAACCAACCTTCTGCGATTCAGAGTGAGAACTAAAATGGATTATCGATGTAGTCGATCAAGAGTGGGCCCTTATGCTTCGAGCACGCACACGTCTGCTCCCGGTTGGATAACTTTGCTAGCTAATTGATGGACCATAGTAGAAGAAAATGACAGATTACACCGAGGAGCAGCGAAACGAGCTGGAAGCTATAGAGTCAATTTACCCGGACTCGTTTACAGGTGAGCTTTCTGCAAGCCTGTCTCGGTTGGTTTGCAAGCTGGAGAACGATAGCTTGCCAGCTGGCTAACTAAGGTTAGCAGTGTGGTGCCAATTTAGCTAGCTAGCAAGCCAACAACCTTCGAAACATCTAGGATAAATGGTCTTAGCCAACTCCTTAACTATCATGTTTATAGTTATAACTAGAAATGATCACATAATGAAACACCCTCGATCACCACACACTCAAAGTTAGTCAGTGCCACTGTACTGTTTAGCTAGTAAAACAAACTCAACTGCACTGACAGTGCCACAGCTAGCCATTCAGGCTCTGCAGCAGGTGAGTTGATCATAGTTAACGTCTTCCACTTTTCAATAGCGCAAGTCTTTTAGATAAACAGGAACCACTTTTTGTTCAGGCTTTCTCCTTTTATCATTTGCATAACAATAATGTGACTGCTGTGCAGACTTTCATATTTGTTTTGGCCCTCCTGTAGTGCTATCAGAGTTCCCCATCAGCTTCACCATCACTGTGACATCGGACGCAGGGGAAAACGATGAAAGTAAGCAGTAACCTAATCTATCACTCTCTGGCCTGAGCCTTGTCTAGATCTGTTGGGCTACACTAGCCTGTTCCCATATGACATGACTTGTCAGTCGAGTTGGCTAATTAAAGCACTTACATATCTGCGACCAGGCTAGGGTTTAACTACATTATTGTTTGTTTATTTGTTAACCTAATGCCTCTGTGCTATTGTAGCAGTTGAAGTGACACTACAGTTCACCTATGTGGAGAAGTATCCAGACGAGGTGCCGCTGTGGGAGATCTACTCCCAGGAGAACCTGGAGGATTCAGACGCAGAAGGCATCCTCACCTTACTGCGGCAGCAGGTCTGTTACACACGTGCACACACACTCACTCATAAGGCTGTTACGGTGACCGTATTACCGACACACCGGCGGTCAAATTCCATATGACCGTTTAGTCACGATAATTAGGCTTCTCCAATCTCAGATGCTGCTGATGGTCATTAGTAGCCTACCAAACTTGCTAGGTGCCTGGTACTCTGCACTCTATTGTCCCTCTAATTACTCTGGCATCAACGAAAAATGTATTCGAAAATTGAATCAAACACTTCATGAGAGCTCATGTTGCGCAACCTTTCTATAGGCTATACAGTTGCGTGACAAAACGGAGATGGCCTCTATTAAAAAGAGGAGGATTCCATCAGCTTTCTATAGGCTAGGCTTACTATATTTACTTCTCAACCTTTCTTTTAAGCACATTGCTTCTCTTTACAACAGGAGTATAGCCTACCTGACTGGCATGAAAATGAACCATGGGAAAAGCGTCCTCCATTCACTATTTAAGTGCATAGATGATATGTATTTTTTTGTATGTTTTGAGACAGTTGCGTGATAATGGTCCATTAAAAATCAAAACAAATTTCACACATATATTATTTAATATATGTAAAGGCAAGATTAAATAAAGAATAGTGTGATGGGTGACAATATTAGCCTATCACTTGTGAATTATATAAATTATCACTTGTGAATGATGCCCAGTATAAGGCAAACAGTGCATGTTTTTGCGACTATATGTTTTGATAAGGTTTGTATCACAACTAAAGTAGCCAAATCACTTATTAAAATTAAGCACAATAATTCACTTTACAATGGGTGTAGAGCCTAACTCGCATACATACGCAATGCGTGAGTTTCAAGTTTGGGGAAGATAATTTTCACCATAAAAATGCACCTTTATAATAAAATCATTACATGTTTGTTTTGTGGTGTTTTCCTGCTAATGGAACATTCATTCTTATAGCCTGCTGCCGTGTGCGCATCGCTGCGCTTCTAATGTGAAGAAATAGCGTAATAGTTTATCAACATTTTAAGCTAAACGTTCTCATCTGTTGCGTCAGACTCATTGCTTAAAACAGGTTTTTTGATGCTAGTGGTTATATATATTTGGGACCTATCGCATCCCACAACGGTCCCGGACTATGTTTGGAACATTTATTTCTCCTACAGAATAAAATGGGTACATTTTTGTACTATGGGGGATAGTAGATTGCCAGGCTAGTGCTTTTGCTGCTCGTTAGGACTACTCATCTTGTTGGCTGACGAAAAGTAAATATGGACAGTTCTTCCAATATCTTCAATATGCGCCTTGGAATTGGATAAGGATGCTCGCAGTTGCGTCCCAGATGTCTGTCTTCACTTGTAGCCTGTGAGAAAGACCTGATCACTTAACTGAGAGCCATGTAAGTAAGAGGTGCTTCGGCACGCAGCGGGGAGAAGGGAATTATAATTATTACATGCAGCCCAAGGGCATAACGACTACTGGCCGCAAAAGGCATGGCCACACAAAGGGGATGCAGGCGAGCATTATCAAGTGCTTGTCAAATTGTGAATGAGAGACTGATGAAGTGTACAGCCTGCGCAAAAAACAATGCAGAGCTCATGCCTTCCATGCAAATAAATCAGCCTTAGAATGTATTAAAAATCAAATACATATAGCACAACGTTTGTATCACAACTAAAGTTACATAAATAACTCTAAATTAAGCATGTAGGAGTACCTGTTTCTTTGTTAACCACTCAACACAGAATAGCCGTATGTGCGCACTACCTCTAATTGTTTGGAGAAAATATCCTTTCTATTTTATTCAGCCATGTTCAGTTGTATTCTTCATACTATAAAAATAATGCCACGGAATTCTAATAAAATCTTAAAATAATCTGGTAAATAAACTAGTGTGGCACACAGCCGTATGGCATAGCCAGATCAGGACCTAACATAAGGACAACGCAGAGTATGCTATTCTGTTCTTCTGAAATAGACTACATTTTCTTCATATCATGTTCCTTTAGACCTGTCTAAAATAAATAATGGATTTATTGTGATGGTGTAGGCTATATTACATGGATTTATTTGACTTTTTTTAAAACGTAGAAGCTCCAAAGGTCTACAACAGTGGCTTGTAGGGTATGCGTTGAAGACCGGAGATGCTAAATGGGTTTATGTTAATTAACGGTAAATTACGGTGAGACCAGCAGTTATTTGCTTGACAATCACTGGCTGACAGCCTTACTCACTCACTCTGTGTCACGCACAGTCTGTCTGTTCCACCATCCTTGCCTTACTGCAGCTCTGTCTGTATGTTTGTTTGTCCGTCTGTCTCTCTCGGGCCTATCTATTCAGTATTACTTGGCAATGAGAGAGCTTACATCTGTGTTTTTGTTTTTCTAGGCTGAGGAAAACCTTGGAATGGTGATGATATTCACCCTAGTTACAGCAGTTCAGGACAAACTGAACGAATTAGTCGACGAGATCAAAAACAGAAGAGAGGAAGAGAAGAGGCGAAAAGAGGAGGCGGCGGAGGAGGCAGAGAAGGTGCTCTTCCAAGGAACAGTGGTCACCATCGAGAACTTCCTGTCATGGAAAGCCAAGTTTGAGCTGGAGATGGCTGAGTTGAGGAGGAAACGGCAGAAAGAGGAGGAGCAGCAGCAGGCTGGAAAGATTAAACTCACAGGTATGTGTGTCTACCTCCCAAACCCTCTACATCCTCAGCCTAGAGCCATCTGGATTAGGGTTGAATTGCAGGAATCTGGTTACTGAGATTTACCGGGATTTACCTCCCAAAACCACTCCCTTTTCCCTGGATAAATAACTGTAATTTTGTGAGAAACCGGTAAATTATTTATATGAACCGCTTGTCGTGAAAAGGAACTGTTAATTATATGCCATGTCTAAATCTGGCTTCTCTACAGCCTCTGCATGATGAATCATCAGTGCTCAGGGCTGGGACAGAGAGCCCATCTCAGTATGGAGCGCAGTTCACAATGCATGTAGACCTGTCATCTCATCATGGTAACTTTTTATCTTGTGACAGGTAGGCCTGCAATTGCTGTAGCAGTCTATGCTACAGGAATATAAAGACCTAATGTGTGTCTAATTTACCCATCTCCATCTGGCTTTCAGGGTTCACCCTATTTTTAATTGTAAAGATTGTTTTATTTTGTATTTCAGCTGCAGATTTAAAACAGCCTATCACTTGAATATCATTGCTTTAAATCCGTGCACGCTCGAGCACTCTCTCACAGCCTTTCTCTCTCTCCATCAACTCCATTCAGCAAGCTCTTGTTTGCTGAAAGGTGAATACAGCAGCCAATAGAACTCACAGGTATTTTGAAAGAAGAACGAATGTGCAATGGCGGTAATCTAAAGCCTTCTGCATCTAATTCTAGTCCTATATTATTCAAGGATGTCATTATAATGATGAAGATAAGGACAACAAAACGTATTTCATTTAACTGTTGAAAGCGAGGAAGGAATGAAGTAACAATAGAGAGAGAAAGAGGAGGTAGTTTTGGGGAAATATTATGAAAGATATTTATGCATCAGCCTACTAATTATACAAACAGACCCTATTATATTTCAAAATGAAAATCTAATTCGCTAGCCTATGCTTCTAACTTTGTAGGCTGCATGTGCAGCACCAGAATTACATGTTCTCTCCGAACATTATCATGATTTGAACGATGTGCGTAATTCCAGTCAATACAATACAGATGTTTACGTACACCTAAATACATTTAAACTCAGTTTCTCAATTCCTGACATTTAATCCTAGTAAAAATTCAGTTAGGATCACCACTTTATTTTAAGAATGTGAAATGTCAGAATAATAGTAGAGAGAATGATTTATTTATTTCAGCTTTTATTTCTTTCATCACATTCCCAGTGGGTCAGAAGTTTACATACTCAATAAGTATTTGGTAGCAACGTTTCAGGAAGCCTTCTACAAGCTTCCTACAATAAGTTGGGTGAATTCTGGCCCATTCCTCCTGACAGAACTGGTATAACTGAGTCAGGTGTGTAGGCCTCCTTGCTCGCACACACGCTGTTTCAGTTCTGCCCACAAATGTTCTATAGGATTGAGGTCAGGGCTTTGTGATGGCCATTCCAAAACCTTGACTTTGTTCTTCTTAAGCCATTTGCGACCAAGCATTAACTTCCTGAGACTGATGTCTTGAGATGTCGCTTCAATATATCCACATAATTTTCCTACCTCATGATGCCATCTATTTTGTGAAGTGCACCAGTCCCTCCTGCAGCAAAGCACCCCCACAACATGATGCTGCCACCCCCGTGCTTTACGGTTGGGATGGTGTTCTTCGGTTTGCAAGCCTCCCCCTTTTTCCTCCAAACATAACGATGGTCATTATGGCCAAACAGTTCTATTTTTGTTTCATCAGACCAGAGGACATTTCTCCAAAAAGTAGGATCTTTGTCCCCATGTGCAGTTGCAAACCGTGGTCTGGCTTTTTTATGGTGGTTTTGGAGCAGTGGCTTCTACCTTGCTGAGCGGCCTTTCAGGTTATGTAGATACAGGACTCGTTTTACTGTGGATATAGATACTTATAAAGTAGCATCTTCACAAGGTCCTTTGTTGTTGTTCTGGGATTGATTTGCACTTCTCACAACAAAGTACGTTCATCTCTAGGAAACTGAACGCGTCTCCTTCATGAGTGGTATGACGGCTGCATGGTCCCATGGTGTTTATACTTGCATACTATTGTTTGTACAGATGAATGTGGTATCTTCAGGCGTTTGGAAATTGCTCCCAAGGATGAACCAGACTTGTGGAGGTCTACAATGTTTTTTTCTGAGGTCTTGGCTGATTTCTTTTGATTTTCCCACGATGTCGAGCAAAGAGGCACTGAGTTTGAAGGTAGGCCTTGAAATACATCCACAGGTACACCTCCAATTGACTCAAATTATGTCAATTAGCCCATCAGAAGCTTCTAAAGCCATTACATCATTTTCTGTAATTTTCCAAGCTGTTTAAAGGCAGTCAACTTAGTGTATGTAATCTTCTGACCCACTGGAATTGTGATAGTGAATTATAAGTGAAATAATCTGTTTGTAAACAATTGTTGGAAGAATTACTTGTCATGCACAAAGTAGGCCTATTTATATGCTTTATGATGCTTTTGAATGGCATTTCCAGTTTTGTCGGGAAATACTGGGTTACCTGGAGGAGTCCATTGAGTCTCTTTTGCCAGGGAGACCTGGGCAAGAAAGCGGTAGGAGTCAATACTGCATTACAAAATGTAAAAAATACAATCAGCACAACACGATCCAGCCTACAGGAAACATTTACACTTCCCCATAACATAATACACATTTTTTATGCATTTAGTGCACAGTAGGAATAGGTGGTCTTGCCTAACTTGTTAACGACCTTTGGAACTTTAAGTAGCAACCATCTTGAAGACTGCGATTGGTAACTGATAGTGGTGAAGCAGAGCTACAAAGGGAGAGTTTGCCCAGAAGGGCTTTATATAAACACATACCAATGTTAAGCGAGGTCCAGAACACCATTTGATACAAGGTTCAATGGTTGGTGAGCATCTTGGCATTTGTACATTAACTTTTTAATTTTATTTTCTACCAGGAAAAAAGCTATTTGAGACCGATCACAATCTTGACACATCAGATATACAGTTCCTGGAAGATTGTAAGTACAGCGGAGTGATACAACTGTAGTGTGTCTGTTTGCGTGTGTGCCTGAGTATGTCTGATGTAAGAGAAGTATGGTGATTAGCGAGGGGATCTGTAAAAGGTTGTACAATATAACTGTGCTCTTCCCTCCCGTTCAGCTGGAAACAGTGTTGAAGTGGACGAGTCCCTCTTCCAGGACCTTGAAGAACTCGACCTGGATGAAGACGACCCAGACTTTGACCCTCTGGCACTGGGCAGTGATGAGGACTGAACTAGGAAGAAGAGGAGAGCGATGACATGGGCATGTTCCAGGCAGACCTGTGTTCAAGTACTATTTGAATTATTTAAAATAATTTGAACTAGGAAGAAGAAGGAGAAGAAGAAGAAGAAGAGGAGGAGAGAGATGCCATGGGCATGTTCCAGGCAGACCTGTGTTCAAATACTATTTGAAATCTTTAAAATACTTTGAGCGTTTGCTCTAGCCTGCCTGGAGTGCCAGATGGGTGGGGATTGCAGTTTTGTGACGATTTTATTGGTACCATTGTGGCTGGAAAGCTCTAATCAAGCCCAAAAAAAGCATTTGAAATTATTTCAGATAGTATTTGAACCGAGGTCCGGTCCCAGGTCATCTTCATTGCAGTCACGTTGTGCCGCACAGCTTCAGATCCCTCAATGCCTGGAGAAGTGTTTAGCATCTCAGGAGGGACATCAATGTGATATAGAATTCTTCTGAGATACGCAGCGCGACTGTGATATTTACGGCCTGGAACGCAACCGATAATAACAGGAGGGGATCATTACAGGAAGGGGAGTCAGTATGTCACCAAGCCCAGAGAAGGAAGAAAGAACCAATAACGCCCACGTTTATGTTCTGAACATGAACTTTAACTCCAGTTGGCTGTAAACACAGAATCACCTCTAAGGATATTTATACACCTTTGTCAATTCATTGATTATTACCCTGATGCCATTAAAGATGCACTATGCAGAAATCTCTCCGCCATTTCCTGGTTGCAAAAATTCTAGTTTGCTTAATTTTAATTAATTAATTTATTAATTAACTAGGCAAGTCAGTTAAGAACAAATTCTAATTTACAATGACGGCCTACCCCGGCCAAACCCTCTAACTCGGACGACGCTGGGACAATTGTGCGCTGCCCTATGGGACTCCCGATCACGGCCGATTGTGATACAGCCCGGGATAGAACCAGGGTCTGTAGTAACGCCTCTAGCACTGACATGCAGTGCCTTAGACCGCTGCGCCATTTGGGAGTATAGTGTAGAGAATCATTGCACCTGCTAAACTGCTGTGAAATATCAGTTCCATAACCAAAAATATTGTATTTTCAGCTGTTTGAAGCTGGTGTATAAAACTGAAAGTAAAAGAAGCAAAAACTAAACTTAAACAGGAAGCATAGAAATAGCGCACATAGAAAAAATCTACTGCTTCTTAGACTTGCTTTCAATGAGTGACAGATCTATAACTCATTTCTATATGAATTTTGTCGGTCGCCCAAAAAGTTACATATTGCAGCTTAAAAATCCAATAGATGTATGCTTACAACTGTGTGGAATTGACATGTGTTGAGTACTTTTCTTGTATGTGGGGGACTTTACATTATCTAGAAGAGGCTGAATGTGAAAAATAGGGAATAAGTGCTTGCCGGCTTGGAATTCACAAAGCAGTTGTAGAAACCCTGACTGGCCCACAGAGGGCAGTAGCACATTTGTTACAGAAACATAACCTTCAAAAGACACTGTTGGTTGAATTCACTGTTTTCCTTATTCAGTCACATACATCTAAAATTAGTCAAGACAATAGTTGTTGTTTTTTTTTACATATGAAAATTCTTTAAACTTTAATACAAAATTATTATTTTTTTATATACATTAAAAACAAAGTAAAGAAACTGACTGAGCACATGAGAAGTTACTGTTTTTCACTCCTTCAAATAGAAAACTTGTAATTGACATTATTTTATAGATGCATTTTAGATTGATAGCTACTAAACTGAACCATAATATAAACACAACAATTTCAAAAATTTTACTGAGTTACAGTTAATATAAATTAATCAGTCAATTGAAATACATTCATAAGGCCCTAATCTATGGATTTCACATGACTGGGAATACAGATATGCATTTTGGTCAAATACCAAAATAAATAATTTAAAAAAGGTAGGTGTGTGCATCAGAAAATCTCCTTTGCATAGAGTTAATCAGGCTGTTGATTGTGGCCTTTTGGAATGTTGTTCCACTCCTTTTCAATGGCTGTGCGAAGTTTCTGGATATTGTCAGGAACTGGAACACGCTGTCGTACACGTTGATCCAGAGCATCTCAAATGTCCTCAATGGGTAATATGTCTGAGTATGCAGGCCATGGAAGAACTGGGATATTTTCAGCTTCCGGGAATTGTGAACAGATCCTTGTGCATTCAAATTGCCATTGATAAAATGCAATGGTGTTTGTTGTCCGTAGCTTATTCCTCCTGCCCATACCATAACCCCGCCGCCACTATGGGGCACTCTGTTCACAACGTTGACATCAGCAAACCACTCGCCCACACAACGCCATACCCGCTGTTGGCCTGGTACAGTTGAAACCAGGATTAATGCGTGAAGAGCACACTTCTCCAGTGTGCCAGTGGCCATCGAAAGTGAGCATTTGGTTATTACGGCAAACTGAGACCCTGGTGGGGACAACGAACACACAGTGAGCTTCCCTGAGACGTTTTCTGAGAGTTTGTGCAGAAATTCTTTGGTTGTTCAAACCCACATTTTTTATCAGCTGTCCGGGGGGCTGGTCTCAAACGATCCCGCAGGTGAAGAAGCTGGATGTGGAGGTCCTGGGCTGGCGTGGTTACACGGGGTCTGCGGTTGTGAGGTCAGTTTGACATACTGCCAAGTTCTCTAAAATGGAGGCGGCTTATGGTAGAGAAATTAACATTAAATTCTCTGGCAACAGCTCTGGTGGACATTCCAGCAGTCAGCATGCCAATTGCACGCTCCCTCAATTTGAGACGGGCGGATGGATTATCTTGGCAAAGGAGAAATGCTCACTAACAGGGATGCAAACACTTATGTACACAATTTGAGAGCAAAGCTTTTTGTGCGAATGGAAAATTTCTGGGTTATTGTTAAGTTCTCTAGGGTAACTTAAGGCAGGTTTTTTTTCTGGATCAATAAGGTGCCCGAGGTCCTCGTCTCAAAGCAAATTTCCTGTGATTCTACATATTCTGCCATGGCTAATGCTGTGTTATTTTGCTCAAACAAAATCTGTATGGCAAAATGAATTGTTTGAGGATTTTTCAATTCTCCCCGACTGTCTAGCTTTTATTTTGGTGATTGTTATTTCTCAAATATTATATTATGTAAGGGATAAATGCCCATGTTCTGTACATTATAAACAAGTATTCAGCAATTCTGTATAATAAAAATAATAATCTGGGTGGTTCGAGCCCTGAATGCTGGTATATCAGACCGTATACCATGTGTATGACAAAACATTTATGTTTACTGCTCTAATTACGTTACTGCTCTAATTAGTTTATAATAGTAATAAGGCACCTCGGGAGGGTTTGTGGTATATGGCAATATACCACGGCTAAGGGCTGTATCCAGGCACCGCTTTGCGTTGTGCCTAAGAACAGCACTTAGCTGGGGTATATTGGCCATATACCAACCCCCTCTGGCCTTATTGCTTAAATGTTTGCTTAAAAAGGTCCATTATCTTTTCTACATACTTTAGTCATTTAAGTATACACTGAAAGAGTTTTTCCATCCCCCAAAAAATACTTCTACACTGTTTGGACTTAGGAGGCCCATCCAAGGATTTCAAAAATCCCTGCAAGACGTGACTATGAGGTCATCACGTGGAGTTATTGACGCCATTGATGTCCCACGTAAAGGAGAGAGGTAGGTCCCTCATCTTCTCCTGGAAGACACTGTCAAATGTCTCACTCTGTGCAACAGTGAAATGGTTCTTCCAGTCCCCAATGGTCCCTGTCCGTGTAGATAAATTTGTCAATAATGTAAAACAGTATTAAAGGGAAATTCCACCACTTTTCAATGTCATTTTCATTATCTCCAGCACAATACCAGTGTCTACATATGTGAAAATAGTTGTTTCGTATAAAAACGTCTAAAGTTAAAAAGTTCTACCTGATAACATCATCCAACACAGATACGTGGTAACGTGGAGAGCAAGAAAACTCCCTCCCTCTGGCTAGAAACTGGTTGTAGGTTTTGAAAATCACAGTTTATTACTTTTAATCCTACCCTGTGATGTCACAGAATGTTTTTTTTAGGACCTTATCTTTTTAACACGTAGTTTTCAAATATGTAGACACTGGTATGGTGCTAGAGATAATGAATGAGGTTGAAAAGTGGGGGACTTGACCTTTTAAAATTATCAATTGAATTGTCCAGATGGCTGTATATCTATCTGAACATTGATTCAGTGTACATGTGTGGCTGATGGGTGGGGGGACAGTCGGGCTATATATGGGCCTGGTGTTACAAGTACTGTAAGCCCTTTGTGATTGCCCATGGCTTGATTGTGGCTGAAATAAGATGCAGCTTGTGCCATAGTCTCTCAAAATTAAAAATAATCCTCATACGAAAGTGTATTGATGAGGAGACAGGCGACCATTCTGTTATCAGGTTATATTATGTTGACTTGTAAGGTGTGACATGCATACCTTTTCTCATAAACGTGCCCTTGCTGTGGTCAAGCAGGGAGTTGGGCACTGTCTTGTAGTTAGCCTGCGGGTTCTGTTTCATGGTTCTAAAGGTACTGTGTTCCACCACACTGGCCATCTGCTCCCCTGTCAAATCCTTCCCTAGAAACCTGCACATCCTCTCCACCACGGAGCGCAGGTCCTGCAACATACACACCATTCATGCTTGGAGACTCATGCAAACTCACAAGCCAACTCAGAGAACATCCTTAGGGTTTCTGGACAGGTAGGTTGCCACTGTTGGTACCTTGATCATCTCTTCATATGTGATGTACAGGAAGTTCATGTTGTCTCTATTAACGTACCACGTCTTGATGTGCTCAAACCAACAGTTCCCATAAACTGAAACACACAGCAAAGACTCAAATGGATACTTCACACACAGCCTACCACCATGATAGCAAAGCTGAGCCAAAGGACACTACAGACAAGTGTCTAAAAGGCTTTTGACATCATTCATTTCAAAATAATCACAATTAACTTTCTTAACTTGCACTTGTTGGCTAGTGCAAACTCCCCATAGCAAAAATACTTACCTTTCCCTTCCATGAATTTCTCAAAGAATTCATTGAAGTCCTTTGGTGTCTCCAGCATGGCTGCATATTTGTGGAAGTGGTAATAGGACACAAGAACATCCTTAGGGTTTCTGGCCACATAAATCACCTTAGGAAAGCAAGGTCATACTGCATATCAATAGCAGTAGTAATACTTTAATGAAAGTAATCCTGAAGGTAACATGGTGATAGACTTTGGGTAACACTTAAAGCCTGCGGGTATTATGCATTCTAATGCAGTTATAATGCATTGTAAGACATATAATAAGCAGGAATACCGACCATTTAGAGTATTTTGATACATAGAGAGAACATATTAAAAGCCTTATTATAAAGGCATTATACCTGCAGGCTAATACCAATACCAAATTACCAAAGCTAATTATGCTAAGTGCTAATACCACAGAATAATACCAGTGTTACCAAAATGATCCATGTATTCCACTGACCTTTCCCCTCTTTTGTCTGACGGCGAGCGGCATGAACTTGTACTGCAGGTGGGTGACCCGTAGCCTGGGGGAAGGGGTGGCGTTAAAATCCTTCTCACTGCCAATCAGCTCGATCCATGGGACGCGCTGTGCGTTGAGATGCTCTGTGGTTGGAGTGACGTCACCTTTGGCTTCTATCAGAGTCAGAATCTGCTGCATCCAGATCGTCCCTGTCAAATCACAGCAGAGTGAACACTACTGGTCACCCAGAGGTCATTTCAATTAAATGTAAAACTTTATTGTCCATGCAGGGACAATGTAGCATATCAGTCCTACCATACAATGTACAATACTGGATAGCTTGGCCCTTTCATCTCACTGCACTACCTTTTGATTTGATAACACCCACACACTGTTTAACTGACAATTTAGGGGTTATTTTGATGTGGGAAAATGTAGTGAACTTTTTTCTCAGGGATTCTACATTACATGACCAAAAGTATGTGGACACCTGCTCATCCAACATTTACAATATATATATTTTTTGTCATTTAGCAGACGCCCTTATTGAGAGCGACCTACAGTTATTTGGTGCATACATGTTCATACTTTTTTCGTACTGATCCCCCGTGGGAATCGAACCCACAACCCAACGCCATGCTCTACCATTGAGCTACATGGGCATTAATATGGATTTGGTCCCCCCTTTGCTGCTATAACAGCCTCCACACTTCTGGGAAGGCTTTCCACTAGATGTTGGAACATTGCTGCGAGGACTTGCATCCGTTCGCCCGTCGGACTGCCAGATGGTGAAGCGTGATCCATCACTCCAGAGAATGTGTTTCCACTAATCCAAAGTCCAATTGCGGTGAGCTTTACACCCCTCCAGCCGAAGCTTGGCATTGCGCATGGTGATCTTAGGCTTGAGTGTAACTGCTCGGCCATGGAAACCAATTTCATGAAGCTCCCGCCGAACAGTTCTTGTGTTGATGTTGCTTCCAGAGGCAGTTTGGGATTTTTGCGAGCTACGCGCTTCAGCACTTGGCGGTCACATCCTGTGAGTTTGTGTGGCCTACTACTTTGCGGCTGAGCCGTTGTTGCTACTAGACGTTTCCACTTCACAATAACAGCACTTACAATTGACCGGGGCAGCTCTAGCAGGGCAGAAATGTGACGAATTGACTTGTTGGAAAGGTGGCATCCTATGACGGTGCCACATTGAAAGTCACTGAGCTCTTCAGTAAGGCCATTCTACTGTCAATGTTTGTCTATGAAGGTTGCATGGCTGTGTGCTTGATTTTGTACACCTGTCAGCAACGGGTGTGGCTGAAATTGCCAAATCCACTAATTTAAAGGGGTGTCCACATACTTTTGTGTATATATATATATATAGTGTATTTGAATGTGAACATTGTCCTGCCTACTCTCACTGTGCTACTCCTGCCCTGTTACGGTGCTTATGGGACATGGTGTATGTTACACTTAAATCTAGCCTGGTTTAAACCTATTGTAAATGGGAGAATAACAGGGCATGCAGCATTCCACCTAATGTTAGGATGCGGGCAAGATTCTGCGCAGGGAGATTACCGAAAATACCAGTTTTGTTGGCTTAAAACAACTAGGACATTTATTTCACTTATCTAGGCTGCTGGACTGATACAGGTCGAGAACAGAGTCCACTATCAGATAAGCAAAGTAAACTCACTGAACGAGATCTACTCATTTGAGCTGATCAACTCTGTAAGAGAACCTTATTGGAGGAGATGAAAATAGGTAAGTAAGCATGCAGGCATGTTTTAAAAGCAGTAAACAAGTGGGTATTCTAGGTAAGTATATCCATGCAATCTCCAGTGCTCACCTGACTTGGGATAAGTGACAGCAAATATGTCTGAGTCTCGGATCTCCCAGTTCTGGATCTGGTCGACCTCGTCGGGAGAGTGGACCCCATTGATCAGGTTGAAGTTCCGGTGAGGAACCAGCATATAGTCTAGAACCTGGGGATCAGTGGAACCCAGAGGATCTGAGAAGACAAGACATAGTGAAAGGCCCACTCATTCAAGCAATCTGGATCTATGTATGTAAGCATTATCACACAACAGGGAATAATCACACACCTCCAGTGGTGTGAGAAGGCACGAGGCCTAAGTCCTACTCATCTAGTTGAAACTCTGTACTTGATTAGACTAAAATCTGAAATAAACACCCAAAAAGCCCAGTAAATAAGACTGTTATTCCAAACAAATGTTTATATAGCTATCAGTTTACAGGCAGCCAGTAGGAAGTCACGTGGAAATGTTTAAAGGTGCAATCTGGGATTGGAAAAACAACTGGTAAACAGCTGAGGGTTGGGGCTGGAGAAATGTAAACATAAACACAGCCATGGATGCAAGGACTGAACATTTTTTAGATCAAAATGATCGTTTTGAAACTACAGGGTTTGTTTACAAACAAGCTTATAGTTTGGGTTCTGGTGGGTAAGACAGTTGACCTAAACTCATGAGGCATTTACAAGTTATAATCTTCATGAAGCAATGGCTACATCCCATTAACACAAAAGTGCTAAAATGTATGTACCAATCCCAGATTGCCTCTAACAAAAGGAGACACTGAATAACATTCAAGTACCTATAAACAAAGCCTGGGCACAAAAAAAAAGTCCTCATATGAAGGATTAGCAAATATTGCAATAAAGATAGATGGTGGGTTTGCTGTGCAACAATTATATCTGTAAATCCTAGAGGGGCAGAGAGAGGCAATCTATTTGAACTCCATCTATAACTACACGGGCTGCACAGAGCGCGCAGTATTCCCTACCTGTCATTGCACGGGTGGAAGTTATCGTATGCCAATGTGAATAAATCCACAGTCGGTTCAGGGAGTTTCTTGCAGTCAATTCCCAACTATCCTCAAAAAGAAGGGTTTCTTATGGATAGCGGGGAGAGCGCAGTAAAATTCGCCCTGTGTGCAATGCGCACCAGAATATCACCTACTCTCAATAGAAGACGCGCAGTAGACAAACACATTTACGCGGGGGGGTTTATTCATGTCGTGCCCGAGGAATATTGATGCCTATATACAATTTAAGCGCGTTCGCAGTAGTAGGGACTGCAGTAGTAGGGACTGAAGGCTGATGCGCGGATGGAGTAGAGATTAATTTGCGCTTTTTAAACAAAGCGCTACATACTCCATGCAATGTGCTATATTTTACATACCCCATGACCGACGAGAAAACGGGAAAACGATTTTGATTAGGCTATAGAGGAAATCCGGTATTCGTAACTGGTTTGTTTTGCTGAAAATAATAATTGATAAACATTTTTGTGAGGCCAAATGTATTTGTGTTTTGTCAACATGTTTCTCACTCACTCACTCACTCACTCACTCACTCACTCACTCACTCACACACTCACACACACAAACTTTTCAGCCAGTACATCAGAGGTGCCACCAAATGTCCCAGAGTGGTGTGGCGAAAAATACAACAAGTCTCCTAAAGTTGATTCAGCTGCGGGATGGGGCACCACCAGTGCAGAGCTTGCTCAGGAATGGCAGCAGGTAGGTGTGAGTGCATCTGCACGCACAGTGAGGTGAAGACTTTTGGAGGATGGCCTGGTGTCAAGAAGGGCAGCAAAGAAGCCACTTCTCTCCAGGAAAAACATCAGGGACAGACTGATATTCTGCAAAAGGTACAGGGATTGGACTGCTGAGGACTGGGGTAGTGTCATTTTCTCTGATGAATCCCCTTCCCCTTTCCGATTGCCATCCGGAAAACACCTTGTCTGTAAAAGACAAGGTGAGCGCTACCATCAGTCCTGTGTCATGCCAACAGTAAAGCATCCTCAGACCATTCATGTGTGGGGTTGCTTCCCAGCCAATGGAGTGGGCTCACTCACAATTTTGCCTAAGAACACAGCCATGAATAAAGAATGGTACCAACACATCCTCCGAGAGCAACTTCTCCCAACCATCCAAGAACAGTTTGGTGACGACCAATGCCTTTTCCAGCATGATGGAGCACCTTGCCATAAGTCAAAAGTGATAACTAAGTGGCTCTGGGAACAAAACATCAACATTTTGGGTCCATGGCCAGGAAACTCCCCAGACCTTAATCCCATTGAGAACTTGTGGTCGATCCTCAAGAGGCGGGTGGACAAACAAAAACCCAAACTTCTGCCAAACTCCAAGCATTGATTATGCAAGAATGGCCTGCCATCAGTCAGGATGTGGCCCAGAAGTTCATTGACAGCATGCCAGTGTGGATCACACTGCAAATATTGACTCTTTGCATAAACTGAATGTCATTGTCAATGAAAGCCTTTGACACTTATGGAATACTTGTAATTATACTTCAGTGTACCATAGTAACTACTGACATAAAGATCTAAGAACACTGAAGCAGCAAACTTTGTGGAGACCAATACTTGTGTCATTCTCAAAACTTTTGGCCACGACTATATAGGCTGCTACATTTATGTAAGAGTGTTTGCTTGTGTCTGTCTGGAGTGATGTGTTATCAGGCTTGCTAAATAAATACCAGAGGAAAGTGGAGACCGGCTTAAGCTTTGTGCCCTGCCCGCGTGACCCTCGATTTCCGTGAATCTGATTGGTTAAAACATGCAAAGAGCCTGTAGCAGCACTCCGGTGTGAAGGACAGAAATTGTCTTCGAGTTGACAAATCATGAGGCAAATCAGTCTAAAATACAGCACTTGGCTGTGTTTATTAAACTAAATCAGAAGTGGTGATTGAAAAGTGTTGTGGCAAATGCCGTCTCTCCACGTTTTCTGGCAGCCTGCCTAGCATGGACCTTAATACTGCTGATAGATTAATATTTTGTTAGAGGGCAATAAACCAGAAAAATAACCTTTCACCAGTTTGTGTAATTTCTATAATATGGCAGTAATATTTGTCCAATTGTCAGGCTCTGGCCATAGAGAAGCCTATTTGCTTCTCTATCTAGCTATGGTCAGAGTCTGACAGTGTCTTTCTTTTCAATTCTGTGTGGGTTGGGTTGGATCCCTAATTAGAGGCAGCTGCACTGCATTGTCTCTAATTAGGCATCATATATATGTTTGTCTGTCTTTCACTCTTGTGTGGGTCGTTGTATTTTGCAGTCACGGTGATAGTAAGTGTGCTTTAGTTACGTCTGTTCATTTCGTGTTTGTTTGGTGAACGTGACGTTTTGTGCTTCGTGTTTGTTTTCTTCTGTAGTTCGTCATTTTTGGTTTGTGTTCTACATCGTATTATTTACATAGTATAAATAAATTATGACAAACTATAATCCCTGTGCTGCGTCTTGGTCTCGCTATGCACCCTCTCGTGACACCAATATGTACAGTTGAAGTCGGAGGTTTACATACACCTTAGCCAAATACATTTAAACCCAGTTTTTCACAATTCCTGACCTTTAATCCTAGTAAAAAGTCCCTGTCTTAGGTCAGTTAGGATCACCACTTAATTTTAAGAATGTGAAATGTCAGAATAATAGTAGAGAGAATGATTTATTTCAGCTTTTATTTTTTTCATCACATTCCCAGTGGGTCAGAAGTTTACATACACTCAGTTAGTATTTGGTAGCATTGCCTTTAAATTGTTTAACCTTCCACAAGCTTCCCACAATAAGTTGGGTGAATTTTGGAGACAGAACCCATCTCCTTCCTGACAGAACTGGTGTAACTGAGTCAGGTTTGTAGGCCTCCTTGCTCGCACACGCTTTTCAGTTCTGCCCACAGATTTTCTATAAGATTGAAGTCAGGGCTTTGTGATGGCCACTTCAAAACCTTGACTTTGTTGTCCTTAAGCCATTTTGCCATAACTTTGGAAGTATGCTTGGGGTTATTGTCCATTTGGAAGACCCATTTGCAACCATGCTTTAACTTCCTGACTGATGTCTTGAGATGTTGCTTCAATATATCCACATCATTTTCCTTCCTCATGTTGCCATCTATTTTGTGAAGTGCACCAGTCCCTCCTGCAGCAAGCAGCCCCACAACATGATGCTGCCACCCCCGTGCTTCACGGTTGGGACGGTGTTCTTCGGCTTGCAAGCCTCCCCCTTTTTCCTCCAAACATAACGATGGTCATTATGGCCAAACAGTTCTATTTTTGTTTCATCAAGACCAGAGGACATTTCTCCAAAAAGTATGATCTTTGTACCCATGTGCAGTTGCAAACCGTAGTCTGGAGCAGTGGCTTCTTCCATGCTGAGCGGCATTTCAGGTTGTCGATATAGGACTCGTTTTACTGTGGATATAGATACTTTTGTACCTGTTTCCTCCAGCATCTTCACAAGGTCCTTTGCTGTTGTTCTGGGATTGATTTGCGCTTTTCGCACCAAAGTACGTTCATCTCTAGGAGACAGAACCCATCTCCTTCCTGAGCGGTATGACGGCTATGTGGTCCCATGGTGTTTATACTTGTGTACTATTGTTTGTACAGATGAACTTGGTACCTTCAGGTGTTTGGAAATTGCTTTCAAGGAAGAACCAGACTTGTGGAGGTCTACAATTTTCTTTCTGAGGTCTTGGCTGATTTCTTTTGATTTTCCCATGATGTCGAGCAAAGAGGCACCGAGTTTGAAGGTAGGCCTTGAAATACATCCACTTCTAAAGCCATGACATCATTTTCTGGAATTTCCCAGGCTGTTTAAAGGCAAAGTCCACTTAGTGTATGTAAACTTCTGACCCACTGGAATTGTGATATAGTGAATTATAAGTCAAATAATCTGTCTGTAAACAATTGTTGGAAGAATTACTTGTGTCATGCACAAAGTAGATGTCCTAACAAACTTGCCAAAACTATTGTTTGTTAACATGAAATCTTGAAAAATGAGTTTTAATGACTTCAACCTAAATGTATGTAAACTTCCGACTTCCAACTGTACCTATACAATACATATTTATTCTCTGTATAACTGATAAGGACATGCATAGTTGCAATGTGAGCTGTCACATTGCTGAGAGGGCATGGACAGGAGTCAGGACAGAGGCTTGGAGGAAAGAATGTACCAGAGAAGAGTTTCTCCAACCAACCCACAGACTGCGGTCTTATCAGTCCAATAGTAATTAGAACATTCCAGTCAGTGGCCTGGGAATAATCTGTATTACAGAATGTCCTTTTCACCCGCATAATGTTGTTTTTATCTGTCCTTTTCTCACAGCAGTGATCGTGTTGCCAGGTGACTTCCTGGGAGGGTGTGAGTGAGGTTGTGTTGTGTGTTTGTGAGAGAGTATGTGTGTTTGCGAGAGAATGTCAGTGTGTGTGTGTGTGTATCTGTTTCACCGAAGCTGCACATACCGAGGGCCCCGGCCCCCAGATACTGTAAGAAGATAAAATCTGCGCCTGCGGTATGTTCCTCCTGAATTGGAACAGGACAGAGGGTTAAAGTGTCTGACTCAACACTAAATCCTCAGTGGTCTCTGTCTCCCCATGTAACCGGACTCATGTTTGAGAAAGGGGAGGGAGAACTACTTGGGTCTTGTTTTATGATTTGACAATATATGAGGAGGGGCTGGCCTACTTCTAGTGAAAGACAGTGTGGGGGTGAAGATGCACCAGGCGTGTCTCTCCATGGATGCACTTTTTTATTTGAATTCTTGTCATTTACAAAGTAATCTACATTGTTTGGTTAGGGTCATTTCTGGTAGTTCAAAAATATCTAAATTCATTCTCAGAGTGGACATGTTGTTTGCAGAGCTCAACAACGCTACACTTGTGTGCCATTGCGACTGCTACAAGGTCCCAATTCTACACACAGAAATATGTTGAGGATTTGAACAGAACAGAGAAAAGGGCAAACATTAAAATACATAATTTATTACCTTAATAAAATGTCAAACAAAATTCTACATAAAATGTTTTTGGCAGTTATAAATTAAATGTACATTCATAGTAAAATTAAAGCGACCACTGTAACCCAGCATCAAGGGATCCTCTCGGCTCGCAGTGTTCTTGAGTTGAGAATGCAGGTCTGACAAACAAATCAATATCGAAATCGAATTGTTGATTCCCAGTTAATTTCAGGATTGTGTTCAGTAGGGCACATCGTAGCAAAATGCTTTACAACTGAAAGGAAAAACCTGTGTTCTTATTGGAGAATTTCAGGTACAACCTGAAATTCACTTAGTTTCAAATTGTTTTATCCCTATAGAACACCATCCAGATGACCAAATACAGTACCTGTATGCAGTTAAAAGCCACCCAGACTCACCTGTTTCTCCTCGGGAGAGAGCACGTCCTCTACAGCCACTACCTATGTTTCAGGTTGCCAGGGAACTTCCTCATGCGGCGGACAGCTGTGGTAACAGTGGAGCCATCTTGGCTCAGCAGTTTCTAACAGTGGAGCCATCTTGGCTCAGCAGTTTCCTCACATCTCCAGGTGAACAGCCAGGGTCCAGGAGCAACAGGCACAGGCTGCCATTCTTCTTCTGTTCCACTCCTACTATAGAGCGGCTATGGCCTGATGATGTTGATAGAAGACATGGAGGAAACACACTAAAGCCTTGTTCACACTGTAGGCCTCAATGCCCAAATCAGTTTTGTTTTTCAAATCCATTCCAGACTACTGACGGTCAAAACAGCATGTTACAAGTGACCAAATTGGATTTGTTTGTGTTCAGACAGCAGTCATTTTCTGACATGGCTACGCTAGTTGTCATAGTAACGACGGGTGTGTGCAAAGTGGTGTAAGCTTATTGGTGGTGGTGCTCCTGCTTCCTATCACTCAGAAGTTATGTAGCAAGCTAAGGTGATAACAATGCATGCCATCGATGTTTCCCCAGTTGCTTTAAATGTTCAAAATCATAGTGTAAGAACACTTTTAAAGCCTCAAAGGATAAACATTTTTTAAATGTATTTTTTAATTAACTAGGCAAGTCAGTTAAGAACAAATTCTTATTTACAATGACGGCCTACACCGGCCAAACTCGGACGGCGCTGGGCCAATTGTGTGCCGCCCTATGGGACTTCCAATCACGGCTGGTTGTGATACAGCCTGGAATCGAACCAGTGTGTCTGTAGTGATGCCTCAAGCACTGAGATACAGTGCCGTAGACCACTGCGCCACTTGGGAGCCCTATAATATGATCCAACTTTCAAAATGAATCTTTTGGCTAGCCACAGAAGTCAACTAGCTAGCTAGGTATCTGTTTAGCTTTCTAGGACATTCACTAATTTGTTTGTAAACTATTAACAAGCAAGTTAGCTACCACATGGTTTTGTCAAACTGTCAACAGAGTAGCTAGCATGCAACAAGATATGCCAAATAACAGTAAAAAAAACAACAACAAAAAAAGTCACATGGCCGGGAAACAGATTTGTATCTAGGGTTGCAAAGGGTCAGAAACTTTCCGGTAAATATCTCCTCAATTAGATAAAATCTATTTTTCAAGAGAGACCTGGTCCAACAGCAGCAGGGGGAAAAAAGTTTCAGACAAAACAACTTATATACACTAGCACAACATTGAACAAAACTATACACACATACAATACAACGAGGGTTGCAAAGGGTCGGAAACGTTCCTGCAAATTTCCGGAATTTTTCCTGAAATCTTCCATGGGAAGTTAAGCCATGGAATTTGGGGAATTTTGCTTAAATTAATCTAAAAAGTTAGCTTATAACAGTTAACCTTTTTTGTGGGATACACATAAGGCAATTCTAGGTCTTGTGGCATATTTTGGTTAAACTATCCCCAATTCAATGGAATTTGCAAACCTTTGCATGCACAGTGCATTCTTCCATCACATGTACAGCTGATTCTCAAGATCTTGCAAACTAATGAGATGCTATTGAGTCCACACTACTACACTGTCTGAGCCAAGGACTACATGCTTTCTGATAAGTTTTGATTACTGGGTGATACTGGGTGATTATTGTAATACTGGGTGAGGTGAATGTATTTTATATGACATACATGATTTTTTGTTAACTAGAAGTACACACTTTACACTCGTACTCATATACGGGTTGAAAATAGCAGATTTGGGCACTAATAAATGCCTAAATTGGAACTCAGTGGCTGTACAGTAACATGCTATGCATGACGTCAGAGCTTTGTGCTTCACAGCACTGTATGGGTTTTGCCTGACAGCCATTCTGAACTTAAGCATCAAACAAAACAACTACATGTCTTCTTGCTCTATTTCCTCAACAGCACAGCTATGAGAGCTCAAAACAAAAATCACCTTATAGTTGAAGACTTTTCTTTAGTCATAAAAGTGCATTGAAATTACTTAGGAACTGTGCACACTTTAGAGAGATGTGTGGCCACTAGGAGACACCAGTTAGTCCTCTCACTTAAACTCTTGTATTTATTTTTTCTTATGTGCACCTACCTCACATTTTCCAGGAATATTTTTATCATGTTACTGAATGTATCCAGAATATTTTCAGATTTCGTTATCAACAAATGCAGCAAAAAGTATAGTAAATGTAAAATGCACATAAACAACAGTGTAATGTTTGGATTCAGTCTTGTGTCAGGTGAACTGTTGTGCCCTCACCTTTGGTCTAATAATTTCCCCATAATCTCCAAACTGTTCCCTTTCAATTGCTACCATGGTTATTCATATGCTTTTCATATTTCTTCTTTAAGAAACACTTCAATTTAGCCCTATCCCTATAGGACAATTCCCACAAGTGTAAAGGGTTAAGAAACACAAAATCCCAACGAAACCTCTGTTCCCATCACATATGATTGTTTAAATCAAGCCATACCTGCACTAGTGGCTGTGCCATAGTCCAAATGCAGCTCCACATGTTCCTGTAGGGAGTAGCTGTCTTCACACACCACAGAACACAGGGGACACTCATAACTCTTCCCACCTGAGGACGAGGTCAGAGACACACACAGTGGTTAATGGGGATAGTGACAGGGCATTTTTATTGAATCATTATTAATCCAGGTTATTCTTGTTGAGATAAAACCTCTCTTGCAAGGTCATTTTGCTTTTTGGGGGGAATATTAGACCTTCATCAGTAAGACATGGGCAGAGAGAGAGCCTCAACCTCTGTGGATCAGCCAAGTGGCGCAGTGGTCTAAGGCACTGCATCTCAGTGCGAGAGGTGTCACTACAGTCCCTTGTTTGAATCCAGGCTCTATCACATCCGGCAGTGATTGGGAGTCCCATACGGCGGCGCACAATTGGCCCAGCGTCGTCCAGGTTTGGCCTGGTGTAGGCCGTCATTGTAAATAAGAATTTGTTCTTAACTGACTTGCCTAGTTAAATAAAAAAGTGTTTGTTTGTTCCTGTGATGAAAGACAGGAGACGAACCTGAGCTGTTGACGAGGCCTCGGTTGATGATGTGGCCCCCAGGACAGCCTCTGAAAAGATGTTGGGAGTCAGAGACTTAACACAATGGATTGGGCCTCATGTTCTGTCTGTGCTGAACTGTGTAGACTCAGACTGTCATGAGTTTGTACAGTCACAGTGTGTTCTGTGCTGAACTGTGTGGTCTATATGTTCTGAACTGTAGATACTGTACCTTCAGTTGTGCTCTCTTCTAGCAGGTGCAATTCAACATGTTCCTGTTGGATGAAGGCATCGGTGCAGATCAGAGCACACATAGGACAGGGAAACTGCTTCTCTACAACAACAGACACACAGTACATAACAATGAAACACAGGATGTTGACAAGACTCAACCCACTCCACACAGCACTCGAATACAGCACAGGAGCAGCTTCGTAAGCAGGTTCATCCTGCCCAGAAGCTCCACAGAGCAGTTCAGAAGGCCATTTTTACCCACAGCCTTGAGGCTTTTTAATGAGTGTAAATTATTTATAATTTATGATGCATTCTTTATAGGAATGTTGTTATTGCTTGTTTCCCAGGAGTAGGATAGATTATCTTAAACTGGTCTCCATCGTTTATGGCTATTAACGTGCAGGTGCCTTCTTAGACGTCTTATTATACGTTTTTTATCATGTGTTTGTCATTCACACGGGTCTTGTCTTTGTAATTTATTAGTGATGCTGAGTGAAAACTACGGTTGTGGCCAAACGTTTTGAGAATGACACAAGTATTGGTCTCCAGAAAGTTTGCTGCCTCAGTGTTGATGATGGCAATTTGCATATACTCCAGAATGTCATGAAGAGTGATCAGATGAATTGCAATTAATTGCAAAGTCCCTCTTTGCCATGAAAATGAACTTAATCCCCAAAAAACATTTCCACTGCATTTCTGCCCTGCCACAAAAGTACCAGCTGCCATCATGTCAGTGATTGTCTCGTTAACACAGGTGAGAGTGTTGACGAGGACAAGGCTGGAGATCACTCTGTCATGCTGATTGAGTCAGAATAACAGACTGGAAGCTTTAAAAGGAGGGTGGTGCTTGAAATCATTGTTCTTCCTCTGTCAACCGTGGTTACCTGCAAGGAAACACGTGCCGTCATCATTGCTTTGCACAAAAAGGGCTTCACAGGCAAGGATATTGCTGCTGGTAAGATTGCTCAGGAATGGCAGCAGGCAGGTGTGAGTGCATCTGCACACACAGCAAGGCGAAGACTTTTGGAGGATGGCCTGGTGTCAAGAAGGGCAGCAAAGAAGCCACTTCTCTCCAGGAAAAACATCAGGCACAGACTGATATTCTGCAAAAGGTACAGGGATTGGAGTGCTGAGGACTGGGGTAGAGTAATTTTCTCTGATTGTTTGGGCCATCCGGAAAACACCTTGTCCGGAGAAGACAAGGTGAGCGCTACCATCAGTCCTGTGTCATGCCAACAGTAAAGCATCCTCAGACCATTCATGTGTGGGGTTGCTTCCCAGCCAAGGGAGTGGGTTCACTCACAATTTTGCCTAAGAACACAGCCATGAATAAAGAATGGTACCAACACATCCTCCGAGAGCAACTTCTCCCAACCATCCAAGAACAGTTTGGTGACGACCAATGCCTTTTCCAGCATGATGGAGCACCTTGCCATAAGGCAAAAGTGATAACTAAGTGGCTCTGGGAACAAAACATCGACATTTTGGGTCCATGGCCAGGAAACTCCACAGACCTTAATCCCATTGAGAACTTGTGGTCGATCCTCAAGAGGCGGGTGGACAAACAAAAACCACAACTTCTGCCAAACTCCAAGCATTGATTATGCAAGAATGGCCTGCCATCAGTCAGGATGTGGCCCAGAAGTTAATTGACAGCATGCCAGGGCGGATTGCAGAGGTCTTGAAAAAGAAGGGTCAACACTGCAAATATTGACTCTTTGCATAAACTGAATGTCATTGTCAATGAAAGCCTTTGACACTTATGGAATACTTGTAATTATACCATAGTAACTACTGACATAAAGATCTAAGAACACTGAAGCAGCAAACTTTGTGGAGACCAATACTTGTGTCATTCTCAAAACTTTTGGCCACGACTGTATTTCCCAAGTTGGGATCAATAAATTACTACTCTACTCAAACCAACTGATATCAGTCAGTACAACCAAAGATTATGGCTATACTGACAAGATACATGTCTCTACGCCCTAACGATGGGAGTCGTTGTCCACAAAGTGGCAAGGCAGGCTGTCTAGCTCCTGCCTATCTTTTCTTTGGATTGGTGGATTATTGTAATACTTTTTTGAATATTCGATGAGGGTTGTTGACGTTAACCGCCTGTATTCAATGGACAGAGATGCTGCTAGCCTCATGCCATTAATATGCATAGCCATCTCCAGACAACTCTGAGATTAAGTGTTTTTCAATTATGTCATATGTCCTACTTATATCAGTACACTCGTAACAACTTAAGCATTACGAAACTTCTATTAGATCAAATAAACCTCACATAGCAAATAAGCCGTACATTTTTTTGTTGGCCAAATTCGATACTCTTGTTTGGTGGGCGAAACAACAACAAAACACCACCTGCTGGGGGGAGACAGATTTCCCGCTGGGTTGGGCTCTCTCTTCCTCTTCAGTACAACAAACCAACAATAAAAAAAAAAAAGTATTTAACAAGGCAAGTCTGTTAAGAACAAATTCTTATTTACAATGACTGCCTACACCAGCCAAACTCGGATGACGCTGGGCCAATTGTGCGCCTCCCTATGGGACTACCAATCACGGCCGGTTGTGATACAGTCTGGATTCAAACCAGGTTGTCTGTAGTGACGCCTCTAGCACTGATATGCAGTGTCTTAGACTAGGCCTAATATAGGTCAGTAAAAAAATTCAAACTGATGAGGTTTACACAAACGTGTTGCAATCGACGATTGATTAAAGTGTGGCAGAGTGTACAGACATTCCATTGTTAATGGAATGCATTGACAGTTCATCAATGGCCAACAAAACAACTAACAAACCAACTAATATCAGTCAGTCAGTACGACAAACCAAATCATATTAGTCAGTACAACAAACCAACGTATATTAGTCAGTACATATGTAACAACATATTGAATATACAAACATTTCGGACACACTAAAATCAACCTTTAAGTGGGGAGAAGTGCTTCTGTTTGACTTTGGTGTGCTCTGCAGATCCCACTCCCACAGACTCCTCAGCATTACAGTGTCTGCTAGTAGGACTACTGGAGTCCTGAGCTGATCTCAGAAAGCCTGTAGACACTGATGAGGTGGGTCCAACAATGGCCACTGCTCGCCCTCCACCGGACTCACCCCTACTAAAAGCTGGGGGGTTACGGTCATTAGCTCCTTATACAACAGTGTGCTATTGGATGTCCTGAGTGAGATCCCTCCTCCAACGGTATCAAACCTGTTCCCATTGGCTACTTCAGAACCCTCAGACCTAGACAAACCTATGGCTTGTTTGCAGTGACTGTCCACTATGGTGGTAGGAGTAGGACTTGAGCTGGGCCTGACAAGACTGTGACCACCTCTACCCTCTGCTCCTCCTCCGTCGTGGTACTGTTTCTCTTTGTGTGCGGTATTGATGTGGAAAAGGAGTTCGTCGTAGGAGACTCCGGACAGGGAACAGAGGGGGCAGCCCATGTCATTCTCTAGGTGGCTCAGTAGGAGATAGGTATTCATTTCCTCCTCCAACACCAATTCCTCACCACAGATCTCACACGTCAGCATGTCTTGTTGTTTATGGTGCTCAGCTGTCACAATGACACTGAAATTAAGAAAAAATAAGTTAAGATTAATTGTCAGTAAATAAATAGGAGTCAACAGGAAGGATACAAATCCACTGTACACCAAATGTACCCAATAACGAAACAACGCAAATCCCATATTTGTCAGCCAAGATGCCACAATGAAATTCCCATTTTTGTCAGCCAAGATAACTAGCCAAGTCTAACTCAGCTAACATAACAGTTAGTTAATTACACAATTTGGCTAGCTAGTCAACATGTCAGGCTATGGGCTAAAACGTGACTTGTCTTCACGAACGCTGAAAGATAGCTAGCTAGCTAACAATCATGCTACTCACCGATTTCAAGAATATGGACGATGTGCCTTACTAATGCTTGGATTATGTGACCACTTCCAAAATAAATGTGTTTCACTTTTCATTCATATGTAAGTTTATCAATGCCAGCTAGCTAACAACGTTTGACTCTACTGGTCAAGTTGAAAAGGAGTCGGTGCAAGGCTGTCGTTCGACGTGTCCGACGTCACTGCTTGTTGATCCAAGGAGGGTTACTGGGAAATGTTACAGCGATACAAGACGCCATATTGCTCTCAGCTGGACTCGGGAGGTTGCGTGAAGGAAATTATAATACCTAGCTACACCTAGACGTTTCTGATATTATTCATCTTAAATGGGTAAGAGCAATACACTCGTAACAACCTTTTTATTTCTTTCTTTTTTATCACGAATTATCGGATACCTTGGCATGATGATGGTTGCTAAACAAGAGGGGACAGGAGGGGTGTGAAGGAGCTAGCTTGCTGACGCTAGCTGTGTTATTAGCAAGAGCAATCTCCTAAAATGCTAATTGCCGTTTTAGCTACCATTGCCTATTATCCTTGGTTTTACAGCTGATCTAAGTATTATTTTGCTAATAATACGAATACGTTAAAGGTTTTTGAACACCATGTAATTTAATTAGTACTAAGCCATCATGCTACTACTAGTTGCTGTGTGTTAGGCCAGCAGTGGTTCCCAACCTTTTTTGGGTACTGTACCACCAACCCAACTGAATTTTACTCAGCCTGGAGTACCCCTGAAGTACCTCATCATGTGCATATGAACAGTAAGCATATGGTCTCATTAGTCTTCAAGTACCGACTGTGGATAGGCCAAGTAACCCTCCCCATGCCATGGCATGGGTCTTAGTACTGCTCGTTTGGAACCACTGTGCTAGGCCGTATTGTACTACTAGCTAGAGAGGAAACCGGTTTCTAGCGATTGGATATATCCAGTCTGGAAGACTACTGATTCTCCAGAAAATACAACAAACAATGTCTATGTAAAGGTGTCAGCAAGACATTGGTTAATGTTAGCTAATATGAATTAACTAACTAACGTTAGCTAGCTGATGCGCTTGTCATCTGTAACAAGCTAGCTAACGTTAACTAGGTAGACAGGAATGGCATTCTTTGACTCTAGCTAGCTATCACAAAGATGACTAACAGCTGAGATCATCAAACGCTATAATTGTTTTGGCATGCTTAATCTAACGTTGATGATGACACCGAGCAAGAAACGTTTGGTGTTGTGTTGGTCACCCCAACTGCTGTTTTCGTGTGAAGATGTGCATGGCAGGGTTTGTCTCAAACCCCCTTTTGGCCAACTAATCCAAATTCACATAGAGAGGGATTTTAATTTCATGTGCCTATGTTAATAACATTAGGTAGCTAGTCAGTCAAGTTTGGCTGGTTGTGGCTGCTGTGAATTCACAAGTTTGTGTATTTGATCTTTTAGGATAACATTGTTTGTCCTTATTTCTCCAGACGACATGGCAAGCCCAGGGAATGACCGAATGAAGAGTTACAAGAACAAAGCGCTGAACCCACAGGAGATGCGCCGGAGGAGAGAGGAGGAGGGGATCCAACTCCGCAAACAGAAGAGAGAAGAGCAGGTAGGGTGCTTCTAGTTCTTTCACCTGGACAACTGAATCAGCTACTCTCCATTCTGTGGAGACAAACCTAATCTCATCCAATTTGACCATGTAAATGCCTGTGAATGGTAAATCTTCTCCAGATATTAATACTTTTTGTATTGACCTGTTTATAGTTTGGTGTTTTTGTGAATCAGTGTCCTTCTAACACTTCTCTCCCTCTTAACCCAGCTGTTCAAGAGGAGGAATGTGTGTGTGCCCTCGGGCGATGAGTCCATGTTGGAATGCCCTATCCAGGACCCCGACATCAGCTCCACTGCACCAGTCTCAGGTGTAAGTGACCATTACTCCAATTGTCCGATTGTCTTACTCTCATGGTCTACACTATACACTGAGGGACTAGTTACCTGTTGAAAGACAATGCCATTATTCCATAAAATAAGTAGAAAGAATGTTGGGGGAAACAGAAGATTCTGAAACCCATGGTTACTTGAGTCTTTGCTCTCCAGTATCCAGACATGACGAGTTTTTGGTTTTCAAATCAATCTCTGATTAAAACTAAATGAAGGTCTTTAGACCTAAGTGCACTTTACGTGATAAACCTGTCAGGTGTACCTCTACATTGCTTGCCCTGCAATATGCATGTATTGTGTCAGAGTACATTGTTTTGTAAGTCATTCACATGTTTATGTATGTTGTGTTTGTAGGAAGGTGTCATAACTCCAGACATGATCCAGATGATCTTCTCTGAGGATCCAGATCAGCAGCTGATCGCCACACAGAAATTCAGGAAATTACTCTCCAAAGGTCTGTGTGAATCATGCAATTCATAACACTCCCAATGCAGGGCTCATGCCACCTGGATTATCTTGGATGCGTCCCCGATGTGACCCTATTTAGTGCACTACTTTTGACCAGGGCCCACTATATAGGGAATAGGGTGCCATTTGGGACTGACACATAGTTTGGTATTGTATAGTATGTTTTCTCAACATCAAAGATGGATTGTTAGTGCCAAATGTCTGCAAGTAATGCCTTTGTTAGACCTGATGCTATTCCTTCTACACCTTATTGGAATGTTTCAGCATCACACGCGTGTTAAAGCTAGTAGTGTGATGTTATTGTCATGCTCTTTTCTCTCATCAGAGCCCAACCCTCCCATCGATGAGGTCATCCTCACCCCAGGGGTCGTCAATAAGTTTGTGGAGTTCCTCAAGAGGAGTGAGAACTGCACTCTTCAGGTGGGTCAGGTGGCTGGGTCTCTGTCTGTTAGTTGGATGTGCTGGGAGTTATTGGTTTGATGTCTTAAAAATCATAAAATGTATTCACTACACAAAATGACACTAACATCAAGCTGTTGGAACATATGATGTGAAGTCAGATTCTGTAATATTATATCACATCCTGTTGGCGTTAGTCAGTTTGCATGACATAGCCATTGAACTTTCCTCTGCCTCTTTATGGCACTCAGTCAGTCATAACTCTACAGCCTGTGTATATGTCTGTGAGGGCTTGTCCTATGCTCCCCATGTGACCATGGTGTGAAATGCTTGTCTGTGACAGTTTGAGGCAGCCTGGGCCCTGACTAACATTGCCTCGGGGACCTTCCTGCACACCAAGGTGGTTATCGAGACTGGAGCAGTGCCCATCTTTATCGAGCTACTCAACTCTCACTACGAGGACGTCCAGGAGCAGGTGACTGAACAGCCTGGGGAGGGGGCGTTGGGACACTAACACATGGGTCACAGGGATAGCTAGCAGGAATTGGACTGATTTTAAGATCCTGTCTGAATAGTTAACCAACTGTGTTTGCATTCCCTAAATATAAACTCTATGGCTTCATTCCGATTCTTTACCCTCCCTGAAGTGTTCTCTTATTCACTCCCACTCATGGGTTTAACGTCATGGGATTTTTCCCTACATAGCTAAATTATAAGCAATCCCAGCTCTATATGGTCCTAGCTGTGTGGATATATGGCTGTAGCAGTATATGGTATGACCCTGCAAGCCAAGCTCTATGGTGCTGCTGTTTGTGTGGAAATATAGACTAGCTGCAGCACTATATAGTTTGGCTCCTATATAGACTAGCTGCAGCACTGTATAGTATAGCACCTAGTTGCATGCAAATAAAGCTGAAATGTTACGGTATGGCAGTATGCATGGCTGCGTTAGAGGTGACGTGTGATTGGTGTATTTCAGGCCGTGTGGGCCCTGGGCAACATCGCTGGGGACAACGCAGAGTGCAGAGACTACGTGCTCAACTGTGGCATCCTGCCCTCTCTACAACAGTACGTGTGTGTGTGTGTGTGGTTTTATCAGTCTGTAGGTCCATGTCATTTTTACAAGGAGAAGTAGAGTTTAATACCATTACCTAATACATTGTGTAATCAGATTAGTCAGGTTTAACAGTTTAATTGCAGTCCGAGTAACAAGGCGTACTGAAAACTGTTCTCTGCCCCCGCAGGCTGCTGGCTAAATCCAACCGGCTCACCACAACTAGGAATGCTGTATGGGCTCTGTCTAACCTGTGTAGAGGGAAAAACCCCCCTCCAGACTTCGCCAAGGTAATAGGTTGGATTCCCACATGGCCCAATCGGACGGACAGTTCCAACAGACCTCACCTGTCAAATGCACAAACCGCTCTGGGATTTTGACTAATTTCTCCCAAAGCCGTTCTCTTAGCAAAACTTTATGCTCTCCTTTCACCGTTATCCCTCTCTCTTCTCTCCCTATTTTCCCCCCCTCTGCTCTCCCCCCCACACACTCCTTCCCCAGGTGTCTCCCTGTCTGAGTGTGCTGTCCAGGCTGCTGTTCAGCAGTGACCCAGACGTGTTGGCTGATGCCTGCTGGGCCCTCTCCTACCTGTCTGACGGACCCAATGACAAGATACAGACCGTCATCGACTCTGGGGTCTGCCGCAGACTGGTAGAGCTACTCATGTAAGGACTACTAGAGAAACACACACACACACACGAAGTGGAGATGTTGTTCGTGCACACTGACTGTGTGGTGTTTGTCTTCCCCAGGCACAGTGACTATAAGGTGGTCTCTCCTGCGCTGCGTGCTGTGGGCAACATAGTGACAGGAGATGACATTCAGACTCAGGTAGAACTAGTTAAAATTTTCTTGCTACCTCCCCAATGGCTTTGCCTCTCTCTTTACCCTGATGTCTGTGGAGTTTAGATCCTTCACATGGTCCTAGCTGTGTGTGTGGACTGGTGTGTTATCTTCATTGTGTGTGTGTTTGTTGTTCCAGGTGATTCTGAACTGCTCAGCGCTGCCTTGCCTATTACACCTGCTCAGCAGTCCCAAGGAGTCCATCAAGAAGGAGTCCTGCTGGACTGTGTCTAACATTACAGCTGGAAACAGAGCACAGATCCAGGTGTGTGTTTGCGTACCCGTGCTTGATGGTTGCACCTTGTTTTAAGTAGTTGTCTGAGGGCCTTTATCATTGAGTTAGGTACTGAGTGTATAAAACATTATAAACACCTTCCTGATATTCAGTTGCATCCCCTTTTTCCCTTAGAACAGCCGTAATTCGTTGAGTCATGGACTCTACAATGTGTCGAAAGCATTTCACAGGGATGCTGGCCTATGTTAAATCCATTGCTTCCCACAGTTGTCAAGATGGCTGGATGTCCTCTGGGTGGTGGACCACTCTTGATACACACAGGATACTGCTGAGTGTGAAAAACCCAGCAGCGTTGCAGTTCTTGACACAAATAAACAATCAAGGCTTAAAAATCCTTTAGCCTTTCTCCTCCCCTTCATCTACACTGATTTGAGGTGGATTTAACAAGTGACATCAATAAGGGATCATAGATTTCACCTGGTCAGTATGTCGTGGAAAGAGCAGGGGTTCATAATGTTTGTACAGTCAATGGTGGTTGTTATTGATAAAACCATTGACACCAATGTGCCATTTTTCAAGGCATTGTTAAATAAATGTTAACTATTTGGTTGTAATATCATCCTCTTAATGGTGGCCAACATTGAGGGATATCGTGAGGCTACCCTCACTTATCTGAAATTACATGATCAATTGATGTTTACTGATCATGAAAAGCATGCAGTTACTTGCTGTATAACTCTGATAGAGCAAATTTTGTGCAATTGTTTTGCATGGAATAATCTGAACTGTGTAGTTCTGACTGCTCTTCAAGGGGTGATGATATTACAACCAAATAGTTATGAAATCTATTTAGCAATCCCTTGAAAACGGCATGTAGTTGTCAGTGGTTTTAGAGGAGCAGGTTGGTCTCCTTGCCCCCCCGGCAGGAAAATCGAATGCTCTGCACCTTATTGTGACGTTTTATTGATAACGACCTATTGATGTGTTTATGTAATCTCTCTGTGTTGGTCAGACGGTGATAGATGCCAACATCTTCCCAGTCCTGATAGAGATTCTTCAGAAGGCAGAGTTCCGCACAAGGAAGGAAGCAGCGTGGGCTATAACCAACGCTACCTCGGGGGGCACCCCTGAGCAGATCAGGTAATAACGTGCATCAAATTCTTGAAAATGGAACCAGAGCATAATTTTGGAAACTCGCTGATTAGGTCAAGAATTAATGGGAGTAGTCTCATGCTCGTCAAGTTGTGTTCCAGTGTAGCATTCCTGAATAACCATATCTCTGCTAAACCTATAGAACAAATGTAAATCTAACAATAATGTCTGTCCCTGTAGGTACCTGGTTAATCTGAACACCATCAAGCCCATGTGTGACCTGCTGACAGTGATGGACAGTAAGATAGTGCAGGTGTCTCTGAATGGCCTGGAGAACATCCTGAGACTGGGAGAGCAGGAGGCCAAGCAGAACGGCACCGGCATCAACCCTTACTGTGCCCTCATAGAGGAAGCCTATGGTATGATACATATGCGCACACACACACACACACACACCATAAGGGGATGGGACAGGCATCAGCCCTTGGATTTAAGCTCAATTCTGTTTCGCCACCTCCCTGAAATGGGCAAGCGTACACTCCCTCTTGTGGATTTATAAGGAATGCACTGATGTAAGGAGGGAGAGAGAACGATTGCACTCTTCAATGAGAAGGAGAAATGTCATTAGGCTATGCATAAACACTTAGCCAGTGGGATGCGCACACTGTTCCACTAGTGAATAGTGTACTGTGATATATGGATGTCGTACCTACCTTATTTGAATACACTGACTTTAAGTTGCTCTGGATAATAGCATCTGCTAAATGTAAAAATGTCCACGGCAGGTCTGGACAAGATAGAGTTCCTGCAGAGCCATGAGAACCAGGAGATCTACCAGAAGGCTTTTGACCTGATCGAGCACTACTTTGGTGTAGAGGAGGAGGACGCTAGCATCGCCCCGCAGGTGGACCAGAACCAGGGCCAGTTCATCTTCCAGCAGCAGGACGGACCCATGGAAGGCTTCCAGCTCTAACTACACCCTGACCTTTGACCTTCACCCCTCTGAGTATCTACTACCACCCCCTTCCCTCAGAGTCCAGCCTCCATAGGGCTGTTTAGAACTGAACTGATGACACTACCCCCATCTCTCCTCTCTCACTGGACCCACCAGCTCCACCTCTCTCTCCAAATCTTCCTCTCCTGCAAGCCTTGCCCTGCCACATCACCCTATCTGGAAAGAGAGAGCGAGCCTGACTGACTGAGGACAGCTCATTCTCAGTGTTTGAGACTTGTCCCCAGCTTCCTGGAGCTGTATGGTTTCTTTCTGTTGTAGACATACAGTCTGACGATACAGTCTGCAGTGGCACATGACGTGGTAGGCATAAGAAAGAAAAGAGTTGGCTTATATTTTGTCTCCCTAAATGTTTATTTTATTATAATTATTTCCTGTGATATTATTATTATAATAATAATACATTATTATTACAATGGCACTGGTCTCTCAAAATCACCCTCCATATCCCCTTTTTAAATGTGAAACTACCTCTTTAGTCTTCAAAAAGAAAACAAAAGATATGAACATATGAAGCATTTGACTGAGGATTCTCTGGATTTCACCAGATAGTCCAAGTAAAACTCCTATCCCTACTAGTGTCCTGAAGAGGTTTAGTGACTGTATCAGCTCATTTCCTACCTTCTTGTACCTTTTTTGACCAGAGCTGAAAGAACTGGAGGCTAGACAGCCTACTGTTTTTGGTGGAGGATGTACATTGTGTCATGATTGTAATGATGTGTGTATTTCAGTGGCATATTATTATTTAAGTTGGAAAGCAGCTGCACATCTTTCTCTGCACATCTCTTTCTCTGGTGTCTCTCTTCAACGATGAAATGGACTATGGTTGACCTGGAGATTCCTAATCTTATTTATTCTGTTGAAATGTCTTTCTGCTTATTTGAGAGCGGGATGGTATTATCTGTTCCTCTCCACTCCTCGGCCCTGGCTGCAATATTAACATTAGAATAACATTCAGGACACCAGTTGCATCAAACTGACTGCAGTAATGTAGATACATAGTGTAGGATGGCACTGCATGTAACTTGCTGCGTAAATCAGCATAGCATTCAGCCAGGGTTATGCTTATCTGTGACAACGTTACTGTAGATTTGTGACAACGTTAGGGTAACGTTGAGGAGTGTTCTGCTTATGTAAGTGCTCCTTATTGAAGTGCCGCCAACCAGCCACAGTACAGGGCCAGACAGGTTAGGTTCAGTGACTAGTGTCTGTTGTGTGATGCAGTGTCTGTCTGTAACAATCTCCAGGTGAATAAAAACACAGGCTCTCAGTTCTTTTGTAGTTGTTGTTTTTTCCTTCATCTCACCATGAGTTATGATATCATGACTTAATTGTTTTGCCTGCAGTCTTCTTATTTAATCGGTGGTGGTTAACCTTGCATTGGACTGCTATTGAACAGTAGAAAATGCTCAGTTGAACTTGAGTGCTCTGTATATTATATATACATGTAAGAAAATATATATATGTAAGTACCTAATTGGAAGATGTGAATTATTAAATGCAGTATGTGTTTTCAGACTGAGATATGCAGTGGTGTTGTACTTCTGTTTGAGTCATTGCACACCTACCTGTTGCTGCTTTATTCTGATCTTCTGTTGGTCATGTTTGTCTCCTGGTTCCCCTCACCTTTTAGAACTGCTTCTAGAAAGTGTTTTGTTTCGAACTGCTTCTATAATATGTTTTGTTTCGAATGGCTTCTAGAACATTTTTTGTAAGAACTGCTTACATTTTTTTTTATTATATGAAGTCTTGATTGGTGGAGGAAACCCAACCTGGCTATATTGAACCGCTGAGCCTTTATTAGGTTGTGTGACCCCAAGCACAGTATTTCAGCATTCTACCTTTCTTTTAGTTTTAATCTCATCAAACCCACTCCTGAAACCGGGCTCTTTACTTTTGGCATGCTACATTTGAGAAAATTGTAGATGCTGTATACATTTTGAGTAACATATTAATTGAGCCAAGGACTTATATATTTTACGTGAGATAGAAACTGTTTGTATTAATACATTTTGTCATGCACATAAATTGTGTATAGTTTTCTAATATTTCTCATGTTTGTACGATTGGATAATAAATATTTTTATGTTTTAGTTTGATTTATTTCTCCCCCATTTAGGAATTGTTTTCGTTATGGCTTTGATACAGAGACTACAAGGACTTCTGGGGTTTTCTGTCCAGAATGCCCTCGTTTAGGTGATTACCGTATCATGCCACCATTGTGGTTCTGTTTCCTTTAACCCAATGGACCACAGAGGGCTGTGTGGAAAACTGGACTAAACAGCTCCTCTGTGTTACTGATGGAGCTGATGTCTGGCTCTCCTTTGAGGGGTTAATGTTGACTTGACTGTAAAATAATGAAGAATAAAGAAATAAAATGTTACTCAAGGCCTCGTTGGCTGGAATATAGGGGATTTTGTCTTCAATTATGGTTTTGACAGTGTGACTTCTAGAAGTACAGTGCCTTCAGAAAGTATTCACACCCCTTGACTTATTCAACATTTTTGGGGAAAATACAGAATTTAAAATAGATTACATTGAGATTTTGTTTCACACAATACTCCATAATGTCAAAGTGGAATTATGTTTTTAGAATTTTTTTACAAAGTCATTCAAAATTAAAGTCTGAAATGTCTTGAGTGTTTTTATTCACCTGGAGGTTGTTACAGACAGACACTGCATCACACAACAGACACTAGTCACTGAACCTAACCTGTCTGGACCAGTACTGTGGCTGGCACATTTTGGTTTTTGCCCTAGCATTACACAGCTGATTAAAATAATCAACTAATCATCACACTTTCATAATTTGAATCAGCTGTTTAGTGTTAGGGCAAAAACCAAAATTAGCTCCCCTTGGGGTCCTGAGGACCGAGTTTGGGAAACGCTGACCTACCCAACCTCAGTGTGGTCACGAGAAGAAACTAGTAGGAGTCTACCTGAGAGTGTCATACGTCACAGCAGGGCCCGGCCCAAGCCTTTATGGGGCCCTAAGCAGAATTGATTTGGGGGCCCCTCGTTGCTGCCATTACGATTGATTAATCTCAATGCTTGATTAGTCGCACACTATAAATCTAACAAACCAATTAGCAGTTTTATTAGTTGTAGCTGTGTTGCTTACATCCTACCAATGTCTGCCTGGCATGTTTTTACCCTTCTACGGTTTTTAGTTTTAACAGTAGCAAACCCACAAGAGTGGTCAGGTGATACATTTGTGCTTTAAATATTCAGTCTTACAGTACTAAGTGGCATAGTTAATGTGGTATACTGAAAAGTAGCAAAATAAACCAGATGCATTTACTGTAAACAAGTTAACCAGTTTATTTGCTTTTGGTTACAACTAATTAGCAACATGCAAAAGTGCAGAACAATCAACTACAAATAAAATAACCAAAGATAAACAGTATCTTCTTATGTTAATGCAAATGTAAAAAACAGACAATATTAAATTAAATATTTAAATAATGACATAAAATGAACAGATGGACCTGTAACAATATAACAATAATGGTTCAAGAATAAAATATAAAGCTGAATAACAACTACAAATGAAATAAAATGTAAACAGTATCTTCTTATATAAAAAATAAATGCAAATGTTAAATAAATTAAACAGATACTTAATGGCATGAATTGAACATAGGAACCTGTAACAAGATAACAATAATGGTTCAAGAATACAACTATTTACAGATGTGCAAAAGGTTAGGAAAATAATGCAACAAACAATTACAAAATAAACACTTTAGACAAACTTCCTCAAATGTAATACAAACTACCTCAATATTGCAATTTCTCCTTAGAATTTGTGTTTCCGGGCCGTTCTGGAGGCAAAGTCGTTTATGACATCACTATAAGAGATCTGGCGTCCAATTTTGTTATTGATACTAATTAGTGCAAGTCCACTCAGTCTGTCTTGAACCATGGAAGATCTCAAGTAGTTTTTTATCAATTTAAGTTTAGAAAAGCTCTGCTCTGCAGACGCAACAGTCACAGGGAGAGCGCAGGCTATCCGGAGAGCTACCCAAAGATTTGGGTACAACTCACAGATCTCATTTTGAGAGAGGTAAGTGAGAAGCTCAAATGTGGTCATCTTTGCTTGGGGGAGTTCTGGAAGGCTCTCCATCTCTGTAGCAAGTGCACTCCCGTCAACATCAGCCTCTTCAGTTTGTCTCCAAGAAGCTTACACTGGTCTCCGTGTCTGTGCATCAAGCTGGCTAAAGCTGAGAAGCACTCCAAAGTTGTCTCTAACTTCCCCCAGAGTCTGGATGCTACAGTCTACCACAGCATTAAAAAATAATACTTTCAGTCTCTTCATTGCATCATCTAGTGGCTCATCCGCTGCCTCGTAGGCAAAGTGCCTTTTGGTGGACCGCAGCCTCTTCTCCTTCAGCACTGCCTCAGTGTCCATTTGTTCACACATTTCTTTTGCTGAGACCTGCGCATCCTTAAAACCAGTTGTCCTGTAACTGACTACATTTTCGTTGTTTTTCTTAATGAGGCCCACTGCGACATCAAGCTGCATGTTGGTTAATTGAAGGAGCTTGCTTGTGGTGTTAATTCTGGAGAGATTGTCATACCAGACCACACAGCAAATTTGAAATCTAAATGATCCAATTTCTTCAGCAAGAGAGTGGGCCTCAACTTTCACTGTGGAGTCATTAGCATGTTCCCTGACTTCTAACAAAGCTTCTCTCACCTTGCCTGCTTGGAAGCGTGAAGGTTCAATACTGTTAACCCGCTCTCCCATCGCGTTTCACTCCAGGGCTTGTGTTTGAGTGTGGAGTGTGACGTCCACATTCTTCTGCAAGATGGCCCACCTTTGAGGAGAACCTGAGAAGAGTGTAAAGTTTTTCCACATTTCCAACAAAACAAGTGGCATCCCTGGACGCTTTAGCAGCATCTGAAATCATTAGATTTAAGGTATGTGCTCCACAAGGCACATAAAAAGCATGTGGATTTTCTGCTAACAGCCTAGCCTGCACACCTTTATTTTTGCCCTTCATGTTTGCACCATTGTCATATGATTGTCCCCTACAGTCCTGGAAAGGGACGTTCAATTCTTCAAGCCTGTTAAGAATTAGTGTGGACAAGCCTAGACCAGTAGATTAAGGAGCTTTGAGAATTCCCAAGAAGTGTTCCTTCCTGCCAAGACTTACAGTGCGCACGACAACAGACATCTGTTCTTGGTGACTAACATCTGGAGTGCAATCCAGTATTATGGATATTTCGAATCTTTCATTTCTGCCACCATTTTGTCCAGTATTTTGTCACTGACACAGAGTATCAGCTCATTTTGTATTGTTTTCCCCAAGTACATGATATGCTGTGCTCCACTGTCGATTCGTCTCACGTGATCTTTCAAAACAGAATCAAATTTAGCTATCAGTTCCACTTATTTTAGAAAGTTCCCATTGTTGTCCTGATGTAATGTATCAACAGATCCCCTGAGTGCCAGATTCCTTTCTGCCAAGGACTGAATAATACTAATTAAGCGTGTGAGAACATCTCTCCAGCGATTCTTTTCTGCCTCCAAGAGGGCCATTTCTGTCTCATCGAAAGTTTTCCCCCTTTGAAAGACGAGAGCAAAATCCTCATCTGGCCATGCAAGTGGAGTCTCAGCATTCGGAAGAGGATGAGAACTTTATTTGGGACACAGTTACTGACCCTGCGTTGTGGGGAAATATAAAAAAAGATTCTGTGAAGAGCATTCTTATAGGGAAAGCCAAGTTAACAAACAGATAACTGACCACTTCGAATCCCACCGTACCTACTCTGCTATGCAATCTGGTTTCCGAGCTGGTCATGGGTGCACCTCAGCTACGCTCAAGGTACTGAACGATATCATAACCGCCATCGATAAAAGACAGTACTGTGCAGCCGTCTTCATCGACCTGGCCAAGGCTTTCGACTCTGTCAATCACCGCATTCTTATTGGCAGACTCAACAGCCTTGTTTTTCTCAAGTGACTACCTTGCCTGGTTCTCTAACTACTTTGCAGACAGAGTTCAGTGTGTCAAATCGGAGGGCCTATTGTCCGATCCTCTGGCAGTCTCTATGGGGGTGCCACAGGGTTCAATTCTTGGGCCAACCCTTTTCTCTATATACATCAACGATGTCGCTCTCGCTGCTGGTGACTCTCTGATCCATCTCTACGCAGATGACACCATTCTGTATACATCTGGCCCCTCTTTGGTCACTGTGTTTACTAACCTTCAAACAAGCTTCAATGCCATACAACACTCCTTCCGTGGCCTCCAACTGCTCTTAAACGCTAGTAAAACTAAGTGCATGCTTTTCTATCGAACGCTGCCAGCACCCGCCCACCGGACTATCATCACTACTCTCGACGGGTCCGACTTAGAATACGTGGACACCTACAAATACCTAGGCATTTGGTTAGACTGTAAACTCAACTTCCAGACTCACATCAACCATCTCCAATCCAAAATTAAATCCAGAATTGGCTTCCTATTTCGCAACAAAGCCTCCTTCACTCATGCTGCCAAACATGCCCTTGTAAAACTGACTATCTTACCGATCCTTGATTTCGGCGATGTCATTTACAAACTAGCCTCCAACACTCTACTTAGCAAATTGGATGTAGTCTATCACAGTGCCATCCGTTTTGTCACCAAAGCCCCATACACTACCCACCACTGCGACCTGTATGCTCTCGTTGGCTGGCCTTCATTATATATTCGTCGCCAAACCCACTGGCTCCAGGTCATCTATAAGTCTTTATTAGGTAAATCCCCGCCCTATCTCAGCTCACTGGTCACGATAGCAACACCCACCCGTAGCATGCGCTCCAGCAGGTATATCTCACTGGTCACCCCCAAAGCCAACACCTCCTTTGGCCGCCATTCCTTCCAGTTCGCTGCTGCCAATGACTGGAACGAATTGCAAAAATCATTGAAGCTAGAGGTTCCTATCTCCCTCAATAACTTTAAGCATCAGTTGTCAAAGCTGCTTATCGATCACTGCACCTGTATATAGCCCTTCTGTAAATAGCCCACACTACTACCTCATCCCCATATTTATTTTTGTTATTTTCACAAATCCTGCACTCCAGTATATCTATTTGCACATCATAATTTGCACATCCTTCATACCTGTGTTAATGATGATAATCTGTAATTTATTTCACCACTATGGTCTATTTATTGTCCTACCTCCTAACCTTACTGCATTTTGCACTACATTTTGCACTCTGTATATAGATTTTCTATTGTGTTTTTGACTGTTTGTTTACTGTGTAACTCTGTGTTGTTTTTGTCGCACTGCTTTGCTTTGTCTTGGCCAGGTCACAGTTGCAAATGAGAACTTGTTCTCAACTGACCTACCTGGTTAAATAAAGGTGAAATAAAAAAATTAAAAAAAAGGGAGAGGAGCAGCCGCTTTTCACAATAGAAGACCAAAATATCCCGCCTCAGTGAGGGATAGTGGTTTGGGTGGCAAGAGTCGCTCGCTAACTAATGATTTACTCCATAGTCGTTTACCGAATGGACAAACAGTATCAAGAGAGTGGCTATTGTACTCCCCATCGACAGGACAGGTATTCTGTTTTGCGTGCAAACCTTTCTCTTCCAAAACAAGTCAAGAAAAAAAAACATAAGGTGGGATCAGATCCCTAGCATTTATTATGATTTTGCTGGTGATGATATTGTTGTGTGCTTAGCATAGATCTAATTATTTTTTGTTTCATAATTGTGAGCAAGTTCTGAAACTATGAGTATAGTGATGTTAAAACGAGGTCTCGTTGAAACGATGAGCCTTACCAGCCAATTTCTTCGAGAAAAGATTTGTTACTCCAGGCCTCGTGTACACTAGGGACACCTGCTGGTATAAATAATTCAGTGAATCCAAATAGTTACAGATCGCATGTCACCTGTCGGCGAAACGTTAATGTAGTAGCCATGTCTATGGTGTTCCTAAAGTCATGTATGTAGGTTACCCCTTCTGAAATGCTGTCACCAACTTTGTAGCCCCTTTACCAAGCACGTTTGGTGCTTTAATTTCATTGACTATAGGCTACATCTGTTATTAAAGTAGCCTATTCAATAAGACAAAATGCACGAACTATAACCAGTTTCTGTCTAGCATAGCCCGAAGCCCCCGGACATAAATATATTTCTCACACGTTATTAACATGGTAGTCCATTACAAATTGCTTTCACTCTCCCACACGTGAATGAAAAAGATGCGTTTCGTGTGACAAGTCGCAATGTTCGGTTGTGTTGGATTGAGCACTAAATATGCTTTTGTGAATTTAGAATCATTCTTTATGCCAACTGTCGGATGGGAGTGCTTCTGTAATCCCTCCTCCCCCAAAACACCTCAAAATGCCTGTGCAAATAATGGATCCATCCTTCAACTCTCAATATCTACTTCAGTAATAGCGTTAACGATTTAATTTGCAATGTCAACCGGCATTCATAATGAGCGTTAACCGTGCCCAGGGCCCTAGGAAGACATAATCCGTCTCTGCTTCCAGGGACAACTCTCTTTGTCTCACAAGGCACACTGGTCCATGTCTGGAGAGGAGACAGGGGCACACAAAGTTTTGGAATTGAGAATAGTGATTGAACAACTGTTGAACATGGAAATGTGTGTGTTGTTGCCTAGTCCTAACAGTGTTGGATAAGGACAGTGTTGGAAGATTGTGTGAGCTGAGCAGAGTTAGATTACACTGGTGTGTATAGAGAGACAGTACAGGATAATTAACCAGTGTTGTTGGAAGAGTGGTTCTCCGTGCAGTAGATGCATTCATAGCAGCAGGTGTGCTGACCCTCAGCAGTCTTCTTGAACTTCCCAGGCTTACAGCTACCTGAGCACACAGACACCACATCCTGCATTGGGATACAATGCACTAATTTAAATTGCTGACCCAAGAAAACTGTGACTGAAGTATATTAATAGTTGTGTTCAAACAAGCCTTTGCATGAACAGTCAGTTTTCAGGGCACAGGTTAAGCTAGCTCTCGACTTAAAACCATGTGACAACATGTAAAGCAACACGTGATAACATGAAACTACACATGTGAAAACGTGATCACTTGAAGTGTTCCATAAACACGTGAAATCATGTGTAACGGAGGCGTATTCAAACTCTTCAACCATTGATTATATTCTTCTGAGTATCGTGTTTGTTACACAACAGTTTTTACATTTGTTTTTAGAGCATCACTGATATCTAACATGAATGTGTGATAACAGACTGTCAGGCTCTGGCCATAGAGAGGCCTATTTGCTTCTCTATGTAGCTAGGGTCAGAGTCTGACAGTGTCTTTCTTTTCTGTTTCTGTGTGGGTTTTGGGTTGGATCCCTAATTAGAGGCAGCTGCACCGCATTGTCTCTAATTAGGGATCCTATATATGTTGGTCTGTCCTTCACTCTGGTGTGGGTCGTTGTCAATGTAATTCTCCAGTCACGGTGAAAGTAAGTGTGCTTTTTTTACGTCCGTTCATTCGTGTTTGGTTTTTGCGAACGTGACGTTTTGTCTGTAGTGTTTGTGTTCGGTGTTGTTTAGTTCGTCATTTTTGTTGGTTTCATTATACATAGTATTGAATATATACATAGTATAGTGCAATAAAATGTCAAACTACTATCCCTGCGCTGCGTCTTGGTCTCCCTATGCACCCTCACGTGACACAGACAGGTGCTCCCAGTGTGTGCCCAGATATGTGGTTTTCATATTCAAACAATACACATTGTTTCACTGATTAGGGGATATTTAATTTCCATCTCTATTTGTTTTCCAGTTTGGCTGATAAGTCTTTCAAACAGGTACGTTACGTTTTCTTTAGTCACTTTGAGGAAGAAAAAGAAGATTGTTTGACATTCTGACCTGTTTGTGTTTGTGTCTATATGTCAAGTGGGATAATCGGTTAATATGGATTTGTACTTGAACCTCTGTCTTTGTGTGGCAGCCTAGCAAACACACTAAAAGAGAGTGAGTCCTAACCTTAACCCTCAACCTAATCTGAGCCCTAACCTTAACCCTAACCCTAACCCTTACCCTCAGGTCAGTGATATTTTTGGTGTGTCCGCTGATGTAACTGAAGCTGTTGTTGATTGGATGGTACTCAGCTACAACGTCATGGACGTTGATGGCCCCTCTCACAGACCTCCACAGAGTTACATCATAGCCCAGGTTGATTTCTCCTTTCTGGTCAAACCTATAGCTTTTCCCCTCCAGCTCAAACCGACCGACCCTCAGGGCGTCAAGCACCTGAAACAAATGCAAATGCAAGTTTGTTCACATACCGTAGACCATATCCCAAATATATTAGATATATTAAGTGAGGTACTGTATATAAGTACAGTTTGATGTGCTGTAGACATGAGCAGTAGCTACCTCCCAGGGTTGGACAGTGCCTGGTGTCTTGCAGTCCTTTTTGCTGCAGATATCAGCCACTGAATGGGCGATGGCACTGACAGCCATCTCCACACTGAAGACTACGTCTGCACAGCTGTTGTTTAGCAGGATCTCTGCTGTGGCTGTGGAGGAGGACACAACCCTGGGGTCTCTCGACCCGTTTGGCAGTGAGTAGAACTCCTTTAGGAAAGTGTTCATTGCTGTCACTCAGATTCATCAAGTAGCGATGGAAAGGTGCCAGGTCCCCTTTTTTGAAGATGAAGCCCACCACATGGCCGAAATCTGGGAGGTCCATCTCTCCCAGGGCCTCCTTTGATGATGACCAGCTGTCACTGGCCACCCACACCCTCTCCCACAGCCACGACCCTAGCCCCCGACCCCTCAGCTCCTGGTACAGGTACATCATGTGAGTAGGCTTGGCGAATAACACCACCACCTTGACTTTGGGGTTGTTGAGGAGGGTGTCTGCAGCTTGTCTGACTGCTGATTTGATGTCAAGGCTGGTCAGCGAATTAGGGAGGATCTCCTTGAAGGCCACACAGATCCCTGAGGCGGTTGCCTGGGAGACAAGCCTGTCCAGGGCCGAGGTGCCGTAGTCTCCATCCGTGGTGACTATGCTCACCCAGGTCCATTTGCTGTCGCTAAGAAACTTGACCACGGCCCGGGTCTGGTACAGGTCGCTAGGCACGGTCCTCAGGAAAGCAGGGAAACGGATCTTGTCACTCAGGATGATGGCGGTGGAGGTGTAACTGATCTGTGATGATTGAAAGAGATAAGGTTGTGTTGGATCAGAGGTAAACTAACCAGGTAAATCTCAGGACCTTACATGGTAAGACGTGATTTATCTGTTCTAAAAATATTTAATATGGGCTATGATGGCACCAGATTATTGTTTTAATCAGGTCACATTGGTTTTGGGAGGATGAAGACCATGTCAAATTATTCATATTAATCATATTTTAAAGAAGGACTAGGGGGGTTTCATATACACATGATTGGACAGTAAAACTCACTGGGCTGAGCTAGCTTTATGCAGGTTTGCATCATATATTGATGCCCTATGCAACTGTGGGCCTAATAAAAAATGTACTCACAGTGAGTCTATGTCAGCTATTGTGTTTATTATTTAATTCCAGTTAATAATTTTGCATTGAAAAAGCCCAAGTTTGAATATAAACCAAATTGATCCTATTCACATTTTCTCACAAACAAATGGGCTATAAATAGCCTACACAACGTTACGCTTCGTTTACCCTGGCCAAAGGGACATGGCGCATAGTAGGCTAGATTACGCAGCTGCTGTTGTTAGTAGCCTAGAGTTGATCAGACTACAAAATAGTATTGTTTTCATGCAATACATCGTGTCGGATCACTAGTGTTAAGGTGCATAGGCTGCTACATTTATGGAAGAGTTTTTGCTTGTGTCTGTCGGGAGTGATGTGTTATCAGGCTTGTTAAATAAATACCGGAGAAAAGTACAGTAGTGAGCACACCTTGAGCTTTGTGCGTTGTGCACTACCCGCCCGACCTGCGATTTACGTGAATCTGATTGTTCAAGACACGCAAACAGAGAAATTGTGCACAAGATGACAATTCATGAGTCAAATCTGTAAAAAAAAAAAAAGGCACTTTACTGCTCTTTTTATCGCTTTGGGCTAATATATTATATTAAACCAAATCAAGAGTGATTGAAAAATGCTGCCTGGCCACACGGTTTCCGATGGTCCTATGTTGAAGTGATTGTCATTCATCTGTATCATCAGTGCTGTCTGACACAACTCGATTATTCATTATTTTATCAACTTTTTTGTTACTGTCCATCAATCGAACCTGTGGGTGGGTTTTGACTGCTTACAAAGGAATGAACTCCAGGTTGAGTTGCCAGGCAATGGAGATGGAAATCTCAGAGGAAGAGTCCCCTATGACGTCCATTATGGGTGTTGGACAGTTAGAGCTGTTGGCCCCTCCCACACAGTCCGTGTTTGGCTCCTGTGTGAAGTAAATAATGTACACCCTTTATGTGAGGTGCTGACTAATGGAAGATAAACTATACAAATGAAAAAGAGGTTGCACACTAATCTATCCTCGATTTGGATTTATTTGACCAATGTTTCAGCTAAAGACCTTTCACCTGTGTGAAGTCAGCTGAGGCCCTCAGAGCGGTGGTGACATCAGAGCAGGAGTCGTGGATACGGTACCCCAGAGAGATCCCTAGTGTAGTCAGGACAGGGGATCTGTTGGCCGACTCTAGTGCGTGGATCATAGCCAATGCCCTGGTGAACCCTTCCATGTTGAACCTGTGTGTGTGTGTGTTTTTGAAAGGTACATAAGTCATAGTTGGATCATCACATTGTCTGTAAATCAACTCTCTCTCACGAACACTTAGTCATACATGCGGAGAGAATCTCACACACACAGAGAGAGAGAGAAAGAGAAAGAGAGAAATAAATAATCTTTACAACACCCAATCTTATTTTGGCACACCTGACACAGTGTGATACACGGTGCTGAGAGGTTGGGGGATTCCTCTACTCCATCATGGATGGGAAACAGCCCTCCAATGATGATATCTCCTGCTGCTTTGAAGTCTCCAACTTTGGCATTGTCTGTCTCAAACAAGGACAGAATGACTAACAGGTGGAGAACATCACCCATGGGTTCCATACCGTCTCTCTGTTGGTACTGTCCAATTCTCAATTTTGGTGTCTCTCCTTTGCAGTTTCTCTCACACTCTCCCGCTCTCTCCCTGACTGTGTCTGTCTGTCTCTCTCTCTTTTTCTCACCTCCTCTGTCTCTCTCTCTCTCTCCCTTCCTCTCACTGCCTCTGTCTCTCTCTCTCTCTCTCTCTCCGTCTCTCACTCTGTAAGCTCCTCCAGCAGACTGTCAGTATCTTCAGTAAAACACACCTCTTGCTTCCTCCTAATCTCAGCTAATGTATGCATAACCCTGCCCCCTCCCAGCCCAGCCCACTCTCTCTGACAGACATCGACACTTACTGACTCATTTGCCTCCAGCTAAAGGTGATGGACAGACAAGTCACACAAATATAAGTCACATCTGATCTCTATCTGAAGTGCAATGTAAACATTTCTTGTTGATGGTATGCTGACACTTCTTTTCCGGAAAATGTTCTCACAATATCCAAGGGGTTTTCTAACACTTGGATAACACTTAAATGTTTATTAAGTCACAATTTTTAAGCTGACATTTCAGAGAGAAGTTGATTGATTGACTGTCTCCTGTTAGCCACTCCTTCATCATCAATACAGTGATTTCACAAGACAAGCCACCATTGATCTTTGACCCATTTATTAGTTAATCCTCAGTAGAATACATGCATAAAATACAAACGGTAGAAATAGTTATTCTAGAGGGTGCTAAAATGTATTCATGGTAAGTAATAACCCTCGTACAGGCTGTGTAATAATACAATGTTAAAGGTCAAATAGGGGTGATCACATTTGTCCTGTTTCGTACATGTATGTAAGCTATTCATTATGTGGTGAAATGGAAATCCTACTCCCCTGAGACACCCTCTGAGAGTGGAGTTACGGCATGGAATCAGCCGGGCACTCAAGTAGCACAATACTGCCACCTACAGTATAATTATCATGGTCACAGCTTGCATGGCATCTAGTGTAGTAGTGAGAGCTCATAAAAATAAGCAGCAAACAGCTTCGTCTCCTCAATGTAGTTGTACCTGAGAGAGAAAAACAGGATTCAGTATTTTACTGAACAAGAACTGAACCACATCTGTGTTGATGTTTGTCATGATTAATCTGCCGTGTAAAAACGAAAACTATTTTAGGGCGAAAACATGGAATCCTATCTCTTCTTTTTCTCATTTCCTCTTACCTGCTGATCTTCTCGTTCTGAGAATGCTCTCCATCGTCATGCCTGTCTCCTCCTGGAAGTTCTGAGCGATAGGGATGGTGGAGCCCTCACGGATCAGCTCCGGGTCCACTCCAAACACTAACACAAGGCTTAACTTAAACAATGACGTTAGACATGGTTTCAAATGAGAGAGGTTATGTAAATGGCCTCTAATGGCACTGCATGTAACTTGCTGCTTTAGCAAGTTTAGAATGGTTTAGAACGGCTTTTAAAACATTCTAGAAGATGGTTGTTTAATCTTTATTTAAAAACATTAATTATATGAAGTCTTGATTGGTGGAGGAAACCCAACCTGGCTATACTGAACTGCTGAGCATTTATGAGGTTGTGTGACCCCAAGCACAGTATTTCAGCATTCTACCTTTTAGTTTTAATCTCATCATCAGTGGCGACTCATCATTCGTGGCAGGTGGGGCAAAACATATCCGTTTGCAAACAATGTAAAACATTTTATCTTTGCGTTAATACAGCCGCACACAAACATGGTCTCTTTTTGGCTTTCTTGAGTAAGTCTGCTCCAAAATGCAGATGTTTCAGCCAAGCTCAGTGCTTTCTGTGGTGGTGGGGCAACCAGCAAAAAATACGGAGCGTAGGGGTTGGTAATGTTCTCTAGTTGCGCCGTGATTGACTCAGTGTTCTGTCACTCATGGGGACACTACGTCACCAAAAAAAGTGCCCATCCAAGAAGGTTCAAGGTCATTGGCCACAGATAAAATTAAGTCAAATCACATTATTTCTACCGTAGCTTTGATTGGACTGATTATGTCAACATCATACATTCAAAATCTTAGCTAGCAAGGTAGACAAGCAGTCATCATCCATCAAGTAGGCAATCTACTGGCAAATCCTTTTCAATCGTAGATAAAACGTATCAGTGCTCATTGGCCATTGGACATAAATATTACACAATAAGTTGGAAATCGCAAATTCAACAATGAGTGCTAACGCACCACTGCAGCTCCGGGTTCAATCCCAGGCTGTGTCACAGCTGGCTGTGACCGAGAGACCCATGAGGCGGCGCACAATTGTCTTAGCGTAGTCCGGATTAGGGGAAGGTTTAGCTGGCCGGGATGTCCTTGTATTATCGTGCTCTAGCGACTCCTTGTGGCAGGCCGGGGGAAAGCAGCCAACAAGTGCTCAGCATATGTGGGAACTCCTTCAAGACGGTTGGAAAAGCATTCCAGGTGAAGCTGGTAGAGAGAATGCCAAGAATGTGCAAAGCTGTCATCAAGGCAAAGGGTGGCTACTTTGAAGAATCTCAAATATAACAATTTTTTGTATTTGTTTAACACGTTTTTGGTTACTACATGATTCCATATGTGTTATTTCATATTTTTGATGTAGAAAGTTGTAAAAATAAAGAAAAACCTTGTGTGCCCAAATCTTTGACTGGTACTGTATATACTGTATATACATTTACATGATGGAAACTGTTTAGTGCTACATTTTGTCAAGCACATAAAAAATAGTGTATAGTTTTCTAATTATATTCTATAATTATATATATTTTTTGTTTATGTTTTAGGTTGATTTATTTCTCCCCCATTTGGGAATTGTTTTCGTTATGGCTTTGATACAGAGACTATAAGGACTTCTGGGAGTTTCTGTCCAGAATGCCCAAGTTTAGGTGATTACCGTATCATGCTGTCACGACTTCGGCTGAAGTGGCTCCCTTCCCTCGGGCGGGCTGCCGAAATAGGTCGACGTCGCCCGAGTACTAGCACCACCGACCCACCACTCAGTGTTTGTCTGCGCTGTTTCGTTTCAGCACCTGTTCCCCATTTGTTCACTAATTGTGGGTGCGTCTTATTCCCTCTGCACACCCCGGGTCCCTGTCGGTGATTATTGTACTTTGAGTGTGTATGGGAGCTAACGTGTTTTCGTAGCTCCCCCTTATGTTCAAAACGGAGAGTTTGGTTTCCGTCATTAAATATTCATTCTAGTTACTCTCCTGCCTCCCTGCGCCTGCTTCCACTACGCCTTCCTTGCGACAATCGCTCACACATGCCACCATTGTGTTTCTGTTTCCTTTAACCCAATTGACCACAGAGGGCTGTGTGGAAAACTGGACTAAACCGCTCCTCTCTGTGTTACTGATGGAGCTGATGTCTGGCTCTCCTTTGAGGGGTTAATGTTGACTTGACTGTAAAATAATGAAGAATAAAGAAATAAAATGATCTTTTACACATAAGGCCTCTTGTCAGATGGAATTTAGTAGATTTTGTCTTCAGGACATCTGTCTATCCTTCTGCACAAAATGGTTTTGACAGAACATGTTCGATTCCTATGAAACACACACACACACACAGAGGACCTTACAATAGACCAGTGTTACTCTTTGCGTGGCCCGCAAGCCCTTTGCGGCTCGCGGTGACTTTCCAATTTTCCAATAATTATACATGACAATGACAGAATTTCAAAGCAATGTGTTTAATGCAGGCCTGAGTCACGTTATATTTATTATTCCCTGGACGGCAGATAGATGGCAGTATAGCAGTTGTTGAACAGAAAGGCAATTAAGCGCTTAACGTGAGTGCTCAGCCAGAGAGCGATCGACACAGTTTCCTAATGTTACTACGGCCTACTTTTGCAGTCTGGTCGACATGGATAGGTTTATTATTAAAACGAAACGTAAATCTGTTGACAATGAAAATGAGGGGGAAGAGCCGGAGAACAGCGTGACAGCTGTGAACGAGCAACCACCGGGGAACCGGGAAAATCAGGAAGATAGTGGCGGGAAAGTGCTGCTAGCTAATGTGACTCTGGTGGTTAAGAGAAGGATACGGTCGATTGAAGAAGAACACAGAAAGTTCCAAGAGAAATGGACAGACATGTTTTTTTTTGTACTGCATGATGCGACCAGCTCACTCTGTCTTATTTGTCAAAAGACAGTCAATTGTTTTAAACAAGGAAATTTAGAGCGACATTTCCAATCACACCATGCCCATTTTGACAAAACATATCCGACAAAAAGCAACCTCAGAAACAACAAAATATCGCAACTCAAAGGACAGCTCAAAGGACAACAACAAATGATGAACATATCTAGCACTGTTGCAGAGAAAACGACTGAGGCAACATATGAGATTGCTTGGATACTCGCAAGAAACAAAAAGGCCTTTACAGACGCAGAAATGGTCAAATAATGTTTTTTGGCCTCAGCCGAAATATTGTATGCTGATTTCACAAACAAGGAAGCTATTTTTAAGCAAATTAAGGGACTGCAACTCTCTGACTCGAGCATAACAAGACGCATAGAAGATATCGGCGAGGACATCGATAAGCCATTGATTGCTGACATGCACCGTGTTATAGTTTTGCTCTTGACGAAAGCACTGATATAAGTGACATTGCCCAATTATGTGTGTGGGTCAGCTTCCCGCTAAATGGATCGCTCAGAGAGGAACTTTTATGTTTACTGCCTCTTCAGGGACAAACACGAGGAGAGGATATTCTGAAAGCCCTTGTTACATTTTTTGCTGCTAATAACATTGACTGGTCACATCTTGTATCTGTGTGCACTGACCGTGCACCAAACATGCGAGGGAAGGAGAAGGGACTCGTAGGCCTGATGAGAAAGAGAGAGGATATTCCCAAGTTTGTTACATTTCATTGTATCATTCATCAGGAAGCACTTGTGGCTAAACTCAAAGACTGTGAATTACAGAATGTGATGCAGGACGTCGTGCGCGTAGTGAACATGACTATTGCAAGGGCACTGAATCACTGGCAATTCCGCAAGTTGCTGGAGGAATACCAGACAGAATACCGGGACTTGATATTTCACTATGAAGTGAGATGGCTTTCACGTGGCAGAGTTTAAGAAAGATATCTCTCTCCCTCAAATCCGTGAATTTGTTAAAAGCAAAGGAAAAGAGGAGCCAGAGCTGGATGATCCACAGCGGATATTAATGCTGGCTTTTTTAACGGACATCACCTGCCACCTGAACACAGTTAATCTCCAGCTCCAACGGAAGGCTAAAACTCAGGGCAAAATGCTACGTGTGGTCACACCATTTCAAGACAAAATCACCACGCTGTTCATACCTGACAGAGATTTTGTTCATTTCCCAAAGCTCAGAGCAGTCACCACATCCAACACAGACCTACTGCAACATTTTAGCTATGATGGATTCGTGCATGTGTTGGAACAGTTGAAAGTGGAGTTTGAATCAAGATTCAATGACATCATGGCGTACAAGGACTTTTTCAACTTTCTTGAGAAGCCCTTTCATGTGCCAGTGTCATCTCTGACCCCAGTCATCACCGCTTTCTGTCCTGACCGTGCTGGAATAGAGAGTGAGATAGTAGAGCTGCAGGCAAATGACACATTGCAAGGTGAACTAAGATCAAGTGCTGCTGATTTCTGGAACCTTGTGTCAGACACAGAGTATCCACTTCTGAAGCAGTGCGTGCAAAAGGTGATTTTTTGTCAGCACTTATTCATGTGAAGCAACGTTTTCAACAATGAACATTGTGAAACAAAAACAGAGAAACAGACTGACCAATGGACACCTGGATTGCCTAACAAGGATTGCAACAACAGACTACAAATTTAGAATAAATTCTGTCAAAAAGCAGAAGGGACATTTTTGCTGTTCCAACTATTGAGGAAGCCTAACCCTTAATATGGGTCATACATGTGATGTAGCCTACTTGTTGTGTTCATGTATATATGTGTGATGTGATGTACATTACATTAATTGCATGTGTTCTATTGCTTTGAATTTGCTTTCTATTGATAATTGATCATTTTGAAAGCTAAAGTACAACAAATGTAAGATCTGTGCGGCCCTCGAAAAGATTGTCTCAACACAAAGCGGCCCACTTAAAAAAAATTGTGAGTAACACTGCAATAGACCTTGTCTAGCCTGTTACAGTTCCTCATGGTGACTAGTAGTGAATTTTACTGCAGCTGGTTTTTGAAGTCTGGTCCTAGCCCTGTTATGAGAACATCTTTGTTTGAGGTAACAGTGCATACCCTACCTGGAGGCATTAGTAGGGGTCTACCTGAGAGTTTCATATGTCACAGGACTGGAGGCATCCACTGTAAAACAATAATGACATCTTCACACCACTGTTTACCACGTCTAGACAGACGCAGACTGCATCTCAAAATTGTTCCCATCAAAGAAAACGTTGTTGTTTATTGTTTTTATTGCGACAGTGGAAGCATATTTTTTGTTCACATCATGATAGCAGGTCTACAGAGCTTGCATATTTTGTCTTGTAGTTCTAACTGTTGTGTTGCACACAAAAACACCTAAACTGTCCCTATGTATAACACCTTGTCACTTTTTCTCACAAACAAGTTGATTAGCAATCCAGAATCAGGATTGATGTCATAGAATAGTGAAGTATAAACACTCCCAGTTTTGTGTTGTAGTTATTATGGGCTCCCAAGTGGTTCAGTGGTCTAAGACACTGCATCTTAGTGCTAGAGGCGTCACTACAGACAACCTGGTTTGAAGCTAGGCTGTATCACAACCGGCCGTGATTGGGAGTCCCATAGGGCGGCGCACAACTGGCCCAGTGTCGTCCGAGTTTGGCTGGTGTAGGCCGTCATTGTAAATAAGAATTTGTTCTTAACTAACTTTTATAGTTAAATAAAGGTTAAATAAAAAAATCATGGATCCCCATTAGCTGCTGTCAAGTTATACATTTTGAAAACATTACAATACATTCATAACAGATTTCACAACATAAGTGTGTACCCTCAGGCCTGTACTCTACTACCACATATCCATAACACAAAATCTATGTGTACATGTGTGTGTATAGTGCATATGTTATTGTGTGTTTGTATGCATGTGTCTATGTTTGTGTTGCTTCACAGTCCCCGCTGTTCCATAAGGTGTATTTTTTTCTGTTTTTTAAATCTAATTTTACTGCTGGCATAGAGATGAAACATCATGCATCATGGAACTATCCAAGATGGCGTAACAGTGCAGACGTGTATTTTGTTTTGTCCCGTCTCGTGTAAATAGTTTGTAATTTGTCTTTCCATACATTTTTATTTGTTCCCGATTTACCCCTCCTGCAAGCCACCTACCCAACGTGAAACGGGTCAAATATCGGGTCAAATATCCGTGTTTTTCCACTATTTTTTCCACTATTTAACCGAACCGCAGTCAAAAGTTAGCCTGCTAGCTAGCTTGCTAACCTTCCATCGCTAACCACTGCTAGCGGTCTTCACCTCCGCTCTGGCTGTCCAGCCAGCTTTCAGTTCGGACAATATTGGCCAGTCTGCTCAGCGCGCTACCAACCCAGCGCTTATCGGACTGCGTTCCCTTCCACTTTCCGGATTTCCACTGAAAGTACCGGACCACCACACCGGATCTTCACAGCTAGCTAGCTGCATTCGACTGACCGACGTCTATAGCTAAGCTCCATTGTGTACATGCTTCCAATGCTAGCGTCAGCTAGGCTCATCTCCCGGACAGCCGACGTGTGCTAGCTACTCTCCCGGGCTCCAGTACCATATCAACCTACCTGGACCCTTCTACTGTCGACACGGAGCCCCACCGAGCCACCGTGACTGGTCTGCCGACGTAATTGTCCGACGTGGTCTCAACAGGGTTCTCCTCTGCGACGCCGCCAAAGATTCATCTGCTAGCTCCGGCCTGCTAGCCCGGCCTGCTAACACTCTGAACGCCGTGCCATTGAACTGATTTCCCCGGCTCACCACTTTACTTTTTCATCGGATCCTACGCTTGTTCAGCTCCACAGCTGATGCCTGCAGGACTGTTTGGTTTTATGGTATTTATTTCTGTTTAACTATCAGGCCTCAGGTCCTGTGTGTAGTACATCACTTCTTTCTAACTGACCCTCTTTGTCCATTCATCGCCATTACCCGTCGTTGTCTTAGCCCTCTTAATTAACTGTCATTTTATTTATTTTATGTTCTGCCCCTTTCTTATTTCAATATGCCTTGTCTGTTGTTGTTTAGGTTAGCTATTATTGTTTTATTTCATTGTAGAGCCCCCAGTCCTGCTCAACTGGCCTCTGATAGCTTTTTTGTCCCTCCCCCCACACATGCGGAGACTTCACCTGGCTTAACTGGTGTCTCCAGAGATGCAACCTCTCTCTTTATTACCCAACGCCTAGGTTTACCTCCACTGAACTCACATCCTTCTATATCCTTGACTATAAATTATGCCCTGAACCTATTCCACCACGCCCAGAAATCTGCTCCTTTTATTCTATGTACCCAACGTACTAGTCGTCCAGTTCTTAAAGTCCTTAGTCGAATACTAATTCTATTACTCCTCTGTTCCTCTGGTGATGTTGAGGTAAACCCAGGTCCTGTAACCCCCAGTACTACACCTATTCCCCAGGCGCTCTCATTTGTTGATTTCTGTAACCGTAAAAGCCTTGGTTTCATGCATGTTAACATTAGAAGCCTCCTCCCTAAGTTTGATTTATTCACAGCATTAGCACACTCCGCCAACCCGGATGTCCTAGCTGTGTCTGAATCCTGGCTTAGGAAGGCCACCAAAAATTCGGAAATTTCCATCCCCAACTTCAACATTTCCCGTCAAGATAGAACTGCCAAAGGAGGTGGAGTTGCAATCTACTGCAGAGATAACCTGCAGAGTCCTGTCATACTGTCCAGGTCTGTGCCCAAACAGTTTGAGCTTCTACTTTTAAAAATCCACCTATCCAGAAATAAGTCTCTCACTGTTGCCGCCTGTTACAGACCCCCCTCAGCCCCCAGCTGTGCCCTGGACTCCATATGTGAATTGATTGCCCCCCATCTATCTTCAGAGTTTGTACTGTTAGGTGATTTAAACTGGGATATGCTTAACACCCCGGCTGTCTTTCAATCTAAGATAGATGCCCTCAATCTCACACAAATTATCAAGGAACCCACCAGGTACAACCCAAAATCCGTAAACATGGGTACCATTATTGATATCATCCTGACTAACTTGCCCTCCAAATACACCTCCTCTGTTTTCAACCAGGATCTCAGCGATCACTGCCTCATCGCCTGTGTTCGCAATGGGTCAGCGGCCAAACGACCACCCCTTATCACTGTCAAACGCTCCCTAAAACACTTTTGCGAGCAGGCCTTTCTATTCGATCTGGCCCAGGTATCCTGGAAGGATATTGACCTCATCCCGTCAGTAGAGGACGCCTGGTTGTTCTTTAAAAGTGCTTTCCTCACCATCCTAAATAAGCATGCCCCTTTCAAAAAACGTAGAACTAAGAATAGATATAGCCCTTGGTTCACCCCAGACTTGACTGCACTAGACCAACACAAAAACATCCTGTGGCGCACTGCATTAGCATCAAATAGCCCCCGCGATATGCAGCTATTCAGGGAAGTCAGGAACAAGTACACCCAGTCAGTTAGAAAAGCAAAGGCCAGCTTTTTCAAACAGAAATTTGCTTCCTGTAGTACTAACTCCAAAAAGTTCTGGGACACTGTAAAGTCCATGGAGAATAAGAGCACCTCCTCCCAGTTGCCCACTGCACTGAGGCTCGGAAACACTGTTACCACTGATAAATCCACGATTATTGAAAATTTCAATAAGCATTTTGCTACGGCTGGCCATGCTTTCCATCTGGCTACCCCTACCCCGGTCAACAGCTCTGCACCCCCGGCAGCTACTTGCCCAAGCCCCCCCCGCTTCTCCTTCACCCAAATCCTGACAGCTGATGTTCTGAAAGAGCTGCTAAGTCTGGACCCCTACAAATCTGCTGGGCTAGATAATCTGGACCCTCTCTTTCTGAAATTATCAGCCAAAATTGTTGCAACACCTATCACTAGCTTGTTCAACCTCTCTTTCGTATCATCTGAGATCCCTAGAGATTGGAAAGCTGCCGCGGTCATCCCCCTCTTCAAAGGAGGAGACACTCTAGACCCAAACTGTTATAGACCAATATCCATCCTGCCCTGCCTTTCTAAAGTTTTCGAAAGCCAAGTTAACAAACAGATAACTGACCACTTCGAATCCCACCGTACCTTCTCTGCTATGCAATCTGGTTTCCGAGCTGGTCATGGGTGCACCTCAGCTACGCTCAAGGTACTGAACGATATCATAACCGCCATCGATAAAAGACAGTACTGTGCAGCCGTTTTCATCGACCTGGCAGACTCAACAGCCTTGGTTTCTCAAGTGACTGCCTTGCTTGGTTCTCTAACTACTTTGCAGACAGAGTTCAGTGTGTCAAATCGGAGGGCCTATTGTCCGATCCTCTGGCAGTCTCTATGGGGGTGCCACAGGGTTCAATTCTTGGGCCAACCCTTTTCTCTATATACATCAACGATGTCGCTCTCGCTGCTGGTGACTCTCTGATCCATCTCTACGCAGATGACACCATTCTGTATACATCTGGCCCCTCTTTGGATACTGTGTTTACTAACCTTCAATCAAGCTTCAATGCCATACAACACTCCTTCCGTGGCCTACAACTGCTCTTAAACGCTAGTAAAACTAAGTGCATGCTTTTCTATCGAACAATGCCAGCACCCGCCCACCGGACTATCATCACTACTCTCGACGGATCCGAATTAGAATACGTGGACACCTACAAATACCTAGGCATCTGGTTAGACTATAAACTCAACTTCCAGACTCACATCAACCATCTCCAATCCAAAATTAAATCCAGAATTGGCTTCCTATTTCGCAACAGAGCCTCCTTCACTCATGCTGCCAAACATGCCCTTGTAAAACTGACTATCCTACCGATCCTTGATTTCGGCGATGTCATTTACAAACTAGCCTCCAACACTCTACTTAGCAAATTGGATGTAGTCTATCATAGTGCCATCCGTTTTGTCACCAAAGCCCCTTACACTACCCACCACTGCGACCTGTATGCTCTCGTTGGCTGGCCTTCACTATATATTCGTCGCCAAACCCACTGGCTCCAGGTCATCTATAAGTCTTTATTAGGTAAATCCCCGCCCTATCTCAGCTCACTGGTCACCATAGCAACACCCACCCGTAGCATGCGCTCCAGCAGGTATATCTCACTGGTCACCCCCAAAGCCAACACCTCCTTTGGCCGCCATTCCTTCCAGTTCGCTGCTGCCAATGACTGGAACGAATTGCAAAAATCATTGAAGCTGGAGGTTCCTATCTCCCTCAATAACTTTAAGCATCAGCTGTCAAAGCTGCTTATCGATCACTGCACCTGTATATAGCCCTTCTGTAAATAGCCCACTCTACTACCTCATCCCCATATTTATTTTCGTTTATTTTTCACTAATCTTGCACTCCAGTATCTCTATTTGCACATCATAATTTGCACATCCTTCATTCCTGTGTTAATGATGATAATTCTGTAATTTATTTCTACTCTATAGTCTATTTATTGTCCTACCTCCCAACCTTACTGCATTTTTGCACTACATTTTGCACTCTGTTTATAGATTTTCTATTGTGTTTTTGACTGTTTGTTTAATGTGTAACTCTGTGTTGTTGTGTTTTTTTTTTGTCGCACTGCTTTGCTTTGTCTTGGCCAGGTCGCAGTTGCAAATGAGAACTTGTTCTCAACTGACCTACCTGGTTAAATAAAGGTGAAATAAAAAAAATAAAAAAAATGCATTGAGCTAAAAGTCATCACGATTATAGTGACCAAAATTATCACGGTTATCAGTATTATCGCGGTATTGTTAAAATGTGCTGGAAATGTTTAGAAAGTACTGATAACACACTGAAATCATTTCACCAAGTTTTGTATTGAAAACCAACAAACAAAATTAGCAGCACTATGCACTTTGTGTGCATAAACATTAAAATAATAACATTAACATTAAAGATGGCACCATGTGGCCATGAGAGGTAAAAGTTTCCCTAGTGCAGGTTTTAATGAACACAACCTTAAGTAAGCAAATCAAATGTGCATTTAAAAGCAACACAAGCAAAGCAATGTGCATGTAAGAACAACACAACCATATGGAAACAAATCCAATGTGCAGGTGTTGACATTAAAATAACAACACAAAATATGTAAACAAATCAAATGAACAGCACTGATTGTATGTCTGTTCTCTCCTTCATAAAAATATAAGGTGCTGCTGGTCTAACATCCTGTATATATGTATCTTTGTTCACTTGATATTTAAATGTAAAAATGTATCATGTCCTTTGCAATGTAATATGAAAGGGCTGCATAAGCAGCATGCCTTTTTTAATGCTTGCTCGAGTGTCTGTGTCACAGCTGTAGATGAGGAGGGACCAGTAGCGTCACTGAGTTTGCCTGTTGCACGCCCGCTCTGTAAACAAGGGAATAGCAAATGTAGTATTATTGGTGTTGTTACATTATAATTATTATCATCATCATCTCACTCACACACTAGCTTCTGTGTTGCATTTGAGTATATGCGATGACCCCATGCACAATTTACATAAATACAAATGAGTCTTAAGAAGACAGTAATTGCAATGAGCCCAACAGTTGACATGAATACAGGTGTATTGTCTAGGAGTCTATAGTGTTTCTCCTGTTGGAACGCTTTTATAACCAAGTCGACGACAGACGGATTTTAAATTAACAGAGGCTTCCAATTATCGTGTGCAATGGGCGAATAGAGTCTGCAGGCATACAGCAGCAGAAAACAACGTGTCGTGTTTTCATAAGAGTAGGTAACACTGTGTGAGGGCTTGGTTGTGGTAAGGCCTCTTACTCCCACCTAGGGGAGGAGAGAGGCACACAACCAAGCTCTCACACATTAACTAGGGAGATTATCATCCCCAATCAGAGACAGCTGTCTAGCGTTGTCTCTGATTGGGGATAGTATTTAGACTCCACACACAGCCACCTGTGTGTGGATCATTGTTCGTTTGTCTGTCTGCACTGCCTGCAACATTCAAAGTAAGTCACTGTGTTTTGTTTGTAGATTGTTTTTTGTTTACACTCTCCTTTTATATTTTTGTGCTTCGTGAGAACAACTCCAAAATAATAAAAGGATGACACTGCACCAGCGCTCCGTTTACCGTCCCATTAATACTACGCACCGTGACAGAATGATCCACCACCCTCCCGGGACGCAGCGAGAGCAGACTTTGGTAGACATCCTCTACGATATGGGGAAATTATCGAAAGAGGATGTCTACCATTATCATGCGGTGGAGAAAGGCTGGGGTCCGGAGCAGCCAAGGCGCCGGAGACGGAGGACACGTCACCGGGCTAGAGTTGAGGACCAGCCTGGAGCCCAGAAAACCCCTCAAACTGATTTTGGGGGGGGGCTATGGGGGTGGTCGGGGATCGAGGGAGAAGAGCCCCGACCACTGCACTCGTGGGGGTTCCAGGAGGAGCCCCTACAGCCATGGGAGCGGGAGTACATAGAGGAGTCGGAGGAAGACGACGACGATGTGCTTCTGTTCCCTCACTCGTGGGGGTTCCCGGAAGAACCCTCACAGGATGGGGATTGGCGGTGGAGTAGGCACGACAGGGACAGTCGTGCTCCAGCGCCAGTTCCCAGTCCGGTGCCTCCAGTGCCGGTCCAGAGTCGGAGGAGGAGGAGACCGACTCAGCGCACCAAACCATCGGTGCGCAACACTAGCCCGGTGCGACCCGTACCAGCTAAACGCACCCAGCCAACGGTGCGTTTCCCCAGCCCGGTACGGCCCGCGCCTGCTCCGCGCACCAGCCAAACGGTGCGTTTCCCCAGCCCGGCGCGACCCGTGCCAGCTAAACGCAACAACCCAACAGTGCGTTTCCCCAGCCCGGCGCGACCCGTGCCAGCGCCTCGCATCAGATCACTGGTGCATTTCCCCAGTCCTGTACGCCCCGTGCCTACTCCTCGCACGGAGGCTACAACGGCGGTCGCCAGCACAGCTCTGTGGGTGGAGACCATCTCTGCGTCGGTGCCCAGGGTGGGCACGACGTTCAGCCCCGCTATGGAGCAGGAGCTCCATAGCACGTCGGTGCCCAGTGTGGGGCCGACAGCCAGCCCAACCAGAGGGCTGGAAACCATCTCTGCGTCGGTGCCCAGGGTGGGCACGACGTTCAGTCCCGCTGTGGAGCAGGAGCTCCATAGCGCGTCGGTGCCCAGTCTGGGGCCGACAGCCAGCCCAATCAGAGGGCTGGAAACCATCTCTGCGTCGGTGCCCAGGGTGGGCACGACGTTCAGCCCCGCTGTGGAGCAGGCGCTCCATAGCGCGTCGGTGCCCAGTCTGGGGCCGACAGCCAGCCCAATCAGAGGGCTGGAAACCATCTCTGCGTCGGTGCCCAGGGTGGGCACGACGTTCAGCCCCGCTGTGGAGCAGGAGCTCCATAGCGCGTCGGTGCCCAGTCTGGGGCCGACAGCCAGCCCAACCACAGGGCTGGAAACCATCTCTGCGTCGGTGCCCAGGGTGGGCACGACGTTCAGTCCCGCTGTGGAGCTGGAGCTCCATAGCACGTCGGTGCCCAGTCTGGGGCCGACAGCCAGCCCCACCAGAGGGCTGGAAACCATCTCTGCGTCGGTGCCCAGGGTGGGCACGACGTTCAGTCCCGCTGTGGAGCAGGAGCTCCATAGCGTGTCGGTGCCCAGTCTGGGGCCGACAGCCAGACCAGCTGCAGGGCTGAAGACCACCTCTGCGTCGGTGCCCAGGGTGGGCACGGCATCCAGCCTGAGGTCTCCGGAGAAGGTCAGCAGCCCGAGGCCTCCTGTGACGGTCAGTAGCCTGAGGTCTCCTGTAAAGGTCAGCAGCCTGAGGCCTCCTGTGAAGGTCAGCAGCCCGAGACCTCCGGAGAAGGTCAGCAGCCCGAGACCTCCGGAGAAGGTCAGCAGCCCGAGACCTCCAGTGAAGGTCAGCAGCCCGAGGCCTCCAGTGAAGGTCAGCAGCCCGAGGCCTCCAGTGAAGGTCAGCAGCCCGAGGCCTCCAGTGAAGGTCAGCAGCCCGAGGCCTCCAGTGAAGGTCAGCAGCCCGAGGCCTCCAGTGAAGGTCAGCAGCCCGAGGCCTCCAGTGAGGGTCAGCAGCCCGAGGCCTCCAGTGAAGGTCAGCAGCCCGAGGCCTCCAGTGAAGGTTAGCGCCACGCCACCTCCAGCGAAGGTTAGCGCCACGCCACCTCCAGCGAAGGTCAGCGCCACGCCACCTCCAGCGAAGGTCAGCGCCCCGCCACCTCCAGCGAAGGTCAGCGCCCCGCCACCTCCAGCGAAGGTCAGCGCCCCGCCACCTCCAGCGAAGGTCAGCGCCCCGCCACCTCCAGCGAAGGTCAGCGCCCCGCCATCTCCAGCGAGGGTCAGCGTTCCGCCACCTCCAGCGAAGGTCAGCGTTCCGCCACCTCCAGCGAAGGACAGCAGCCCGGAGCCTCCAGCCACAGCTCAAGGCCTGGAGCCTCCTCCACCGGTGCCCAGTCCGGGGCCGGTCGTCTGCTTCGCTCCAGTGCCGGAGCAGTCCGCTCCACCGGTGCCCAGTCCGGGGCCGGTCGTCTGCGCCGCTCCAGTGCCGGAACAGTCCGCTCCACCGGTGCCCAGTCCGGGGCCGGTCGTCTACGTCGCTCCAGTGACGGAGCAGTCCGCTCCACCGGTGCCCAGTCCGGGGCCGGTCGTCTGCGTCGCTCCAGTGCCGGAGCAATCCGCTCCACCGGTGCCCAGTCCGGGGCCGGTCGTCTACGTCGCTCCAGAGACGGAGCAGTCCGCTCCACCGGTGCCCAGTCCGGGGCCGGTCATCTGCGTCGCTCCAGTGCCGGAGCAGTCCGCTCCACCGGTGCCCAGTCCGGGGCCGGTCGTCTACGTTGCTCCAGGGAAGGAGCAGTCCGCTCCACCGGTGCCCAGTCCGGGGCCGGTTGTCAGCCCCTCTCCAGGGTTGAGGGCTCCCACACCAGGGTCCAGACAGGACTTGGTGGAAGGCGGGAGTACTGAGGGGGGAACCATCGCGCCGGGGTCCGGACCGGACCGGGCGTGCAACGGAGAGGTAGGAGAGAAGCTACTCTCACAGCCTGTGCCACGCCCGGAACCGGAACCGGAGCCCCCACCAGCAACCACCTCAGTACCCCGCCATGTCCCCCCTAGAGTTTTGGACATTTTCTCTTTCAGGAGAGGGGGGATCCTTTTGTGTGCGATCGGGAGTCCGCACCTTAGGGGGGGGGTACTGTGAGGGCTTGGTTGTGGTAAGGCCTCTTACTCCCACCTAGGGGAGGAGAGAGGCACACAACCAAGCTCTCACACATTAACTAGGGAGATTATCATCCCCAATCAGAGACAGCTGTCTAGCGTTGTCTCTGATTGGGGATAGTATTTAGACTCCACACACAGCCACCTGTGTGTGGATCATTGTTCGTTTGTCTGTCTGCACTGCCTGCAACATTCAAAGTAAGTCACTGTGTTTTGTTTGTAGATTGTTTTTTGTTTTCACTCTCCTTTTATATTTTTGTGCTTCGTGAGAACAACTCCAAAATAATAAAAGGATGACACTGCACCAGCGCTCCGTTTACCGTCCCATTAATACTACGCACCGTGACACACTGAAAGCTTCAGTTTACATTATTGACAAGCTATTAGCAAGTTAGACAGACAAACCATGATATTTTCCCCCATTCCGAAGTCCCCACATCATGCATTGAGCTAAAAGTTAACTTACCTTGCATTCGCTATTGTAGTGGATGTTGGTCACGAAGATGATTCAAGAGATTTTAAGTGTTGCCCCTTCACGGCAAGTTTTTTTTTTGTGCATGTTCTGCAGACAGGGTGACCATCTTCGATTAAGTGTCCCTCAGCACTCTTGTAAAACCCAAAATACGACCACACTTCAGATTTGGTCCTCTTAGAAGGCTGAAAAATCTCCCGAGCGCTGTCACTGCCTTCCGCCATGTTTTCACACAAAAAATGCTGCGCCTGCGTCAGACTGTTGCTAACTTTGGTTGATGCTGGACAGTATTTACCGTGAGTTTTTCAAACCGTGGAAATCAAACACGGTTCTAATTATAATTTTCCATTTGAAACGGTAATACTAACCGTCAGGAATTTTACCGTGGTTTATCGTGAAACTGGTAATCGTTTCATCCCTATGCTTGCATGAGTTACTTGATGTGGAATTTATTTACTTGTAGTCATGGCTCTATGTAGTACTATGCGCTTCCCATAGTCTGTTCTGGACATGGGGACTGTGAAGAGACCTCTCGTCTTGTGTGGTATGCATGGGTGTCTGAGCTGTGTGCCAGTAGTTCAAACAGACAGCTTGGTACATTCAACATGTCAATACCTCTCACAAAGTAGTGATGAAGTCAAACTGTCCTCCACTTTGAGCCAGGAAAGATTGCCATGCATATTATTAATGTTAGCTCTCTGTGTACATCCAAGGGCAAGCCGTGCTGCCCTGTTCTGAGACAACCTAAGTCCCTCTTTGTGGCACTGTAGTGGAGAAATCTTCCCTCTTTCTCTAGAAAATAAAGCACTTTCAAAGTTTGGAAACGTAACATAGACTTTTATTACGCAAGCAACAAAAGCTGAGGAGCCTCCGGAGACCACTGTCTTCCCAAGCTCATCTCGCTCTTTTTATACAATTTTGTGGCTACAATGCATACTTGTAGCCACAAAATTCCCTCCCCCTTAGGTAACATGATAAACACTTCTTATCCGCCTTCCACTATTGTTTAAAAATCTCCTAATTCTGGTTTTGCCTACATCATCTTCCTGTCTGCAGTTAAACCTTCAAAATATAAGCACACTCTTCCGTTGGCAATAAAACCTTCAAACCGTGAAACAATGAAACAATAGTGGCGAACCTATGGCGACCCCCTAGCACTTGCACAGACCCATAGCATTTATACAGGGATAAGCATATATGCACCCATAAATGTTTTGGATCATAGTCCTAAAAATATAAACCAAAAGCTTAAAAATATTGACAGCACCTGACCACACGACTGAACAGTAGTCAAGGTGTGAAAAAACATGGGCCTGTAGGACCTGCCTTGTTGATAGTGCTGTTAAGAATACAGAGCAGCGCATTATTATAGACAGACTTCTCCTCATCCTAGCTACTGTTATATCAATATGTTTTGACCATGACAGTTTACAATCCAGGGTTACACCAAGCTATTTAGTCTCCTCAACTTGCTCAATTTTTTACATTATTCATTACAAGATTTAGTTGAGGTTTAGGGTTTAGTCAATGATTTGTCCCAAATACAATGCTTTTATATTTAGAAATATTTAGGAGTAACTTATTCCTTGCCACCCATTCTGAAACTAACTGATGCTGTCATTTCAGTCGCTTTGGTAGCTGATGTGTATAGTGTTAAGTCATCCTTATACATACTGGCTTACTTAAAAAGTAAGGGGCCTAGACAGCTTCCCTGGGGAATTCCTGATTCTATTTTGTTGGAGAGGCTTCCAGTAAAGAACACCCTCTTTGTTCTGTTAGATGGGTAACTCTTTATCCAAAATATAGCAGGGGGTGTAAAACCATAGCACAGACTATAATCGATAATGTCAAAAGCCGCACTGAAGTCTAACAAAACAGCCCCCACAATCTTTTTATAATCAATTTCTCTCAGCCAATCATCAGTCGTTTGTATAAGTGCTGCGCTTGTTGAATGTCCTTCCCTATAAGCGTACTGAAAGTCTGTTGTCAATTTGTTTACGGTAAAATAGCATTTTATTTAGTCAAACACAATTTTTTACCAAACGTTTACTAAAGGTTGGTAACAGGCTGATTGGTTGGCTATTTGAGCCAGTTTAGGGGGCTTTACTATTCTTAGTTAGGGGAATACATTTTGCTTCCCTCCAGGCCTGAGGGCACACTCTTTCTAGTAGGCTTAAGTTGAAGATATGGCAAATAGGCGTGGAAATATTGTCCGCTATTATCCTCAGTAATTTTCCAGCTCGGTGGCTTGTCATTGTTGATAGACAATAATCCTTTATTCACCTCTTCCACGCTTACTTTACGGAACTCAAAATTACAATACTTGTCTTTCATCATTTGTTAAAATCTGTTTCTCCCTGCTCAAGGGCGATTATTTCCTCAGAGTGTCAATGACTAGGCATTCTAAGAGAAAAATTCCATCCATATCCTATTTCAGTGTAGTATTTGTCCAATGTCAGTTAACCGGTTTACGGTCTGTTGAGATGGGTTCAAAGTGTGAGAATGGTGTAAGCTGAGTATCTGTGGAACTCTTTATGATTTACAGTATATTCAGCTGTTATGTACTTGTAGGGTATAATCTGAATTGATGAGTACAAATATTATTTATAAAGATGTTCTTGACAGGCCTCTAATCTCAAGGCTACCACAAGACACTATCCCTAGGGACACCTGTTACCCTCTCTGTACCTCACCAACTCTCTGTCGCTCTCTCTTTCTCTCCCTCTCTTGCTCTCTCTCTCTCTCTATCCCATTCTCTCTCTCCCTCTCCCTGTCTCTCTCCTCATGTTGTTATTGTGTCATAACCAGACAGGCAGGTTCAGAATGGGGAAACTACATGACAGTAGATTTCATCTCACGCTAGGAGACCAACCCTCTCATTCCAAATCAGACAATGAGTGATTTTACCTTGTACCTCTGAATGTAAATACATATGGTACATACATGGTTACTTTTCTTATTCAAATCCATTGGCTTGTGATGTATCTTTGTTCATCTTTGTATCTGTGTAAATCTTTGAATGTCTGTCGGTTTGCATGTATGTTTGTGTAACTTGACTGCGTCTCTGTGTCTTTATCCACTTGAATAAAATACAAAATAGTAGATTGCAAGATGGAGGTCATTTACCTTATTTTTTTCATGTGGCTAGTTTGGATCAACTACCTTCACTAAAACCACTGCAAAGGTTGTGCCTGCAAACTTTGGTTTCAAAATGTCTGCCTCGTGATTGTTGGGAGAGTTGTCTGTCTGAAGAGGACCCACCCTGGACATTTTTTTGTTTGCTTTATCAAAATAGAACCATGGTGGCCCTAAACATTTTAGTGACCCCCCCCCCCCTCTTGACGGTGGGGAGAGAAATTTTATTTTAAAGTTAATTTCTTGCATTTCTATAAATTATGCCATGGGGCATAGAGATAATTTTGCAGTTTTCCTGTGTTTTATATATATTTCTACACTATGAGGTTGGAATAATACTGTGAAATTGTGAACATGATGATAATGCCCTTTTAGTGTAAGAAAATACAATTTCTGCCTCTTTTGGTGGGATGGAGTTTTGATCTTCCATGGTGACATCACCAGGGCAAGTTTAGATAGCTGCCTAGACTAACTACCAATTAAAAAATTGTTAGCTGACATGGCTAATTGAGTGACTGTCAGTGACTGACATAACAAGAGAAAAACTGCTGATGCACAACAAATTTTCAAAATTGCACCTGGTGTATTTGACCGTTCTTTCTGTCAATAGCAAGTTGAGACCCTGACTGTCCCTAAAAATGTTTGCTTTTTGCTTATGATCTGGTCTTGCCTGTAGGAAACATAATGCTGAAGTACTACAATTCCAACAGAATAACGTTGTTTCTTGACGTTCTTGGGAAACATTTTGAGAACAGGACTTTAAATAGAACCATAAGGAAAGATATAGGAAACGTTATGCTGAAGTACTGCCATTCCCACAGATGAACGTTTGCGCACTAGGAAAATGCCAGCAGCACTCACACTCTCACTCTCTCTCTTCCCGTGCTACCGTGGCATTAGGCCTGCAGCCTAAAGAGACTCACACACGTAATAGCACAATTGGTTAGGCGCCCGTAAAACGGCTGCCCTTTCCTCCGGCGTCATTTTGAAACATGATAGTGTCAAGATGTCAAAGGACACAGTGAGAGAAGTTACACCTGCTTAAATGGGTAAATAATTGAATGGGTGTATATAGAGCATGGAAACAGCAACTGAAAGTCAACGGCACATTTCAATATATATATATAAATGTGGATATAAACATTTCATAATATACATGAATAATGTGGAAATAGGTATTTAGAAATATGTACTTCAATAACGTTCACTAGCCTGCATTAAGAAACAGACAAAAAAGCCCACTATAGTGTTCATCGTAGACATGTTTTCAATATGAAATGTAATTAAGTAATAATGCCCTCGAAGCAGGTGTTTGGAGCATATATTGGCACGGGTGTTGTTAACCGTGCCAATATATCCTCCAAACACCGGCTTTGAGGGCATTATCACTTTCATACGGTTACCAACATATTCAAATAATGATTGACATATTTCCATTAAAAACATTATTTTGATGAATTTATTCGTACTTTTTCATGCTTCCACAAGATATAGTCCCTACACAAATCTAGGGTTGCTACCCAAGCCATCTGGTCGTTCGTTATAAATGTTCCATTGCCATACTGGCTGGCAACATTCTTATCCGTTGCTTGCTTGCTAGCCAACTACAGCTATTTTACAGCCGCATTTGCATTTGTTTAAACTGTTTCTTAGTGACATTTATTTGGATACATCCATAACAATTAGCTAATGAGGCGCAATTTTGCCTGGCACAGAAAATGTGCTCACTCACTTCAAACTGAAGCTGACCTTTTGACCTTTTTTCAGTTTACATTTATTTGTATATATCCATAAAAACTATGCGAGCTGATTCATGATTTTGACTGGTTGGGAAACGTTGCCTGCCTGTCTATCTCGTCCCGACCTCCGGCACGTTCATTACTAAGGGATAGCTGGAGATCGAATTTGAATATTGAAACAATCTTGCAAATGTCGGAGAGACAGACAGCAATCCTTCTGCATCAGCTCCCAGATAAATGCTGTTTACTGTACACATTACACATAGAAACTGCCTATTCAGTGATCCAACACACAATATTTGTGTGTATTGGGTATATGTTGTGTAATTGTTAGATATTACTGTTAGATATACTGCACTGTCGGAACTAGAAGCACAAGCATTTTGCTACACCTGCATTAACATCTGCTAAACATGTGCGTGTGACCAATAAAAATGTGATTTGATTTGACATGACAGTATGCCCATAGCAAATACCAACATCCCCCATGATTTTTACAGTTAGAACATTTCACACTAAAGTGTGTATAGACACCATATACAGTTGACAAATAAATCAACCCTGCTTACCATTGGCGCTTATCCAATACAAATATTGATAGATTAACATGGAGCCGTATGACAGAAGATATGGCTGTTTATCATGTCCATATCAGTGTCAAATAAAGTGTTACCCAAATTGCCTTGAATGTAAAAAATCAACAACCCACATTGGCAAAAAACATACCAGTTTACTAAGCAAAATGGGAACAGTCAAACCAAAGAGAGAATCATAGAGACACACTGTGTGATGTATCGTAAGAAGTTAAAGTTCCAGACAGTGGTCCACTCCACTCATAGGCTCATGCTACTCCTTAGACGGTATGGTCGGGTCAGCTGACCTGTGACAAACACTCCATAGTCTACTACGGTGCAATGGGTTGCAGTGTCAATGCTGTACATGTTCTGGCCATTCTGGGGTGCTGTGGGTTCTATTGGTAGAGGTGACATGCAGAAAGAAGGTGAACTGATGGAGTTAGGGTGACTGGTGCACTTACCTTCTGTCTGAGAGACTGGTCTAGAGTCAGTAATGGCCTTTGTGGAATACTCATACACGTTCTTCATGAAGGCACTCTTGGTGTTGTGCTCCTTCTTGAAGAGGATGACGTAGCACTTGGGGAAGAAATGACAGCTGAGGACGCCGTAGTTGGAGATGAGGATGACCACCATCTCCACCGCTGGCAGGTACTTCCCCGAGGTGGTCACATAGACGGGCACAAAGATCACCCAGGACATGAGGTAAAGGAGCATGCTGAAGGTGATGAACCTGGCCTCATTGTACTTCTGTGGCAGCTTGCGGCCTTTAAACGCGCAGGCGAAACAGACAAACGCCAGGACAGCAATGTAGCTCAGCATCACGCCAAATGCCACGTAGGAGCCTTCGTCACACTCGGCCAGCACAGTGGTGGCGAAGACGGTGGCCTTCCCCCGGGGGCTCTGCAGGACCAGCCACAGGGTGCAGGTGAGGACCTGCAGGGCCATGCAGAGACAGATGATGGCGTAGGATTGGTTGAGGCGGCGGAGAACGTCCTTCAGGTCAGGGTTGAGCTGGAAGGCCAGCAGGATCTTCAGGGACTTGACCAGGATGCAGGAAACACACAGGGTGAAGCTGAGGCCAAACAGCACCTGACGAACCTTGATTGATGATGAGATGAGAAGAGATGAGACAATGAGACAGAAATGTATTATCTCTTTGAATTTAAATTTGCTTTCTGTCTACAAACTAAATTCCTTAGCACAAAGGTACAAAAGGTTCAGAACAATACACACACAATAAACCATGAATTGACAAAATGACACTGGTACATTCAGACAACATCACAGACAGTGGTACATTCAGACAACGTCACATGACACTGGTACATTCAGACAACGTCACATGACACTGGTACATTCAGACAACATCACAGACAGCATTACAGCAGTGTTTTCCAAACTGTGTGTACCATACATGCCTTACACTGGATGCTGCTGGGGTGACCTACAAAGAACACAGCACTAATAAAACTTCCCAGTAGGGAGAGCAGGATGAGCTGGGAGAGAGGCCCCCCGGCAGCCTTCACAACGGGTGTCTGGTGGTGGTGAAGGAAGAGCGCCCCCACCAGGAGAACCAGGATGATGCCCACGGCCGCCAACGCCAGCAGCACCACCGCGAAGCCATCCTTCCAGGAGAAGAACTTCAGAGTCTTATGGGTACACCCAGAGCTCCCTTCCAGGGACCACTCTCTCTTTGTGTCACAAGGGAGACACTGGTCCATGTCTGGAGAGGAGACAGAGGCACACAAAGGGTTGGAAGGGAGGATAGTGATTAAACAACTGTTGAACATGGAAATGTGTGTGTTGTTGCCTAGTGCTAACAGTGTTGGATAAGGAAAGTGTTGGGAAATCTTAGGAAACATATTTAAGAAATGGAGGAAGAGTGTATGAACAACAGGTTAACTCCAGTTTACTGAGCAGAGTTAGAGTACACAGATGTGTATAGAGAGACAGTACAGGAGAATTAACCAGTGTTGTTGGAGTAGTGGTTCTCAGTGCAGTTGATGCATTCATAGCAGCAGGTGTGCTGACCCTCAGCAGTCTTCTTGTACTTCCCAGGCTTACAGCTAGCTGAGCACACAGACACCACATCCTGCATTGGGATACAATGCACTAATTGAAATGGTTGACCCAAGAAAAACTGACTGAAATCTACTACTAGTAGTATTCAAATAAGCCTTTATATGTACGTCCAGTTTCCTGGGCACAGTTTAACCTAACCTTCAACTTAAAATCATGTGACAACATGTAAAGCAACACGTGATAACATGAAACTACAAATGTCAAATAGTGTGATGTTCCACGTGAAATCATGTGCTTTTTCTGTAAGGGAGGCATATTTAAACTATTCAACCACTGATTATATTCTTCTGAGTATCGTGTTTGTTACACAACAGTTTTTAGAGCATCACTGATATCTAACATGAATGTGTGATAACATACAGGTGCTCCCAGTGTGTGCCAAGGTATGTGATTTTCATATTCAAACAATACACATTGTTTCACTGATTAGAGGATATTTAATTTCCATCTTTAGTCACTTTGAGGAAGAAAAAGAAGATTGTTTGACATTCTGACCTGTTTGTGTTTGTGTCTATATGTCAAGTGGGATAATCGGTTAATATGGATTTGTACTTGAACCTCTGTCTTTGTGAGGCAGCCTAGCAAACACACTAAAAGAGAGTGAGTCCTAACCTTAACCCTCAACCTAATCTGAGCCCTAACCTTAACCCTAACGCTAACCCTAACCCTTACCCTCAGGTCAGTGATATTTTTGGTGTGTCCGCTGATGTAACTGAAGCTGTTGTTGATTGGATGGTACTCAGCTACAACGTCATGGACATTGATGGCCCCTCTCACAGACCTCCACAGAGTTACATCATAGCCCAGGTTGATTTCTCCTTTCTGGTCAAACCTATAGCTTTTCCCCTCCAGCTCAAACCGACCGACCCTCAGGGCGTCAAGCACCTGAAACAAATGCAAATGCAAGTTTGTTCACATACCGTAGGCCATATCCCAAATATATTAGATATGTTAAGTGAGATACTGTATATAAGTACAGTTTGATGTGCTGTAGACATGAGCAGTAGCTACCTCCCAGGGTTGGACAGTGCCTGGTGTCTTGCAGTCCTTTTTGCTGCAGATCGCAGCCACTGCATGGGCGATGGCACTGACAGCCATCTCCACACTGAAGACTACGTCTGCACGGCTGTTGTTTCGCAGAATATTTGCTGCGGCTGTGGAGGAGGACACAACCCTGGGGTCTCTCGATCTGTTTGTCAAGGAGTAGAACTCTTCCAGGAAGGAGTTGTTTCCTATGACATCATTCATGTCACTCAGATTCATCAAGTAGCTATGTAAAGGAGCTAGGTTCCCTCTTTTGAAGGTGAAGCCCACCACACGGCCGATATCTGGCAGGTCCATCTCTTCCAGGACCTCTTTGGACGAAGACCAGCTGTCACTGGCCACCCACACTATCTTCCCCTGCCACGACACTAGCCCCCGACCCCTCAGCTCCTGGTACAGGTGCATCATGTGAGTAGGCTTGGCGAATGAAACCACCACCTTGACGTTGGGGTTGCTGAGGAGGGTGTCTGCGGCTTGTCTGACTGTATATTTGATGTCAAGCGAATTAGGGAGGATCTCCTTGAAGGCCACACAGATCCCTGAGGCGGTTGCCTGGGAAACAAAGCTGTCCAGGGCTGAGCGGCCATAGTCTCCATCCGTGATGACTATGCCCACCCAGGTCCATTTGCTGTCTCTAAGAAACTTGACCATGGCACGTGTCTGGTACAGATCGCTAGGCACGGTCCTCAGGAAAGCAGGGAAACGGATCTTGTCACTCAGGATGATGGCGGTGGAGGCGTAACTGATCTGTGATGATTCAAAGAGATAAAGTTGTGTAGGTTCAGAAGTATGTAACCAGGTAAATCTCAGGACCTTACATGGTAAGACGTGATTTATCTGTTCTAAAAATATTTAATATGGGCTATGATGGGACCAGAGTTTTTCAGGTCACATGGTTTTAAAAAACCTCCTCGAAAAACTCCTGGCTTTTAGGAGGATGAAAACCCTGCAGCAACCTTGTACTTGTTTATATTAATTATATTTTAAAGAAGGACTAGGGGGGTTTCCTATACACAAAACTCACTGGGCTAAGCTTGCTTCATGCAGGTTTTCATCATATATTGATGCCCTAATGAACTGTATGCCTAATTAAAAATGTCTGTCAGCTATTGTGTTTATTGATTAATTCCAGTTAAAAATGTTGGATTGAAAAAGTCTAGGTAGACTAGTCAGCCCAAATTTGAATATAAACCAAATTGATCCCATTCACATTTTCTCACAAACAAATGGGCTATAAATAGCCTACACAACATTACCGCTTCGTTTAGCCTGGCCAAAGGGACATGTCGCATAGTAGGCTAGATTACGCAGCTGCTGTTGTTAGTAGTTGATCAGACTACAAAATTGTCTTGTTTTCATGCAATACATCGAGTCGGATCGCTAGTGATGTGTTATCATTCTTGCTAAATAAATTCCGGAGGAAAGCGGCGAATGCACCTTGAGCTTTGTGCATTGTTGCCCTGCCCCCGTAACCTGCTTTTTCCGTGAATCTGATTGGTCAAGACACGCAAAGAGCATACAGCAGCACTCCGATGTAATGGACAGAGAAATTGTGAACGAGATGGCAATTCATGAGCCATATCTATAAAAAAAAAAGGCACTTTACTGCTCTTTTTAGTGCTTTGCATTAATATATTTTATTAAACCAAATCAAAAGTGTTTAAAAAATGAACCTGGCCACAAGGTTTCTGATGGTCCTATGTTGAAGTGATTGTCATTCATCTGTATCATCATTGCTGTCTGTCATTTATTTGACACAACTCGGTTATTCATTATTTTATCAACCCTTGTTTTACTGTCCATGAATCGAACCTGTGGGTGGGTTTTGACTGCTTACCTGAGGAATGAGCTCCAGGTTGAGTTGCCGGGCAACAGAGATGGAAATCTCAGAGGAAGAGTCCCCTATGACGGCCATGATGGGCAGAGGACAGTTAGAGCTGTTGGCCCCTCCCACACAGTCCGTGTTTGGCTCCTGTGTGAAGTAAATAATGTACACCCTTTATGTGAGGTGCTGACTAATGGAAGATAAACTATACAAATGAAAAAGAGGTCGCACACTAATCTATCCTCGATTTGGATTTATTTGACCAATGTTTCAGCTAAAGACCTTTCACCTGTGTGAAGTCAGCTGAGGCCCTCAGAGCGGTGGTGACATCAGAGCAGGAGTCGTGGATACGGTACCCCAGAGAGATCCCTAGTGTAGTCAGGACAGGGGATCTGTTGGCCGACTCTACTGCGTGGATCATAGCCAATGCCCTGGTGAACCCTTCCATGTTGAACCTGTGTGTGTGTGTGTGTGTATGTGTGAAATGTAAATAAGTAATAGAAGGATCATCACACTGCATGTGGTTTAACTTGTCAGTGTAAATCAAATCTCTCTCACGACCACTTAGTCATACATGCGGGCAGAATCACAAACCACAGAGAGAGAGAGAAAGAGAGAGAGAGAATCTTCGGGAGTCTCATTACAACATCCAATAGTTGGATCATTGAGAAAGAGACCCAATCTTATCTTGGCACTTACTGTACCTGACACAGTGTGATGCATGGGGTGCTGAGAGGTTGTGGGATTCCTCTACTCCCTCATGGATGGGAAACAGCCCTCCAATGATGATATCTCCTGGTGCTGTAGCTCCTGCTGCTTTGAAGTGTCCAACTTTGGCATTGCCTTTCTCCAACAAGGACAGGATGACTAACAGGTGGAGAACATCACCCATGGGTTCCATAACGTCTCTCTGTTGGTACTGTCCAATTATGTCTGTCTGTCTCTCTCCCTCCCTCTCTCACTGCCTATGTCTCTCTCTCTCTCTCTCTCTCTCTCTCTCTCTCTCTCTCTCTCTCTCTCTCTCTCTCTCTCTCTCTCTCTCTCTCTCTCTCTCTCTCTCTCCCCGTCTCTCACTCTGTAAGCTCCTCTAGTAGACTGTCAGTATCTTCAGTAAAACACACCTGTTGCTTCCTCCTAATCTCAGCTAATGTATGCATAACCCTGCCCCCTCCCAGCCCAGCCCACTCTCTCTGACAGACATCCACACTGACTGACTCACTTGCCTCCAGCTAAAGGTGACGGACAGACAAGTCACACAAATATAAGTCACATCTGATCTCTATCTGAAGTGCAATGTAAACATTTCTAGTTGAAGGTGAAGATAAGTGTTCTGTCACCTCGTTTCCAGAAATGTTCTCACAATACCCAAGGTGTTTTCTAACATTTGGATAACACTTAAGTGTTTATTAAGTCGCAATGTTTAAACTTCAGAGAGAAATTGATTTATTGACTGTCTCCTGTTAGCCAGTCCTTCATCATCAATACAGTGATTTCACAAGACAAGCCACCATTGATCTTTGACCCATTTATTAGTTAATCCACAGTAGAATACATGCATAAAATACAAACGGTAGAAATAGTTATTCTAGAGGGTGCTAAAATGTATTCATGGTAAGTAATAACCCTCGTACAGGCTGTGTAATAATACAACGTTAAAGGTCAAATAGGGGTGATCACATTTGTCCTGTTTCGTACATGTATGTAAGCTATTCATTATGTGGTGAAATGGAAATCCTACTCCCCTGAGACACCCTCTGAGAGTGGAGTTACGGCATGGAATCAGCCGGGCACTCAAGTAGCACAATACTGTCACCTACAGTATAATTATCATGGTCACAGCTTGCATGGCATCTAGTGTAGTAGTGAGAGCTCATAAAAATAAGCAGCAAACAGCTTCGTCCCCTCAATGTAGTTGTACCTGAGAGAGAAAAACAGGATTCAGTATTTTACTGAACAAGAACTGAACCACATCTGTGTTGATGTTTGTCATGATTAATCTGCCGTGTAAAAACAAAAAACGATTTTAGGGCGAAAACATGGAATCCTATCTCTTCTTTTTCTCATCTCCTCTTACCTGCTAATCTTCTCATTCTGAGAATGCTCTCCATCGTCATGGCCACCTATGGGCAGCATCATCACACTCTTGCCTGTCTCCTCCTGGAAGTTCTGAGCGATAGGGATGGTGGAGCCCTCACGGATCAGCTCCGGGTCCACTCCAAACACTAACACAAGGGTAAACCTCATCTTAACTTAAGCAATGATGGTGACATGGTTTCAAATGAGAGAGGTTATGTAAATGGCAACTTCAACTGACCTGCTCTGACTGCTCTTTTTCCAGCAATGTACTGTGGGTCCTTCAGGTTAGCCACCCATGGTTTAGCCCCAACAGTTGCGGTCACCCTCAGCCTGTTAGGGCTTTTTAGAGTGGAGAAGACCTGCTGAAGGTGCTCCTTCACCTGCATTGTAACGGGAGAGTTGGGGGGGGTGGTTATGTTAGCATTGGTCCCAGGGTTTTAAATATACACATTGACTCTTGGTGTGACCAACAAAGAGCGGGCTAACGTTTCTATACTGTACACTTACTCAGAGACTAATACATTTACATTTACATTTTGGTCATTTAGTAGACACTCTTATCCAGAGCAACTTATAGTCACTTACTACTCACTCACTGGTTACACAGTTACGGGAGTGTCCATGTTGTATTTTGATCCCTAAAGGGTTTGTTATGGGTTTGCTCCTGTTCCAACAACCCTGGTACCCCTGTAATTCAAACCATGACAGGTAGATACTCTGTACCTTCCTCTCCACATCTGGAGGGTCCATGTTGGGGACCTGTCGGATGGAGAACTTCCCTGTGACCTGTCTGGGGATGACCGTTTTGGTGCCTGGTTCTGAGAAGGCCCCCTGAATCCCATGGATGGACAGGGATGGGTTACGCCATCGAGCCATGAGGACATCCTCCTGTATATTAATTAACACAGTTTGTTTGTATCATGTTATATAGCTCAGATAGTGTGTATCCCAAAATAAGTAATCACCCTCTGTCAAACATTGACTTCTACAGTACCGACTGACAAAACACATCTTCCTCGCACACCCTGATTAGTTTACTATAGCCAACTCCAATGGTTGTTATGCCATTATCAATGTTTGGCATGACAATGACCATAATTGGTAAGACAGCACAAACAGACTGGGGCCAGGCTAGTCCTCTCAAACATCCCAAACCTGAGTCACAGTTGCACCTGTTATTCCTAAAGGGTTACAGTACCCAGTACCTTAGTGTCCTGTAGGAAGTGTTTGACCCCAGCCACTCTCTTCATCTCATCCAGATCAAAGCTAATGTTGTCATAGAGCTTTCTCTCATCCTCAGTGAGGGGCGCGACATCATCAGTGACCCCAGGAACCAGGATCTTACCTGTGTGGTCCAACAGACTTCCTGTTTGGGAGGAATAAGAATTAATGAAGACATTTTGGGATTAAACATATTTTAACTAGAACTGAGTTTGCGTAAGCACCTTAGCTCATATACAACTTAATCTTAATGTTTTGCTTGGTGCAGGCATTTTTACTTTCAGACTAGAGAGTTGCGCCTTTCTTTCCTTGGAAGAGCTGTCAGTCAAACACCTCTGTATCTCACCCAGTAAGGCTATCAGATCTGACATGGGCTCCTGGATAGAACCCCCGTACACTCCAGAATGTAAGTCTAGTTTAGGGCCATCAACCTGAAACACATAACAGAGAAAGATACTGAACAAATGGTACCCTGGTAGAGTGTGTCATATTTTAATTTGACCAATCAAATGAGCTGTATCATCACCTCCACAAAGAAATAGCTGCTCCCTCTGGTTCCGTAGGTCAGGGCTGGGGTTCTGGTCGCCCACACGTTGTCAGAGACCACTATGAAGTCCACATCTCCAAAGAAGCTGTCGTTTCTCTTCCTGGTCAACTCCAATAGACCGTATGAGCCCACCTCCTCCAGACCCTCAATGATGAGTTTTATATTCACTGGTATATCCTGAAATCAATCGATTCAGGCAATCCTACCAGTCAGTCACCCTCCTCTTCATGTGCTGTTTGACACTACTACAATCCCATAAATTGTTTTATACCCAGACTCACAGATTACCCCAAATATTGAGGTAATGATACATTGATTACAGAATCCCTTTGATAACCATTGCTATGTAAAGCAACATTGCATGGGTTAGAGAACGTCTGAAAACTAACTAGAGACTGCTAGCAGAACATAAATATTCAGATTTCATCTGTGTTTTTTCAGGGCACATCCTAACCTTCTTTGTGGCCTGGTAGGACTCCACAGCATGAAGCCAGGCCAGGACCGGCCCTTTGTTGTCCGTGGCCCCTCGGCCATACAGGTTACCTAGGGAACCAAAACCTTGAGCCACCATCATCCTCATATTATCAGATTTGTAATACCAGGGTACATTAGCTAGATGAATCTGGGTTATGTATTTCAGGCAGGCAACCTGGTTGTGATTATGTCATCTAAGGTTTATTAAAATATCCAGTATTGGGAGAAGCAAAACAGTGTGTGGACATTCCTCTTTTCTCTAAATAATCAAAGTTTGATTTGTTTAAAATATCCTATTTTGGCCCAGCAACATTACATTTTCTCAAAATGTACTTTCTTTTTGTCCAGCTCCTGTTATTATTTTGGACGTACATCAAACCCCTCCGTTCATGGCATGTAACATGCAGCAATACCTTTGATCTCTGTTAGATTGAAGGGGTCAGTGGTCCAGCCGTCTGCCATCTTTGCTGGCTGGACATCCACATGGCCGTAGATACAGAGAGTAGCTTTCTTTGGGTCTCTCTCAAACTCAGCCAGTATCACCGGTGGAAGTGGCACAGTCTCCCCACTGGGCAGCTTGTGTGATAGACCGGAAAGGTACATGCGTTTTTAAAGGTATTTTAAGACAAATGATTCCACCCATTTGTGTGACATTTTCTGGAGAATAACATGCATTACAATCTGCAGTCTCTATGGGGGTGCCACAGGGTTCAATTCTTGGGCCAACTCTATTCTCTATATACAGTGGGGAGAACAAGTATTTGATACACTGCCGATTTTGCAGGTTTTCCCACTTACAAAGCATGTAGAAGTCTGTTATTTTTATCATAGGTACTCTTCAACTGTGAGTGACGGAATCTAAAACAAAAATCCAGAAAATCACATTGTGTTATTTTTAAGTAATTAATTTGCATTTTATTGCATGACATAAGTATTTGATACATCAGAAAAGCAGAACTTAATATTTGGTACAGAAATCTTTGTTTGCAATTACAGAGATCATACATTTCCTGTAGTTCTTGACCAGGTTTGCACACACTGCAGCAGGGATTTTGGCCCACTCCTCCATACAGACCTTCTCCAGATCCTTCAGGTTTCGGGGCTGTCGCTGGGCAATACGGACTTTCAGCTCCCTCCAAAGATTTTCTATTGGGTTCAGGTCTGGAGACTGGCTAGGCCACTCCAGGACCTTGAGATGCTTCTTACAGAGCCACTCCTTAGTTGCCCTGGCTGTGTGTTTCGGGTCGTTGTCATGCTGGAAGACCCAGCCACGACCCATCTTCAATGCTCTTACTGAGGGAAGGAGGTTGTTGGCCAAGATCTCGCGATACATGGCCCCATCCATCCTCCCCTCAATACGGTGCAGTCGTCCTGTCCCCTTTGCAGAAAAGCATCCCCAAAGAATGATGTTTCCACCTCCATGCTTCACGGTTGGGATGGTGTTCTTGGGGTAGTACTCATCCTTCTTCTTCCTCCAAACACGGCGAGTGGAGTTTAGACCAAAAAGCTCTATTTTTGTTTCATCAGACCACATGACCTTCTCCCATTCCTCCTCTGGATCATCCAGATGGTCATTGGCAAACTTCAGACAGGCCTGGACATGCTCTGGCTTGAGCAGGGGGACCTTGTGTGCGCTGCAGGATTTTAATCCATGACGGCGTAGTGTGTTACTAATGGTTTTCTTTGAGACTGTGGTCCCAGCTCTCTTCAGATCATTGACCAGGTCCTGCCGTGTAGTTCTGGGCTGATCCCTCACCTTCCTCATGATCATTGATGCCCCACGAGGTGAGATCTTGCATGGTGCCCCAGACCGAGGGAGATTGACTGTCATCTTGAACTTCTTCCATTTTCTAATAATTGCGCCAACAGTTGTTGCCTTCTCACCAAGCTGAGAAGGCAACATGACATTTTCACCAGATGTTGGTAACAACCCAAGTAATCCATACATACAAAGAAACCAAAAGAAATAAGTTCAGAAATTAAGTTATGTGTAATAATGTGAAATGACACAGGGAAAAAGTATTGAACACACTTACTGATATTTATTTAATACTTTGTACAAAAGCCTTTGTTGGTAATGACAGCTTCAAGATGCCTCCTGTATGGAGAAACTAGTCGCATGCATTGCTCTGGTGTGATTTTGGCCCATTCTTCCCAGTCTTCAAATCTTGAAGGTTCCGTGGGCGTCTTCTATGAATGTTGATCTTCAGTTCTTTCCATAGATTTTCAATGGGATTTAAGTCAGGTGATTGGCTGGGCCATTCAAGCAGCTTTATTTTCTTTCTTTGAAACCAATTGAGAGTTTTCTTGGCTGTGTGTTTGGGATCATTGTCTTGCTGAAATGTCCACCCTCGTTTCGTCTTCATCATCCTGGTAGATGGCAGCAGATTTTTGTCAAGAATGTCTCGGTACATTTGCCCATTCATCCTTCCTTCAATTATGTGAACATTACCATGATGTTCCCACCTCCAAACCTCACTGTTGGTATGGTGTTTTTAGGGTGATGTGCAGTGCCATTTCTCCTCCAAACATGGTGTGTATTATGACATCCAAACAGTTCAGTTTTGCTCTCATCTGACCACACTATATTCTCCCAGTATTTCACTGGCTTTTCCAAATGTTGTTCAGCAAACTTAAACGACCTTCAACATGCTTTTTTTTCAGCAATGGAGTCTTGCGTGGTGAGCGTGCATACAGGCCATGGCGGTGGAGTGCATTACTTACTGTTTTCTTTGAGACAACAGTACCTGCTAATTGCAGGTCTTTTTGAAGCTCTCCACAAGTGGTCCTTGGCTCTTGGACAACTCTTCTGATTATTCTTTTCACTCCTCTGTCAGAAATCTTGCGAGGAGCACCTGGTCGAGGCAAATTTATGGTGAAATGATTGTCTTTCCACTTCCGTATTATGGCCCCAACAGTGCTCACTGGAACATTCAGAAGCTTAGAAATGCGCCTATAACCAATGCCATCATTATGTTTTGCAACAATTAGGTTGCGAAGGTCTTGAGACAGCTCTTTGCTTTTACCCATCATGAGTTGTGTCTTGTGTGACACCTTGGCAATGAGACCTTTTTGTAGGCCATCAGTTGGGACTGAACCAGCTGATATTAATTTGCACTGACAGGGGGCTGGATTGCTTTTTAATTACTGATAGTTTTCACCTGTTGTCTTGGCTTTCCATGCCTTTTTGCACCTCCCTTTCTTCATGTGTTCAATACTTTTTCCCTGTGTCATTTCACATTATTACACATAACTTAATTTCTGAACTTATTTGTTTTGGTTTCTTTGTATGTATGGATTACTTGGGTTGTTACCAACATCTGGTGAAAATGTAATGTCAATAGCACCTTTGGAAATATATTTACTGAGAAAAATGGTGACGTGTTCAATACTTATTTCACCCGCTGTATGTCATGCAATAAAATGCAAATTAATTATTTAAAAATCATACAATGTGATTTTCTGGATTTTTGTTTTAGATTCCGTCTCTCACAGTTGAAGTGTACCTATGATAAAAATGACAGACCTCTACATGCTTTGTAAGTAGGAAAACCTGCAAAATCGGCAGTGTATCAAATACTTGTTCTCCCCACTGTATATCAATGATGTCGCTCTCGCTGCTGGTGACTCTCTGATCCATCTCTACGCAGGCGACACCATTCTGTATACATCTGGCCCCTCTTTGGACACTGTGTTAACTAACCTTCAAACAAGCTTCAATGCCATACAACACTCCTTCCGTGGCTTCCAACTGCTCTTAAATGCTAGTAAAACTAAATGCATGCTTTTCAATCGAACGCTGCCCGCACCCGCCCACCGGACTATCATCACTACTCTCGACGGGTCTGACTTAGAATACGTGGACATCTACAAATACCTAGGCGTCTGGTTAGACTGTAAACTCTCCTTCCAGACTCACATTAATCATCTACAATCCAAAATTATATCTATAATGGGCTTCCTATTTCGCAACAAAGCCTCCTTCACTCATGCTGCCAAACATGCCCTTGTAAAACTGACCATCCTACCGATCCTTGACTTTGGCGATGTCATTTACAAAATAGCCTCCAATACTCTACTCAGCAAATTGGATGTAGTCTATCACAGTGCCATCCGTTTTGTTACCAAATCCCCATTTACTACCCACCACTGCGGCCTGTACACTCTCGTTGGCTGGCCCTCACTACATATTCGTTGACAAACCCACTGGCTCCAGGTCATCTATAAGTCTTTGCTAGGTAAATCCCCGCCTTATCTCAGCTTGCTGGTCACCATAGCAACACCCACCCGTAGCATGCGCTCCAGCAGGTACATTTCACTGGTCATCCCCAAAGCCAACACCTCCTTTGGCCGCCATTCCTTCCAGTTCTCTGCTGCCAATGACTGGAACGAATTGCAAAAATCACTGAAGCTGGAGACTACCATCTCCCTCAATAACTTTAAGCATCAGCTGTCAGAGCAGCTTACCGATCACTGCACTTGTACATAGCCCTTCTGTAAATGTCAGGCTCTGGCCATAGAGAAGCCTATTGCTTCTCTATGTATCCATGGTCAGAGTCTGACAGGTCTATTATTTCTGTTTCTGTGTGGTGTTTTGTGTTGGATCCCTAATTAGAGGCAGCTGCACTGCATTGTCTCTAATTAGGGATCCTACATATGTTTGTATGTCCCACACCTAAGTGTGGGTCGTTATATCTTCATTGTCAACTCAAAGTAAGTGTGTTTCGGTTTTCTGGTATCGTGTTTATTTTGTATAGTTCATTGTTTTAATATTATCTAAAAAGAAATAAAGAATATGTCAAACTATAACGAATGGGCTGCGAATTGGTCTCTCCACATACGTGAGTGTGACAGTAAATAGCCCACCGTACTACCTCATCCCCATATTTATTATTTTTCCTCATTTGCACTCCAGTATCTCTATTTGCACATCATCATCTGCACATCTATCATTCCAAAGTTAATGCTATTTTGTAAATATTTCGCCACTATGGCCTATTTATTGTCCTACCTTCCTAACGTTACTACATTTGCACACTCTGTACATATATTTTCAATTGTGTTATTTGTTTATTCTCATGTGTAACTCTGTGTTGTTTTTGTCGCACTGCTTTGCTTTGTCTTGGCCAGGTCACAGTTGTAAATGAGAACTAGTTCTCAACTGGCCTACCAGGTTAAATAAAGGTTAAATAAATAAATAAAAAATTACTGGTGGTGAGTGTGTTTTGTAGCTTACCTGATGAGTGCCTACATCTGCAAACTCCACTGTGCCTCCCATCTCTTGGATCGTCACTGCTGTCATGTTCAGGATCCTTTTAACTTCTCCCCATTTTGTGTGATCTCCTGAGTCACTCTGAACAGCAACCCACTCCTTCAGCCTCTGAGTCAGGCATAAACCAGGAGAGGGTCAAAATATGGCATAGATTGTATAATAATAACTGGACACAGCTATAGACTGTCTAGGTCAGGGATACGTGCACAGAACACTGCAACAGAATCATTTTGATGACTTAATTAAATACCACAGTATTTATATTTAAAGAGTTAAACCCCCTTCCCATTTCTCTCTCTCTCTCAATTTAATTCAATTTCAATTTAAGGGCTTTATTGGCATGGGAAACATATGTTTACATTGCCAAAGCAAGTGAAATAGATAATAAACAAAAGTGAAATAAACAATAATAAATGTCTCTCTCGCTCTTACTCTCTCTTGCTCTCTCTCTCTCTCTCTCTCTCTCTCTCTCTCTCTCTCTCTCTCTCTCTCTCTCTCTCTCTCTCTCTCTCTCTCTCTCTCTCTCTCTCTCTCTGTCTCTCTCTCTGTCTCTCTCTCTCTCTCTTTTACTCCCCCCATTCTCTCTCTCTCATTACTTATCTTTGGTTTCTCTCTTTACCTCGCTACAGCACTAAAACATGTATATATTGTATCGTTGTACAGTTCAGTAACAGAGTGTAGTTATGAGTCCCAACTCCAAGTAGAATGTCATAATAGTGCTTGTCCCTCACCTGAACAAACTGATTTTGGTGGTCATCTATGTATTGAAACAGTATTTCCAACATGCCTGCAGCTCCAGGAGAAGAGGAAGAGGAGGAAGAAGAGGAAGCTGATGTGTGTAGTAACAGGAACGCAACCACAATGAGCTTTGTCTGTGAGGGAGAGTAAGACGCGACACGAAGCCAGTGTTGATAATAAGTAAAACTTACTCCATAACGTACATTCTAGCAATATTTGCCTCAATCTCATTCTACTGGCTTCTACTTGTCTCTAGCTACTGACTTATATGTACAGGTGTGGGTGGTTTTGGTGAGTGTAGATTTCCATGTTCCTCCTGAGAGTGTGGGGGGCATAGAAATAGAATTCCCAAACAAAACAGCAGTGACTTGAATGGGATTGTATGTTCTAGTAATTCAATTTCTATGGTTGTAGGTAATCTCTGGTATCTGATTGACTTGAGGAGGATCAAAGACCAAGGTGCAGTGTGACCCAACGCACGACTTAATATGGTCTCAACTGGGATTACTATTTAACTTTCTTACAGAACTAATACAGTACACTGCACCAGCAAGCTTAGCTGCTCATGGAATCCCTGTTATTCATGCATACACACTCACGACCCCACTCAGGTCGTCACACAATCATATTGATATTCAATATCACACACATTTTTCTGTTATGTTGCCAGTAATTTCACCCGTCTTCTTCATCACACCTTCTATGAACATGCAGCCACTTCTGTTTTTCCAGGAAAAAGTCTTTAGTAGTGGACTTAATTAAGAAAGTCCATGAAAATAAAGTATACAGTACATGTTTTGCTAAAATAGTAAAGACTCACCATAATGCTGAAGAAAAGAGTGTTTCCATGTGCCAAACAAAATGAGAGAACTCAATATTCCTGCTCTTTGTTTTTGTGGCTGCTTTTATAGGTATTGTATTCAGGGATGGTATTGGGAAACATTCTTTTTTATGTCTTGGAGTCAGGGATGGTATTGGGAAACATTCTTCTTCGTGTCTGGGAGTCAGGGACGGTATTGGGAAACATTCTTCTTCGTGTCTGGGAGTCAGGGACGGTATTGGGAAAGATTCTTCTTCGTGTCTGGGAGTCAGGGATGGTATTGGGAAACATTCTTCTTCGTGTCTGGGAGTAGTGGATATTGGTTAACACTTGACAATGTTCTTTCAAAAGAATCCCAGACAAAAAAGATTAAGAAAACATATGGTGCGTCAAACCAGTTTTATTTGCTGTTTCAAGGAGCAAGAGTGAGGCAGAGTGTTGAGGCTATATCAGATGCCAAGAACTCACAGGGTTTTCAAGAAAAAGGCTGAACAAAGCCTGACTCCACTGATGGGGCCTCATACATGCTAAACATTATAGAACTGTCTTTTAAATGGTGGTGATGAGAAGAGATGCTCTCAGTTCTTCTTGAGATGGGCCACTTCATGGAGGTATGCGATGAACAACTTGGTCCCCTCTATGTAGTTGTACCTGGAAAAGGAATGGGTGAGAGAAAACAATATGTCCTCAACCAATCCTTTAAAAGGAAGTAAGACACTGATGATACATCTGTGTGTGTTCGTGCATGCATGCGTAAAAATCAGTAAGTTTATCGTTAAGAAATTAAGTATTAGGAGATTGAAGGGCTAACCTGCTCATCTTCTCGTTCTGGGAGTGGAGGCCGTCGTCGAAGCCTCCGATGGGCATCATGATGATACTCTTCCCGGTCACGTCCTCAAAGGTCCTGGCAATGGGGATGGTTCCCCCTTCACGGATCAGGTCTGGCTCCACGTTAAACACTAGAGGAAAACAATGACAGGTCTGATTTGCATCATAATGCATTATACCTGCAGTAGAGGAAAACCAAATGTAACCAGTGGGATTAGAAGCCAGGTCTCCTGCTAACCAAGTCAATGTTTTAACCGTTAGACCAAGAGTACATTTGCAAGGGTCCAAAGGTGTTATTTGGGAATACAAGTATCAGGTAGGGCTACCTCATCGCAATATTGTCATTCCAAATCCTTTCTGCTGCACAAACATTACAATACCGCTGCACTGTCATGCCTTAATCACTAATAGGTCTATAGAACACACTGGCTTCTTTTAGTGAAAAGGATATCTATTTATGTCTGGTAATTTAACAACTCTAACGACTACAAATAGCTACTGTTATGCAATAAATGTCCACAGTCCGCTACTACACAGTAATCATGACCACTGTTCATACAAACACACACACAGACAGCATAAGAAAGGTCCGCTGAACATGAAGGTTTCTCCAGAGTAGAGCTGACTAAGTGTACCTCTCTTCACGGCTGCTTTCCCTGCCTCGTACAGGGGGTGCTTGGTGTCTGCTAACCAGGGCTTAGCTCCGATGATCATGGTCACCTTCAGCTTGTTGGGGCTCTTTCTCTTGGCAAACACAGAGTTCAGGTAATCTGTGACCTACAACAGAACAAATATGTAACAGGCATACATGCACTCTTCATTAACTGAAACCAAACTGAAATGGTGAATAACTGAATAGTAAATTAACTGAGTGAGCAGAATGAGGGTCATTATACTAGTGTAACAACCTGGAATGTGCCCTTTTATTGGATGTATTGTCTAAAGAAGATGTGAAGGTTAGAACAATTCAAGAAATGTGTGTGTAACTGTGTGTAACTGCATGGAACTGTGTTGTCATGCAACTGCACAATGCACTGGGTGAGAGGCATGTACCACCCACCTGTTTCTTGACCACTGCTGGGTCCATGTTGGGGACCTGTCGGATGGAGAACTTGGCAATGACCTTAGCAGGGATGACAGTCTTGGAGCCAGGGGCAGAGAAGGCCCCCTCGATGCCATGGATGGTGACAGTAGGGTAACGCCAACGATGGGCCAGCAGATCTACCTGAGAAATCAAATAAAATCTTATTTGTCACATGCACGGATACAACAAGTGCCGACTTTACCGTAAAATGCTTACTTACGAGCCCTTTCCTAACAATTCAGTTAAAAATTACAAAGATTTACAGATACTGTAGATAAAAAGAAACACAATAAAAACACAATAAAATAACACAATACAAAAACATAAAAAAAATAAAATAATATATATATATATATATACACAAACAGAGAAACTGAAAATAAACTTAAAACATAGATATTTTTTTGCTTTAAAAAAAATTATCTACTCCCCTGGGCATCACCTTGTTGCTGTACATGAGTTGGCTGACGCCGATCTTGGACTTGTAGCTCTCAATGTCAAACTCAATGTCCTGGTACATCTTCCACTCTTCGTCTGAGAGGGGGGCGACGGCCTCTCTGATGCCTGGGATGAGGATCTTTCCACTGGGGCTGATTAGTGTGTCTGGGGGGGAGATATGGAGGATAGGAAAACAACAGAGGTCAATGCACAAGCAGTCCTTATGGACACACGTTTGTAGGGATATCTAATACTTTATTATTTGTGGCAACAGAGAGCTCACACAGACACACGGACGATAGCTTTGCATGCAAACATGAGCCAGACATAGCTACAGTTTACAGAAGTTGTTAAGACAGTATTACAGTCTGTCATTCAAAGAGGTTCAAAACTCACCCAATATGCCGATCAGATCTGTCATAGGCTCTATAACAGTGCCTCCATACACCCCTGAGTGTAGGTCCTGTTTGGGGCCCTCTACCTACCAAAAATACAAAGTCACCATGCTATTCATTAATGATCTTGAAAAAGTAAAGGAGTTTTCTTGGAAACGTCCCACATCCTACCTCAGCAAAGAAGTAGCAGTTCCCCCTGGTCCCGTAGGTGAGGGCGGGGCGTCGGCTCAGCCAACCACAGTCTGAGATGATGATGTAATCGACGTCGGAGAAGAACGTGTCTCTCTGCGCCACGATCATGGCGTCCAGGCCATTCGACCCGGTCTCCTCCATCCCCTCGATGATGAACTTCACATTGACTGGCAGGTCCTGCATGGGGAGAGGGCAGGCGGGGGAGTTTAGGAGGAGGAAACTAATAAGAATTGTTATAACAAAGGAAGGCTCATTCATAATGGTCAGTTAGACTGCAACTTAACTTGTTTCACCATATGTCTTATGTCTCTACGTCTTCTATGAGTTCACTCTGATATCTCTTTTTACTGGACACTCACAATGCTGAGGGCCTGATAGACCTCCACTGTATGGATCCAGGCTAAGACAGGGGCCTTGTTGTCAGACGCCCCTCTGCCGTAGAGGTTTCCTTAGGGGTAGAATCAAAGTCATTATTTTCAGATACATGTCCATTCTGTTCACCTCACATTGATATTTAACATGCATGTATCAATTATATCAGTTACATATCATTGGTTCAAAATACCCATGGTAAAAATTATCCCACACCCTAGTACTTGCTTCATTCCTTGACATTAGCTATAATATCTAATGGCTGTTAGTTGTATATAGATGTTTCTGTGTGTTGGGTCTAGAATGGATTAATGTAAAGCACTGTAAACAATCCTGATAATACATTTGACTGCTGTAATTGTGAACGATTGTAACCCATAGCATACTGTTGGAAGCCATAGTCTACCATTGGAACATAGTCTACCATTGGAACCCATAGCCTACCATTGTAACCCATAGCCTACCGTTGAAACCCATAGCCTACCGTTGGAACCCATAGCCTTCCATTGGAACTCATTGACTACTGTAGGAAGCCATATACTACCGTTGATGTCTGTCAGGTTGTAGGGTTCAGTGGCCCAGCCGTCCTCTAGCTTAGCAGGCTGGACATCCACATGTCCATACACACAGACTGTCTGCTTACTGGGGTCACTGCCAAACTGGGCTGTCACCACCTTGGGTAAGGCCACTGTCTTGCCATCAGGCAGCTAAGCATAACGATAAAAGACACGGTAGATGCAGAAAATGACCTGAATACAGTTTGCAAGGCAGGGAGCATTTCTGTTAACATACAACTTTCAGTATGGATTTCTGCAAAGCTGTCTGGTCTGATACTAAAGGACTCTAAAGACTAAGCTAAAAGCAAACAAAAAGATCCTATAACATAATCATTAAGTTGACCACATTTCAGAAAACTGACCTCTTGTACGCCGATGTCCACTAGTTCCACCTTCCCTCCCATGGCTTGTAGTTTCTCAGCCGTCATATCCATCATGCGATGGCAGTCCGGCCTCCTCAAGATGTCACTGGAGTCGCTCTCTACAGCAACCCAGTCCCTCAGAGTCTAACACACACAAACACACACACACACACACACACACACACACACACACACACACACACACACACACACACACACACACACACACACACACACACACACACACACACACACACACACACACACACACACACACACACACACACACACACACACACACACACACACACACACACACACACACACACACACACACACACACACACACACACACACACACACACACACACACAGCACAGCATTTATTTATAATGAATATTATCAGATAATAAAACAGACAACATTCTGATTCTGTTTAGAAACTTGCCTGTACATATTCCTCCTGATGGCTGTCAACATACTGGCTTAGCTCATCATACTCAAATAAGTGATGAGGATGAGGAGAGACACTTGATATTAAAACAAGGAGCATGGAAGGCAGTTGCCAGATCTTCATCTCTACAAAGAATAGAAGGATTTATTCACTGAAAATTAAGCAACGATGAAAGCAATTTAATAAGGAGACATAAACAAATTATTACATTCTTAAAAAGCTAATTGTTATATCTCATAATGTCTCAATACTCTTCTGTTCTTCAACTTTTAAACCATAACGACAAAGAAAAGAAGTCTTACCGTAGCCTTGTAAGTTTGGTACTTCTTTAATGTTGCACTTGTCTTCAGAACCCACTGGACTGGAGTCTCCGGGGGCAGACAGGGTTTTTATACCTCCGGTAACCGGCTCACCTCCTGATGAGAAGGGTCGCGAGGTCAAGCCTTTCCTGGAAAGAAGCCAAGAAAGCTGACAAATTACATTTTCTCGCTGACTGGCACAATTGTGGCACAATTGATCCAACTCCAAGAAAGAATGCATGCTGCGTCCCCTCGACATGAACAACATTAAGTCATGAACAAAATACAGAGAAGGACTTAATAGTCCGGTAATTTTGTGGGGCCTTGCCTAGGTAGGCTTTAAAAAACAGTAGGCCTAACAGGGATGTTGTAGAAGTACTACACTTGTTCACCTGCTACACTGGAAGCATAACTTCTGGCAGGGTTTAATAAACGTCTGGGTCTTTATCTGGCCACATTATACAAAATAGTTATAGAGTAAAATACATAGGTCTACATTCTGCCTAGCTCATGACCTAGGCATTACTATATTCCAGAGTAATGGATTCTATTTCCCACATAAGCTCCGATACGTAAAGCTTATTAAAGAGCAGTGATACTATCAAGAGCAGTGTGCGGGTTTCTTATTTCTTCTCATTTCCCACACGTCTAAAAGCCTTTTCTTTCTATAGCCTGAGCCTTTTCTTTCTATAGCCTGAGCCTTTTCTTTCTATAGCCTGAGCCTTGTGCGTAATGAAAGGCAGCCTGGCACCCTCGAACGCCAGAGAGGGAGAGCGGGAGCAGGCTTGACAACTTTAGCATTTATGCTAATTAGCTACTTTTCAATTAGATACTTTGCAACTGCTAACCCTTCCCCTAACCCTAAACCTCCCATTTTAGCTAACCCTTCTCCCTAACGGTGTGCCAGAGAGCGCTACAGGAGGTCCTTCCTGCCGGTGGCTATGAGACTATATGATGCCTCACCGGGGTGCCGTGCCGTCGGCAACATAGATCTGGAACTGTTGGGGTGCTAGGACCTAGTTTAACAATTATGCATCCATCCGTGAGTAACTCTGGTCCGTCAGCACTCATCCACTCAGGACCTATTTATTCATACAGGTCTGTATATACATACTCATGTACAGTTGTTATATTATATCACATGCAATATTGTAAGTAATTATTGGACGTAGGCATTCACTCAGGAATGCATATTAGTATCCTGCCAGTTGCACCTTTTCTCATTGCTTTTAGTATATCGAATGTGCAATAAGTGCAGTTGTCTGTAATTAAACCCTGCGCACTAAGGACTGTATTTTAAGGGAATTACTATTATTACCCCAATGATATCATACACACATTTAGCTATTAAAGTATCTCTTCCTGTCATTTACCTGTACAGTTTGTGTAAACATGCAAGTATTCACTTATCTGTAAATATAACTGTATACCTAACTGTACAGCTAATTTAACTAATTTAACCATGCAAAATTTTCACTTACCTGTTAATTTACCCAGTCTGTCTATTAAGTAAACTATTATTACCCTCGCTCATATCATACGCATTTTTAGCTACTGAAGTATTTCTCTACCATCGACCTGTATAGTATAGTTAACCATCCAACATCCACCAATGTATAGTGTACATATTCAGCCAACCACTCATACTATGCAATGTCCTTTTATAGCTTTTTTTTGCACTCCAGATATCTTGTATTTCTATACTTTTTCATACTGCCGCTCTATGTATCATGTACCGTGTATCTGTCTTTTGTGTACTTTCGTTGTGGCATTTTGCACCTGCCCTGTGTTTTTGTTGTAGCTGCTTGACAATGAAATTTCCCCCCCGGGGGAGCAATAAAGTACCTATCTATCTATCTATCTATCTATCTATCTATCTATCTATCTATCTATCTATCTATCTATCTATCTATCTATCTATCTATCTATCTATCTATCTATCTATCTATCTATCTATCTATCTATCTATCTATCTATCTATCTATCTATCTATCTATCTATCTATCTATCTATCTATCTATCTAAGCTTAATCGTTTCACTTAACTCCTAAACTTAACCTTAACCCTAACCCCTAGCCTAGCTAACGTTAGCCATCTAACTTTAGCCGCCTAACCACCTAGCTAAAATTCACCTCTTAAATTCTGACATTTCTTTTTATTGTAGTGCTGGAATCTTTTTCATATATACAGTGTCTTCTGAAAGTATTCAGACCCCTTGAAAATGTGATATTTCTGTTTATTTTTTTCACTACATTTCTTTTTCTAAAAACCTGTTTTTGCTTTGTCCTCATGGGGTATTGTGTGTAGATTGATGAGGGGAAAAAAACGATTTATTCAATTTTAGAATAAGGCTGTAACGTAACAAAACGTGGAAAAAGTCAAGGGGTCTGAATACTTTACGAATGCACTGTACCTTACCTGTGACCCGTAATAAGACTAAATATGTAAAGGCATCACTGGCATTAAGGCTGTCATAATCTAGGCATGATCAGAGAGGGAGAGCGGGGGGGCCTTTCCTCTTGAATTCTATTACTCATCTGTTCTTCCTCAAGCCGATGACATCACGGATTCCCAACTGACCAACTCCATGAACTTCGCAGTTTTGTCTAAAAAAACAATATGTAATTTCTCACAAAAAGATGGGCATGCCATTGGTAGAAGTTCCAGCAGTACCTGGTAAAAGAATAAACACTCAACACAGGATATTTAAGGAAATATACATTTGAGAATAACTAGCTTACTAACATTTACAAATGTGGGACTAATGATTAATAATTGGTGAGCAAACTGTTTGTAAAGGCCTTACACATGGTTTATAACTGGCTTATAAAGGATTTATTACAGACCCTTAAAATAAAGTGTTACCTTGCTTTTCAACAGTACAAGTTCAAAAATCGCTGGAGGACGTCTTTAAGTTAACTTCCAATCAGATCATCAGACCTACAGGATGTGATCACAACAGCACCTCTGCTTCCCAGAGGTGTTAAGATGGGGGCTTGGTGATAGAAACACAGAAAAGGAAGAATTCCTGAGAAGACAAAGGAACCCTTGCATACAGGATTGTTCAGAGTAATTTCGGGGGCTAGCTTAGAAAATGTAAATAGCGGTCTAAGTACCAAAACATCTGCACTTCGTACATTTGTATTGGTAACATTTATTTGACAAAAGGCAAGATAACAAGTGCTAATATTAACAGAGCAAACAAACTGTCGGGGTCCGACTAAATTGCATTCCTCCTCTAACAGGGCCGAATCCTAAGATTTCTGTGCATGAATCGGATTTTAGCACAAATCTCTCATTGAAGTCAATTATGTAACTTTTGCATAACTGTATTGTCTGTTGATGCAGAATAATCACCACCAATAATGGCCCACACAATTGAGGGAATCCCTTGTGGTCACGCTGTGTGCACAGTATGGACACCAATTAAGAAACCAACTAATAGGAAAACCAAGTATAATCCCATTATCCTGCATGACCGTTGGACAATTAGTGCTTTTAAAAATAGGAACATTGCTTCCTGCTCTTTTGTGTCACTGTAGTCCTCCCAGTATGAGAGGTAGAGCCCAAAGCCAACTTTATATATGGTTCACTGTAGCCTATTCCACTGGGATTCACACAACTCTACAGACGTCACAGACACTGTGTTTACACAGCTACCCTGAGAACCCAATTCAGAATTTTTTTCCATGTCCAATATTTTTTTCTGACTGTCTACACTCCGTTTTATATGGCTGTGTTTACATAGGCAGCCCAATTCTGATATTTTTCCCACTAATTATTATTTTGACCAATCGTGTCAGATCTTTTCACATCAGATCTTTTACAGAGATCAATTTGTGAAAAAAAATATCAGAATTGGGCTGCCTGTGTAAACACAAAATATTGGATATGTAAAAAAAATCTGATTTTACATTCACACTGATGTAGCCTCTGAAGTAGTACACAGATGCAATGCTCATTTCCTGTCACTGTTCCTTTAAATTTGGGAGTAGTTGTCTTAGTAATGCCAGGTCATGTGCAAAAAACAAAACACTTTAGAGCAAAAAATCAAAGATCAGATTCCATGTGTTTTTTGTTGTTGCTGCTGTTTACACAATAGGTAAAAGATCAGATAGCTATTAGATACGCCAAATAAATAGGGTCTGAAAAAGTCAAGGGGTTTGAATACTTTCCGAAGGCACTGTACCTTCTCAGGACACAGATGCTGTGAGTCATGCGAGCTGAGAAAGGATCTTGAATGGTGCCAGAGAGCTAGCTTCTAGCTAGCTAGTGTAGCCAATTTGTAAAGGTGACAGCTAAAGCTTGGTTTAGATTGATTGTAGTGATTTTCACCAAAAAAGTATAAGTATGGTATTGACATTGTATGACAAAACTAAAATAATCCTGAACAATCAGCTCACTCTCCCAATTTCGACCACTATGACACTAACACTGACACCTAGCTAACGTTAGCCACACATTTGTAACATATCTTACAAATTGTAGGGACAGCTACAAGTGCATACATATCATAGAAATGTAACATCAAGACAAGACAACGTCTACTATGTTACGGCTCGAGTTCAGGTTGCGCACGAACATACCTTCTGAGATGTAAAAATAACATCTGAGACGCACACGCATGCACTTTGATATTTATAGACCAGATAGCTTCAGCCCACATAATCTGCAGCTGGATGCTTCTCAAAAAATTTGCTAAAGATTTGAATTGGGCTGCCTGTGTAAACGTAGCCAGACAGTTTTAAATAAGTAAAACAAGCAATCCAGCTATTTTTGAACTTCTCCTGTCGAAAAACAATACCCCAAGTATATATTCAGTCATGTACACAAGGATGAAACAATATGTTGAGTAAAACATTTTTTGGGGGGACACAAATGGAAATCTAAAGAGTTGGCCATTCAAGGAGTTGGTCTGATGCTGTCACGGATCTCTCCGGTACTGCTGCTCATTAAGTGCACCAGTTCCGGAGGTCTATGTCACCGGCCTCTAGGCGTGACTGAACTGTCATTACGCACACCTGGTTACCATTCCCCACTAATTTGTAATTGTATAATTGTGCCCTTTGTTCACCATTATTGGTTGATTATTGTTCATATGTCTATTGTTCCCATGTCTGTTGTTCCCATGTCTGTTGTTCCCATGTCTGTTGTTCCCATGTCCGTTTAGCTTTGAGTACCTGTTCCTTCTTTTTTTGGCTCTCGTGCTGCGTGTTTTGTGCGTTGGTTGTAATACGGGTCTCGTCCTGTGTACTGGTGTGCAAATGTATTTACGTGTATGATTGTGCCTTGTCTCGTCCCGTGTAGTTATTTCGGGTCTTGTCCCGTATAGTTATTTCGGGTCTCGTCCCGTGTAGTTATTTCTGGTCTCGTCCCATGTAGTTATTTCGGGTCTCGTCCCGTGTAGTTATTTCGGGTCTCGTCCCGTGTATTTATTCAAGGTACTCCTCGCTCTTTTGTTTGGGTTTCAACCCTGTGTTTTGTATACATGTTTGTTTTGGGCTTCGTCCCCGTGCCGTTACATGTAAACTTGTTGTATTGTGTGGGTGGTGTATTAAAAAAGAAACTACTACGTATTCCTGGGCCCCAATCCTTTTCATTATACCTACGTTTACTCTGATGTCATTGGCATCCCCCCCTGCTTGTGGGAACAATAGAAGAGCAATAGAGAACAACAGAGGAAAGGTCATGACTTACCTGGACAGCTATTGAGATGTGCCTTTTCTTAAGTAAATCAGGTGATAAATGAGGTGAAAAGGAGCCTGGAGTGTGTCTTTAAATGAAATTGCATAAGAATTTTTTACTTGTGACAACACCAACACAAGGTATACGTTAGTCTCTTTTAGCAGTAATGTGTGTGTGTGTGACTGTGTGACTGTGCGTGCGTGTGTGTGTGTGTGCGTGAGTGTGTGTGTGACTGTACGTGCGTGTGTGTGTGCGTGCGTGTGTGTGTGTGTGTGCGTGTGTGTGTGTGTGCGTGTGTGTGTGTGTGACTGTACGTGCGTGTGTGTGTGCGAGCGTGCGTGCGTGCGTGTGTGTGTGTGTGTGACTGTGCGTGCGTGTGTGTGTGTGTGTGCGTGTGTGTGTGTGTGCGTGTGTGTGTGTGTGCGTGCGTGTGTGTGTGTGACTGTGCGTGCGCGTGTGTGTGTGTGCGTGTGTGTGTGTGACTGTGCGTGCGTGTGTGTGTGTGTGCGTGTGTGTGTGACTGTGCGTGTGTGTGTGTGTGTGTGTGTGTGTGTGTGTGTGCGTGTGTGTGTGTGTGCGTGTGTTTGTGTGTGTGTGTGTGCGTGTGTGTGTGTGTGCGTGTGTGTGTGTGTGTGCGTGTGTGTGTGTGTGCGTGGGTGCGTGTGTGTGTGTGTGTTTGTGTTTGTGATGTAGAGTGTTTCTAGGGAAACAGATTAAACTCATTCCTTTGAGATTAAATTCTAGGCAATAAAGCATGCACCTCATCTACTTTATTTACAGAGCTGAAAATCAGATTAATTAAAAATAGCAAGATCAAGGACCCTTTAAAACTGACATACAAACATTTATTTATCTTAAAAGTTTAGAAAATAAGGGTTTACTTTTCTTTAAAAGTTTGCATTGTTAACCAGAAAACGGTTTGATTTGGCCTACTTTGTTCTTTGTGTTTCTTAGTTCTCTCTCTCTCTCCCCTTTTCTATAGTTTCTTTATCTCTGATTCAAGGTCAATGAAATACGTAGGCCTACATAGCCAGAATGGGTCCTACTTGAGGTTCAGTGGTAAGTAAAATGTTCTCCTTCAAGTCGAAACGATGTTATGCCAATTTGTTGACACTGCGGAGACGAATTAAGGATATGGGGATGGAAGATGCGAAATCAAGAATATTAAAATATTTCTAGTTTATAAATAAACATCCTTTTTTGTCAGCATTCTACGCTAATGCAATAGGAATTTCCAGGTGAACAAAAAGTAGAGCAGTCGTTGAGAAAGTACATCAAAAATCTGTATCTGGTTTATAATAAGTTGCAACAGGGAGACACCACCTAGCACACAAGCAGAGAAGATGTCTAACTGGCCACTTGGATACAGGGCCTTTATCTCCTAATCAGACAGCACCAAATGTTCTGTAAACACCAGCCCGAGGAGCTGTAGGGCGTCAAAACAAAAGGCAGTGACTTTGTCAGTTGCTACAGAATCACACAGAATGTCATCAATACAATACAACAGTGAATAATCAGTGTGTCCTTGGTTCTTGTACCTCCAGTCTGACGTCAATCACTATCAACAGATATGAGACAAATCAATAACAATGTTCGTATGAAGGCCATTGATGAAGGCTGAAACCTCAAGCTTTTAATAATTGCTTGAGTAAAATAATGGTGAGCAAGCATTGGTCCTTTTCCTTTTCAATGGTGATCACTTTTTTCTCTGAATTCAGTGTGGTTCGCTTAATTTTTTGGGGTAGTGTGAACACTCCAAAGTAACCCAGACCCCTCAAAAGAGCCCCCTAAGCAAACCAAACTGAGACCATTTCAAGAGGTGGCCTGAATTCAGTTTGCTTGAACTCTGTGGTCCGGTTTCCTTTTTATTGCAATGGGAACACTAAGCTCCCCAGGTTCGCTTGTCATTATTCCCGTATCACACACTAGACACGATAGACTACAGCAACACTGTTTCCCCTGCCAGAAACCCTCACATTGGTGCCACAAAAGAGGGAACATGATGATGTGCAGGTTCGTGGAAAAAACGTGTGCAAAACACTGTATATCCACCTCATTCTCAGATGTGATAAATAACTACATTTTTAATAAAGAACTATACACATGATACATTTGTGACGTCAATATTTAATTATACAGTCATGTGAAAAAGTACAGGTGGACTCCAATCAAGTTGTAGAAACATCTCAAGGATGATCAATGGAAACAGGATGCACCTGAGCTCAATTTTGAGTCTCGTGGCAATCGGTCTGAATACTTATGTAAATAAGGTATTTCTGTTCTTAAGTTTAATACATTTGAAAACATTTCTAAAAACCTGTTTTTTCACTTTGTCATTATGGGGTATTGCGTGTAGATTTTTCAAATCCATTTTAGAGTAAGGCTGTCATGTAACAAAATGTGAATAAAGGAAGGGGTCTGAATACTTACCGAATGCACTGTATTTATCGAAGTTCCTTTCACTGCTTACCTTACTTAACTTAAATGTAACTCCTACATCATTGTCCTGTTATAAGACTGTGTAACATGGAACAGGATCAGTCCTGTATTGTGGGTCAGTCTCTTTCAGTTAGCCTAGTCAATGTGCAAATTGAGAAGATAATCTTAACCAACTTCTATTAGCAGGGTGACAGTAATGTAGCAAATCACAATTACTAAACTTGTTGAAATAATCATCAGACATGCAGCTGGATTATGCAACATGTTTCTGTCCTTTAAAGGTCCAGTGCAGTCCAGATGTTACATTAAAGTACTTAATTGTTACATTGGACCTTTAATATGCTAAATCTATGTGGTCCTGAAGACAAATCAAACAGTTGGCAAATTTTATAATAAACTGCTTTCGAAACACCACACAAAAACATGGCTGTATTGAATCTAAACTTTTCATTGATTTTCAGACTGTTATGTAACACTATCAGAAGTACAATTCCATAATGCACAGTAGATATATATATATATATATATATATATATATAGATAGATAGATAGATAGATAGATAGATAGATAGATAGATAGATAGATAGATAGATAGATAGATAGATAGATAGATAGATAGATAGATAGATAGATAGATAGATAGATAGATAGATAGATAAATATTGCAAGTTGATAAATAAGGAATATTTGCATGGCTAACTATACTATACAGGTCGATGGCAGAGAAATACTTAAATAGCTAAATGTGCGTATGATATAAGTGAGGGTAATAATAGTTTACTTCATATACAGTCTGGTAAAATTAACAGGTAAGTGACTATTTTGCATGGTTAAATTAACTGCACAGGTAAATGTACAGTTAAATGTACAGATAAGTGAATATTTGCATGGTTACATTAACTGTACAGGTAAATGACAGGAAGAGATACTTAAATAGCTAAACGTGCATATGATATAATTGAGGGTAAAAATAATAATTCCCTTAAAATACAGTCCATAGTGCAGGGTTTGATTACAGATAAATGCACGTATTTGTCACGACTTCGGTTGAAGTTGCTCCCTCCCCTGGGGCGGGCGGCCGAAGAAGGTCGACGTCACCCGAGTACTAGCCACCACCGATCCATTACAGTTTCGTTTGTCCCGTTCCATTCACACCTGGTTCCCATTTCACTAATTGTATGTTCGTCTTATTCCCTCTGCTCCCCCCTGGTTTTTGTCGGCGATTGTTTTGTGTGGGAAGTACACTGTGTGTGACGTGTTTTCCTTGTTTTGTCTTGAGTGAAAGAAATTAAAATGTTTACTCTACCGAACGTATCCAGCCTTCCTGCGCCTGCTTCCACCACTCGCTACACTCATTCTCTCACAGTATTGCACATTCAATATACTAAAAGCAATGAAAAAAGATACAACTGACAGGATACTAATATGCAGTCCTGAGTGAATGACTACATAAGTTCAGTCCAATAATTACTTACAATATTGCACGTGATATGATATAACAACTGTACATTAATAACATAACATACACCTTAGTCAAATCCATTTAAACACAGTTTTTCACAATTCCTGACATTTAATCCTAGTAAAAATTATCTGTCTTAGGTCAGTTAGGATCACCACTTTATTTTAAGAATGTGAAATGTCAGAATAATAGTAGAGAGAATTATTTATTTCATATTTCATTTATTTCATCACATTCTCAGTGGGTCAGAAGTTTACATACACTCAAGTAGTATTTGGTAGCATTGCCTTTAAATTGTTTAACTTGGGTCAAACGTTTCGGGTAGCCTTCCACAGGCTTCCCACAATAAGTTGGGTGAATTGTGGCCCATTCCTCCTGACAGAACTGGTATAACTGAGTCAGGTTTGTAGGCCTCCTTGCTCGCACATGCTTTTTCAGTTCTGCCCACAAATGTTCTATAGGATTGAGGTCAGGGCTTTGTGATGGCCACTCCAATACCTTGACTTTGTTTTCCTTAAGCCATTTTTCCATAACTTTGGAAGTATGCTTGGGGTCATTGTCCATTTGGAAGACCCATTTGCGACCAACCTTTAACTTCCTGACTAATGTCTTGAGATGTTGCTTCAATATATCCACATAATTTTCCTTCCTCATGATACCATCTATTTTGTGAAGTGCACCAGACCCTCCTGCAGCAAAGCACCCCCACAACATGATGCTGCCACCCCTGTGCTTCACGGTTGGGATGGTGTTCTTCCACTTGCAAGCTCCCCCTTTTTCCTCCAAACATAACGATGGTCATTATGGCCAAACAGTTCTATTTTTGTTTCATCAGGCCAGAGGGCATTTCTCCAAAAAGTACGATCTTTGTCCCCATGTGCAGTTGCAAACCGTAGTCTGGCTTTTTTATGGCGGTAATTGGAGCAGTGGCTTCTTCCTTGCTGAGCGGCCTTTCAGGTTATGTCGATATAGGACTCGTTTTACTGTGGATATAGATACTTTTGTACCTGTTTCCTCCAGCATCTTCACAAGGTCCTTTGCCGTTGTTCTGGGATTGATTTGCACTTTTCGCACCAAAGTACATTCACCTCTAGGAGACAGTGCGCGTCACCTTCCTAAGCCGTATGACGGCTGCATGGTCCCATGGTGTTTATACTTGCGTACTATTGTTTATACAGATGAACATGGTACCTTCAGGCGTTTGGAAAATGCTCCCAAGAATAAACCAGTCTTGTGGAGGTCTACAATTTTTTTTCTGAGGTCTTGGCTGATTTCTTATGATTTTCCCATGATGTCGAGCAAAGAGGCACTGAGTTTGAAGGTAGGCCTTGAAATACATCCACAGGTACACCTCCAATTGACTCAAATGATGTCAATTAGCCTATCAGAAGCTTCTAAAGCCATGACATCATTTTCCAGAATTTTCCAAGATGTTTAAAGGCACAGTCAACTTAGTGTATGTAAACTTCAGACCCACTGGAATTGTGATATAGTGAATTATAAATGAAATAATCTGTCTGTAAACAATTGTTGAAAGAATTACTTGTGTCATGCACAAAGTAGACATCCTAACCGACTTGCCAAACTATAGTTTGTTAACATGAAATCTGTGGAGTGGTTGAAAAATGAGTTTTAATGACTTCAACCCAAGTGTATGTAAACCTCCGACTTCAGCTGTGTATACAGTCCTGAATGAATAAGTCCTGAATGAATGAGTGATTACAGACCAGAGTTACTCACGGATGGATGCATAATTGTTAAACTAGGTCCTAACACCCCAACAGTTCCAGATCTATGTTGCCGATGGCACGGCACCCCGGTGAGGCATTAAATATTCTAATAGCCGCCGGCAGGAAGGACCTCCTGTAGCGCTCTCTGGCACACTGTGGTGGGATCAGTCTGTGACTGAAAGTGCTCCTCTGCATCATAACCATGGCATGCAGAGGGTGGGTGACGTTGTCCATGATGGCCAGCAGTTTGGCCAGGATCCGTCTCTCCGCCACCTCCTCTAGAGTGTCAAGACTAATACCCAGAACAGAGCTAGCCTTCCTGATCAGCTTATTTACCCGAGAAGCATCACCGGCCTTTATGTTGGCGCCCCAGCACACCAATGCAAAAAATATGGCACTGGCCACCACAGACTGGTAGAAGGTATGCAGTAGTTTACTCCACATGTTGAAGGACCTAAGCCTCCTCAGAAAGTAGAGTCGGACCTTTTTGTACAGAGCCCCGGTGTTACCAGCCCATTCCAGCCTGTTGTCTACATGGACTCCCAGGAACTTGTATGACCCAACCATTTCCACATTCATTCCCTGTATAGGGACTGCAGTCAGTTGGGCCTTGGTTCTCCTGAAGTCCACCACCATCTCCTTTGTTTTGCTGATGTTGAGCTGAAGGTGGTTCTGCTCACACCACAACACAAAGTCATTGATTGCACTCCTGTACTCCTCCTCCTGCCCACCCCTGATGCACCCTACAATTGCGGAGTCATCCGAGAACTTCTCTAGGTGGCATGTTTCAGAGTTATATCTTAAGTCTGAGGTGTAGAGGGTGAACAGGAAGGGGGACAGGACCGTTCCCCGGGGGGCCCCTGTGTTGCTCACTGCCCGTTCTGACACACAGCTCTGTAGCCGCACAAATTGTGGCCTTCCGGTCAGGTAGTCTATAAACCAGGAGACTAAGGATGCTTCCACTTTCATCCTCTTCATCTTCTCACCCAGAAGCAGGGGCTGGATGGTGTTGAAGGCACTGGAGAACATAACCCTCACAGTGCAACCTGCGTTGTCCAGGTGAGAGTAGGCCCTCTGCAGAAGGTAGATGATTGCATCATCCACCCCGATGTTACGCTGACATGCGAACTGCAGGGGTCCAGTGATTTACACACTAGGGGTCTGAGGGGAGCGAGGACTAATCTTTCCAGTGTATTCATGATGTTTGCGCTACAGGTCTGAAGTCTTTCAGGACAGTGGGGTGTGCCTTCTTGGGCACTGGGACCAGGCAGGAAGTTTTCCACAGCACAGGGACCTTTTTGAGCTCACAGAAGTGACATGTCTCTGTGAGCAACATTGTGGATTTTACGACCTAAAAACAGATTTTCAGGTAAGAAAGTACAAGTTTTTACCAAGATTATTTTTTGCCTAGTGTTTTATTGTAGATACAATGGTTTGACTTACATAACCTAAAGTAGCAGTTTCTCTAGTTTAATTTGATGCTTTGCATTCATCCCAACTTCAAACCCACATGCCAAAACAGTTAGCTATGTAATGGCTGCTTGGGGTGGGAATAGTTATAACAGCTCATTAAAAATGTTACAACCAAAGCAGGACCAAGGAAGACTCCCAGTGGGAAGAGAAAGACAACCAGAAATACTGAGATACACCTGTGGAACAGGCACTTGAAGAGGAAGAAAATATGAGGAGCACTGGAAAAAGTATAAATGGGAGACTCTGTCGTTTTTCTGATTACTTTTGGGTTACCAGTAGTATACCTGGGAACCCAAATGGCCAGTAGTGAAAAATGGCTTAAATTGTCCAGTGTCGCCCCCTTGAGGCTGAAATCTGGTGGGAAAGGGGCAAAAGAAGAAAGCAAAGCCAACAAGCAAAAGGTCCAAGCCCAATGACCAAGAGGATTCTGACACCTCTGATGAGGAGAATTTTTGCATTGTGTGCATGGAACACTCAAGGTCAAAAGAAGTGTGGGTCAAGTGTGTGCATTGTCAGTTCTGGGCCCACAAAGCCTGCACCCCAGGGGCAGCCATCTACATTTGCCACAACTGTGACAGTGATTGAACACTTATATGACACATGCACATTCAGGAATACAGTTCACACACACGCACACTCACACAAACACACACAGCAAGTTTTAGAAGAAATAAGTGTTTTTTTTGTCAGTTTAAATTGTTCACTTTATTCAGAACTGTTTATTCTTTATTGTTCAATAAAGTTCTTGCATAAATTGGATAGTGTGGATCTTATTATACCTCTCATTGTTACATCTATTCCCCCAAACTCACCCCAGTGTAACAATGGAACTCTTTGTATTTGACATTAACTCACTTAATCTGTTATTGTGTAGTAGACTTCCAAGTTAGTTTTATTTGTAGTAGACAAATATGGGTACCATGTATCAAAGTTTGAGAGATCTAGCACAAACAACTACTGAGTTACTGATGCTCAAACAAAAAGTGTTACTCCCATCCCTGGTCTCCCCTACTTGTTACATTTTGAATGCTTAGCAGGACTGGAAAATGGTCCAATTCATGCACTTATCAAGAGAACATCCCTGGTCATCCCTACTTCCTGATTTGGTTGATTCACTAAACACATATGCTTCCTTTGTTAATTATGTCTGAGCAGGGGCGTCCCTGGACGTTCTGTCGCCCTAGCTAACACAAACATATGTGGGTGGGGGTGAGAACTGCAGCAACGCTATGAGCTGGCAGCTGGAGTGCCGCCGGCGGTGTAGTAACCGATCAAGGGCACCGGAGGGCGGCAGCCAATTGTCAAAATGCCGCCTCCAATTCAAGTGCAGCCCTAGGCAATCTCAGAACCTTGCCTAATGGGCGGGCCGGCCCTGTGTCTGAGTGTTGGAGTGTGCCCCTGGCTATCCGGTCTGGTTTGCTTAATATAAGGAATTTGAAATGATTTACACTTTTACTTTTACTTTTGATACTTAAGTATATTTAAAACCAAATACTTTTAGACTTTTACCCAATTCGTTTTTTACTGGGTGACTTTCACTTTTACTTGAGTAATTTTCTATTAACCTATCTTTACTTTAACTCAAGTATGACAATTGTGTACTTTTTCCACCACTGCTGCTGGCAACATTTTAATTATGCGTTTTTGCCGACGTTTGCTGACACCATATCCAACGAGGGTTGAGCGTTCGTAATTTCGTCACTTATTCTGCGCTCTAGCACACTCAGACGAGAGTGCTCTGATATCGGAGTAAATAGCCAGAGTGAATTTACGAGCGCTCCCTAAAATACAGTAGAATAGAATACATACAGTATACATATGAAATGAGTAAAGCCGTATGTAAACATTATTAATGTGACTAGTTTTCCATTATTAAAGCGGACAGTGATCCATGTCTGTGTATATAGGGCAGCAGCCTCTAAGGTGCAGGGTTGAGTAACCGGGGTATTTAAGTCTGATGGCCTTGAGATAGAAGCTGTTGGTCCCATCTTTGATGCACCTGTACTGACCTAGCCTTCTGGATGATAACGGTGAACAGGCCCTGGGATAAAAAATAAATACAAAAGTTGATTATTATAATGTTATTAATACTATTGTTATTACTACTGTTATTAATAGTTGCATTATAAATTATGTTATGTTATTTGTTTAACTGTTAACTATCTAGTAATCATTACTCTTAATGCTCTTAACAATATTGTCAATGCTATAATATGTATTATATGTATTATTTTAAATCTGCTAACATTTCCTTTTTTTAATGAATTTCGACCATTTGTATTATTTTTTACCATCTACATTGCGGGACTTCTATTTAGAAGGGAAATCGCTGAGGTCACTGCTTTATTCTTGCTGCGGTCGCAGTAGTGGGGATGTGTGCGTGTCTTCCGTGGCGTTTTCATTTTTTCATTGATCTCTCTCCGCATCTATTGGTTGTTGTGTCGCCTCGCCTGATCAGAGGAACACGACCTCTCTCACGTAGCATAGCCGTGCAGTTCTGCAGCATCCGACATGATGGTGAGGTTCACGTACACAGTTTACAGAAGGTAAGACTGACAAGTTAGGGGTAATAGACAAATGTTTGCCTATTATCTCTCAGACACTCACCACTATTGACATGAAAACACACAAAAAGAGTTGGAATGATAACCTCTGCATTAACCAGTGTTAGACAGTTTTTTAAATCAATGGGTTTCATTGATTCAAATCGGAGTTGCGTTGTACAAAGTTTCTTAATTTCCTAGTTGAGAAAATAGCCTAGCTAACTAGCTTATTCATCTAGACTACATTAGCGATCATCAGCTGACATAGCCTCCTACCTACCCCAGGAGAGGTTCTATAAAATAAGTATCCCCATCAAAGGTCTGTGCTGAACATATTATTTCAGTTATCTTCTCCTCTTCAACTCAATGTTTCGTATCATCAACTGAACTCTCAGCTCCTTTCCTACTGAAATGGGTCCACTAAAAGTTATTTTTGTAATCTAGGTTATAAATAGATTTTTAAACCCCTTAACCCTCCAACAAAGTAAAGCTCTTTATTACTACTTATTATGTATCACTAATTTTATCGGATATGATTACAGTCATGTTAGGTAATAACAAAAGTAATCTACGTTTCAACAATTCATCACATCCATGATTGGGAGTCCCATAGGGCGGCACACAATTGGCCTAGTGTCGTCCAGTTTTGGCCGGGGTAGGCCGTCATTGTAAATAAGAATTTATTCTTAACTGACTTGCCTAGTTAAATAAAGGTTAAATAAAAAAAATAAAAATAAAAAATATACAGTGGGGTCTGGAATTATTGGATCCCTTGATAAAGATGAGCAAAAAATACTGTATAAAACAAATAATACAAATAGGGAGCTATATTGTATGCTTTTATACTAATACAATATATCAGAGAAAGGAGTAATGAAACAAGTAATACACTGCCTCTTTCTAAAATATTTTATGAGATTGGACAATATATTGGGAGGGACCATTCCTTCATACGTAATCTTTCCAGATCCTTGATATCCTTTGTCTTATGGACTGCCCTTTACAATTTACAATACACACCACAGGTTTTTAATGGGGTTCGAGTCCAGAGACTGAGATGGCCATTACAATGTTGATTTTGTGGACAATTAACAATTTCTTTGTGGATTTTGATCTTGGGGTTATTGTCTTGCTGGAAGATTAATGTGGGTGATGAATTTCCGCATGAAAGTCCCATAACTCAGATTGCTACTCATTCCACTGCGACAGAAACCCCACCCACTGAGCAGCCACTGATGTCAGGTTAGATACAACCTGGTGACAGTACCCCCACACCTTTCAGTTAAGATCAAATTATTATTTACAATGACAGCCTACCCCGGCCAAACCTGTACGACGCTGGGACAATCGTGCGCCACCTTATGTGACAGATGTAATACAGCCTGGATTCGAACTAGGGACTGTAGTGATGCCTCTTGCACTGAGATGCAGTGTCTTAGACCACTGTGCCTCTTGGGAGCCCAAACAAAGAGTATAAAAAAATCTTTGTATAAGAGCTGAATATATACTGAACAAAAATATAAACGAAACATGCAACAATTTCAAAGATTTTACTGAGTCATAGTTCATATGAGGAATCCAGTCAATTGAAATACATTCATTAAGCCCTAATGTATAGATTTCACATGGCTGGGAATACAGTTATGCATCTGTTGGTCACAGATACCTTAAAAATGGGCCTAAGAATTTAGTCACGTTTTTTTTGCGCATTCAAATTGCCATCGATAAAATGCAATTGTGTTCGTTGTCCGTAGCTTATGCCTTCCCATACCATAACCCCACCGCCACCATGGAGCACTCCAACGTTGACATCAGCAAACCGCTCTCCCACATGACGCCATACACAGTCTGCGGTTGTGAGGCCGATTGGACGTACTGCCAAATTCTCTAAAAAGACGTTGGAGATTGGCTTGATTACCAACGATGACGAGACAGCCTACATGGAGGAGTTGAGGGCTCTGGGAGTGTGGTGCCAGGAAAACAACATCTCACTCAACGTCAACAAAATAAAGGAGATGATTGTGGACTTCAGGAAACAGCAGAGGGTGCAGCCCCATCGATGGGACCGCAGTGGAGAAGGTGGAAAGCTTCAAATTCCTTGGCGTACACATCACTGACAAACTGAAATGGACCATCCACACAGACAGTGTGGTGAAGATGGCGCAACAGAGCCTCTTCAACCTCAGGAGGCTAAAGAAATTTGTCTTGGCACTTAAAACCCTCACAAACTTTTTACAGATGCACAATTGAGAGCATCCTGTCGGACTGTATTATAAACCCCTTAACCCTCCAATAAAATGATTTATAATTAATTTGATCAGCTATGTTTACAGTCATGTTAGGTAATAACAACAGTATAATCTATATGTTTCCACAATTCATATAAATATACAATTAAATTGACCCCCAAATATTACCTCAAACATTGGTAAACATATTGTTGGGGGAAAGTAAACTGTGGTTGCTCTCACATTTCAAAATACTGTATAGGTAGTTCTAAATGGGAAAATTATGCGTGCCTTGCCTACTTTGAGAAGTGTAGAGTAGCATTTAACCACAGAGTGACTCTCTGCTGCATGCAACCGTACAGTATGTAGATCAGTGGAAGAAGCCTCTGACATCTCAACGTGATTCATTTACTCACTTGACTGAAGGTTTTAAGTAATATCACTACCATCAAGCATAAAAGCCTATTTTATTCTGCCTTACACCAGACATTGCATCATTGAGTCATAGAAAGACACTAAAGTTAGATCTTGCAGTGACATATTATTATTGCTAGATATAACCAGAACTTTAACAGAGGGCGTAGGGGAAGAGAGAGCGATAAAGGGAGAGAGAGGATTTGAGAAAGAGAGAGAGAGATGTGGTATTGGTGAATTGCAGCTACTGTAGTTTTACAGTATACAGTAAATTAGCAATTGTCATGTCAGCAAGTTTACTGACTCTGTTTGAATAAAATCGATGTAATGATCTATTGGAACAGTGTATTTGAACAGTTGTTTCGTTCCTCACTGCCCCTCTCATCTATTCAGTTCTATTTCAGATAATGACCATATGATAAACACTAATAGCATGAGTAGAATATTCCAGAGAGCCGTGAGGACGAAGGCCCAGGCCTCTTCCCACAAATGTACAAACTGTACTCGCCAACAGTACAGTAATAATAATAAATGGGATTTAACGGCCCTTTTTCGAAAAACCCACAGACACTGTACAGTAAAGAGTATAGTACAAAAACAAGAATAAGACAACGTAGACTTAGACATCCATTTTCCAGACCTAACCCGTTCAGTGAGCTTCGACATTTGGCTTGGTCCCCCCAAAAAACAGGTTTGTTCCATAATGCTCTGATGCTATGCACACACACACTAGACTCTACCCACAAACTCACACATACTTACACTGACACCCCAACACACACACACACACACACACACACACACACACACACACACACACACACACACACACACACACACACACACACACACACACACACACACACACACACACACACACACACACACACACACACACACACACACACACACAAACGCATGCATACTGCCAACACACACACACACACACTTACACACATACACACTTTCACACTCACAACATATTCTGCTGCTACTGTCTATTACAGTGGGGAGAACAAGTATTTGATACACTGCCGATTTTGCAGGTTTTCCTACTTACAAAGCATGTAGAGGTCTGTAATTTTTATCATAGGTACACTTCAACTGTGAGAGACGGAATCTAAAACAAAAATCCAGAAAATCACACTGTATGATTTTTAAATAATTATTTTGCACTTTATTGCATGACATAAGTATTTGATCACCTACCAACCAGTAAGAATTCCGGCTCTCACAGACCTGTTAGTTTTTCTTTAAGAAGCCCTCCTGTTCGCCACTCATTACCTGTATTAACTGCAACTGTTTGAACTCGTTACCTGTATAAAAGACACCTGTCCACACACTCAATCAAACAGACTCCAACCTCTCCACAATGGCCAAGACCAGAGAGCTGTGTAAGGACATCAGGGATACAATTGTAGACCTGCACAAGGCTGAGATGGGCTACAGGACAATAGGCAAGCAGCTTGGTGAGAAGGCAACAACTGTTGGCGCAATTATTAGAAAATGGAAGAAGTTCAAGATGACGGTCAATCTCCCTCGGTCTGGGGCACCATGCAAGATCTCACCTCGTGAGGCATCAATGATCATGAGGAAGGTGAGGGATCAGCCCAGAACTACACGGCAGGACCTGGTCAATGACCTGAAGAGAGCTGGGACCACAGTCTCGAAGAAAACCATTAGTAACACACTACGCCGTCATGGATTAAAATCCTGCAGCGCACGCAAGGTCCCCCTGCTCAAGCCAGCGCTTGTCCAGGCCCGTCTGAAGTTTGCCAATGACCATCTGGATGATCCAGAGGAGGAATGGGAGAAGGTCATGTGGTCTGATGAGACAAAAATAGAGCTTTTTGGTCTAAACTCCACTCGCCGTGTTTGGAGGAAGAAGAAGGATGAGTACAACCCCAAGAACACCATCCCAACCGTGAAGCATGGAGGTGGAAACATCATTCTTTGGGGATGCTTTTCTGCAAAGGGGACAGGTCGACTGCACCGTATTGAGGGGAGGATGGATGGGGCCATGTATCGCAAGATCTTGGCCAACAACCTCCTTCTGTCAGGCCGGGTCCAGCCGCCTGCTCCGCCTCAGTGCCAGAGCAGTCCGCTCCACCGGTACCCAATCCGGGTCCAGCCGTCTGCTCCGCTTCAGAGCCTGAGCAGTCCGCCCCACCAGTGCCCAGTCCGGGCCCGGCTGTTTTTCCCACTCCATGGCCGGAGCCGGTTGCCCCACCGGTGCCCAGTCCGGGCCCGGTTGTTTTCCCCGCTCCATGGCCGGAGCCGTTTACCCCACCGGTGCCCAGTCCGGGCCCGGTTGTTTTCCCCGCTCCATGGCCGGAGACGTTTGCCCCACCGGTGCCCAGTCCGGGCCCGGTTGTTTTCCCCGCTCCATGGCCGGAGACGTTTGCCCCACCGGTGCCCAGTCCGGGCCCGGTTGTTTTCCCCGCTCCATGGCCGGAGCCGTTTGCCCCACCGGTCCCCAGTCCGGGCCCGGTTGTTTACCCCGCTCCTTGGCCGGAGCCGTTTGCCCCACCGGTACCCAGCCCGGGACCGGTGATAAGAAAAGGGCATGGGACAAAACTGTCCAACTCACCGGAGCCAGAGCCGCCCCTGAGGGACTAGTCTTCCCTCCCATTAACCCCCCCTGTTTTGTGTTTTTGTTTTTGTTTTTTTTTGGCGTCCGGGAGTCCGCGCCTTGGGGGGGGGTACTGTCAGGCTCTGGCCATAGAGAAGCCTATTTGCTTCTCTATGTAGTTATGGTCAGAGTCTGACAGTGTCTTTCTTTTCTGTTTCTGTGTCGGGTTGGGGTGGATCCCTAATTAGAGGCAGCTGCACCGCATTGTCTCTAATTAGGGATTCCATATATGTTGAGTCTGTCCCTCACTCGGGTGTGGGTTGTTATCGATATCGATGTATGTCGCAGTCATGGTGAAGTAAGTGTGTTTTCTTTACATCCGTTTCATTAGTGGGTTTTGTGAACGTGACGTTTTTCCCTGTAGTGTTTGTTTTTCGGTTTTGTATAGTTTGTCGTATGTTTTGTATTGTACATAGTAATTCATATTACATAGTACAAATAAAGAATGTCGAACTACTATCCCTGCGCTGCGCTTTGGTCTCTCCATACACCCAATCGTGACACCTTCCCTCAGTAAGAGCATTGAAGATGGGTCGTGGCTGGGTCTACTAAGGAATGGCTCCGTAAGAAGCATCAAGGTCCTGGAGTTGCCTAGCCAGTCTCCAGACCTGAACCCAATAGAAAATCTTTGGAGGGAGCTGAAAGTCCGTATTGCCCAGCGACAGCCCCGAAACCTGAAGGATCTGGAGAAGGTCTGTATGGAGGAGTGGGCCAAAATCCCTGCTGCAGTGTGTGAAAACCTGGTCAAGAACTACAGGAAACGTATGATCTCTGTAATTGCAAACAAAGGTTTCTGTACCAAATATTAAGTTCTGCTTTTCTGATGTATCAAATACTTATGTCATGCAATAAAATGCTAATTAATTACTTAAAAATCATACAATGTGATTTTCTGGATTTTTGTTTTAGATTCCGTCACTCACAGTTGAAGAGTACCTATGATAAAAATTACAGACTTCTACATGCTTTGTAAGTGGGAAAACCTGCAAAATCGACAGTGTATCAAATACTTGTTCTCCCCACTGTATGTATCTGTTAACTAGTCCCTTTACCCCTACCTATACACAAAGTATATAAAACATCAAGGAACACCTGCTCTTTCCATGACATACACTGACTGGGTGAATCCAGGTGAAAGCTATGATTCCTTGTTGATGTCACTTGTTACAGTTTTTCTCGATTGCTTAAACACAAAACTAGTTCCTGTAGCACAAAAACCCATACCCTTACATAATTCGTAAAAACACCCACACATTTCCCATAACCGTAAACACTATTCACCTGTTTCCACACATTTCAATATTCAAAACTCTTTCTGCAAAACCTTATAAAATATATACAGCGGGTGAAATAAGTATTGAACACGTCACCATTTTTCTCAGTAAATATTCTTCCAAAGGTGCTATTGACAGGAAATTTTCACCAGATGTTGGTAACAACCCAAGTAATCCATACATACAAAGAAACCAAAACAAATAAGTTCAGAAATTAAGTTATGTGTAATAATGTGAAATTACACAGGGAAAAAGTATTGAACACATGAAGAAAGGGAGGTTCAAAAAGGCATGGAAAGCCAAGACAACAGCTGAAAACTATCAGTAATTAAAAAGCAATCCAGCCCCCTGTCAGTGCAAATTAATATCAGCTGGTTCAGTCCCAACTGATGGCCTACAAAAAGGTCTCAATGCCAAGGTGTCACACAAGACACATCTCATGATGGGTAAAAGCAAAGAGCTGTCTCAAGACCTTCGCAACCTAATTGTTGCAAAACATGATGATGGCATTGGTTATAGGCGCATTTCTAAGCTTCTGAATGTTCCAGTGAGCACTGTTGGGGCCATAATACGGAAGTGGAAAGACAATAATTTCACCATAAATTTGCCTCGACAAGCTGCTCCTCGCAAGATTGAAAATAATAATCAGAAGAGTTGTCCAAGAGCCAAGGACCACTTGTGGAGAGCTTCAAAACGACCTGCAATTAGCAGGTACTGTTGTCTCAAAGAAAACAGTAAGTAATGCACTCCACCACCGTGGCCTGTATGCACGCTCACCACACAAGACTCCATTGCTGAAAAAAAAGCATGTTGAAGCTCATTTAAAGTTTGCTGCACAACATTTGGAAAAGCCAGTGAAATACTGGGAGAATATAGTGTGGTCAGATGAGAGCAAAATTGAACTGTTTGGATGTCATAATACACACCATGTTTGGAGGAGAAATGGCACTGCACATCACCCTAAAAACACCATACCAACAGTGAAGTTTGGAGGTGGGTACATCATGGTGTGGGGCTGCTTTTCAGCAAATGGTACTGGCAAACTTCACATAATTGAAGGAAGGATGAATGGGCAAATTTACCGAGACATTCTTGACAAAAATCTGCTGCCATCTAACAGGATGATGAAGATGAAACGAGGGTGGACATTTCAGCAAGACAATGATCCCAAACACACAGCCAAGGAAACTCTCAATTGGTTTCAAAGAAAGAAAATAAAGCTGCTAGAATGGCCCAGCCAATCACCTGACTTAAATCCTATTGAAAATCTATGGAAAGAACTGAAGATCAAGATTCATAGAAGAGGCCCACAGAACCTTCAAGATTTGAAGACTGTTTGTGTGGAAGAATGGGCCAAAATCACACCAGAGCAATGCCTGCGACTAGTTTCTCCATACATTAGGCGTCTTGAAGCTGTCATTACCAACAAAGGCTTTTGTACAAAGTATTAAATATATATCAGTAAGTGTGTTCAATACTTTTCCCTGTGTCATTTCACATTATTACACATAACTTAATTTCTGAACTTATTTGTTTTGGTTTCTTTGTATGTATGGATTACTTGGGTTGTTACCAACATCTGGTGAAAAATTCATGTCAATAGCACCTTAGCACAATATATTTACTGAGAAAAATGGTGACGTGTTCAAGACTTATTTCACCCGCTGTAATTCATTGCACTATATATTCATTCAGTGCAACCTACCTAAGCCGTTACACGGTTGAATCCATTGTCCGTACTTTCAGAAGGGAAAACAGGTCATTTGTCTTGTTGTTACTGTGATACATGTAATGTTGTAGTGCATATAGACTGAATCTCCACTTTGTTCTCAGTGTAGTTTTTACCAGAGTAATGGATGACCATAGGTCAGTAATGGTCAAATTACATTTTTTCAGAACTGAGAGGCGCCATATTGAGCAGGAGACTGCCCCGGTTGAATATGGTGATTGCCAATAATGCCATCCATTTGAGGGAAATTCAAACCCAAATAGTTGAAGACCAGGTAGTCTTCCAAGGAATTGACAGCATCAGCATTTCCACTATTAACTGGATTGTTCAGAAGAACCACATAAGGATTAAGCAGCTCTACCGTGTGCCTTTTGAAAGGAATTCAGAGTTAAGGAGCAACGATTCCAATATCTGCAGGTAATTGCTATACTGTACATACTTTTTACAGTATGTATAGTATGGCCCATCTCTCCAGCATATCAATACAGTACTGTATTGTCATGTGTTACAGTAACTGCAGTACACAATCTTTCATTCCAGTACAGTAGTATACTACAGTACTGTATTTGTAGTACAGTAAAATGTGTGTTTTCTTTTTTTTTTTTTACTTCTGTAGAGAATCTTTAAGCTGGAATGAATCAAAGTGGGTCCATACAACACGGCACAATTCCATTGTTCAACAGGAAGGGGAGCCAGGGCAACCAGAGTAAGCCCAATATGTTGTCATTTGGGATAGCTTGAGTTTCCATCAGGCTACTCTGGTTCACGCCTGGTTCAATGACCACCCCTGGTTCACCGTTCTTTTTTTGCCAGCATATTCCCCATTTTCTGAATCCGATTGAGGAATATTTCTCAGCATGGCGGTGGAGAGTGTATGACCGCAATCCCTACGCACAGCAAAACCTCCTGGAGGCAATGGTGGACACCTGTGGTGATGTGTCTGTGAAGTCTGTCCAGGGTTTTCTAAGGCACACAAGAGCATTCTTCCCACGCTGCCTGGCAAGACAAATATAATGTGTGACATTGATGAGATATTATGGCCTGACCCAGACCTGAGACAAGATGATGAGAATGCTGATGCTGATGCTGATGCTGATGCTGATGCTGAGTAATCTGTACATTTGCTGCATTTGGAAATAAAGCTTTTGGAAATTGGGTATTTTACTGTGCATGGACTCTTACTTACATGTTTTGTCAGTGTGACATTTCAAAGGTCAAGGTTTTGACCGCATATACAGTAGTATTCCCTTATCCACTAATGTAAGAGGTATTTATTACAGTACTGTTTTGAATTTCTCTCGCCAGAGTGTTCCTCCTGAAAGTGTTATCTGGATAGTCAGTGCTGTGATTTTACAAAGTTCCAAATTATTTATCTGAAAATATATTCTAAACATTTTGGTAGCAGTGTTTTGAATTAATCCCTCCAATGCTTAACAAACAGTCATGCAGTCTGTGTTTTTGACAGCTTGTGTGTGTTGTCTGAGGGCATAGTTTGAATTGGGGCCCAGAAGTTAGATGTTTGTTTAAAAAATTGTGTGTGAAGATTTGAGAAAATGGTGAATTGTTCCAGGAATTGTGTCTAAACAATTGAGAAAAACTGTTAATCCACTTCAATCAGTGTAGATGAAGGGGAGGTGACAGGTTAAAGAAATATAAGCCTTGAGACAATTGAGACATGGATTGTGTATGTGTGCCATTCAGAGGGTGAGTGGGCAAGACAAAAGATTGAAGTGCCTTTGAACGGGGTATGCTAGTATTTGCCAGGTACATAAGGTTTGAATGTGTCAAGAACTGCAATGCTACTGGGTTTTTCACACTCAACTGTTTCCCATGTGTATCAAGAATGGTCCACCACCCAAAGGACATCCAGCCAACTTGACACGACTGTGGGAAAAATAGGAGTCAACATGGGTCAGCATTCCTGTGGATGGTTTCACAGGGACGCTTCAGTATTGCACCTCAATATTAGGAAGGTGATCCTAATATTTGGTACACTCAATGTATGTACATAGTTACTTAAATTACCTCGTACCCATGCACATTGACTCGGTATCCCTGTATTTAGCCATGTTATTTTTACTCATTATTGTTATTCATTATTCACTGTGTATTTATTCCTCATGTCAGTATTTATATATACTGTATTTACACTACCGTTCAAAAGAGTTTGGGGTCACTTAGCAATGTCCTTGTTTTTGAAAGAAATGCAATTTTTTTGTCCATTAAAATAACAGCAAATTGATCAGAAATACAGTGTAGACATTGTTAATGTTGTAAATGACTATTGTAGCTGGAAACGGCTGATTTTTAATGGAATATCTACATAGGCGAACAGAGGCCCATTATCAGCAACCATCACTCCTGTGTTCCAATGGCACATTGTGTTAGCTAATCCAAGTTTATTGTTTTAAAAGGCTAATTGATCATTAGAAAACCCTTTTGCAATTATGTTAGCACAGCTGAAAACTGTTGTGCTGATTAAAGAAGCAATAAAACGTCTTTAGACTAGTTGAGTATCTGGAGCATCTGCATTTGTGGGTTCAATTGCAGGCTCAAAATGGCCATAAACAAATAACTTTCTTCTGAAACTCATCAGTCTATTCTTGTTCTGAGAAATTAAGACTATTCCATGCGAGAAATTGCCAAGAAACTGAAGATCTCATACAACGCTGTGTACTACTCCCTTCACAGAACAGTGCAAACTGGCTCTAACTAGAATAGAAAGAGGAGTGGGAGGCCCCGGTGCACAACTGAGCAAGAGGACAAGTACATTAGAGTGTCTAGTTTGAGATACATTTTCAAGTGCAAAACTGTGCACTCTGCTCAAACAATAGCATGGTATTATTTCACTGTAATAGCTACTATAAACTGGACAGTGCAGTTAAATTAACAAGAAGTTAAGATTTCTGCCCATATAAGATATGTCTATGAGGTTAACAAGGTCAGGAGGATGTGGCTGCTATTGTTGTAATTTTACTGATGCTCTGTGGGATCTAGGACAATCTGTCACGTAGCATAGCTGTGCAGTTCTGCGTCAACCACAATTAACTGGTTCAAATCAACAAGTTCTTCTCTTGTGCCTTATAGCAGGACAGGTGAGGGTGACTCCTCTCTATAATGGGCCTACAGTTGTCTTGGTAATGAAAAATGTCCCACTGCTGCAGCAAACTGAAAAAGAGACATGCAACTACAGCATGTACAAGCTAAGCTACACTCTTAGAAAAAAAATTGCTATCTAGAACCTAAAAGGGTTCTTCGACTCTCCCCATAGTAGAACCCTTTGAAGAACAGTTTTTGGTTCCAGGTAGAACCCCTTTGGTTCCAGGTAGAACCCTTTTAGGTTCCATGTAGAACCCTTTCCACAGAGAGTTCTAGAACCCAAAACAGTTCTACCTGAAACCAAAAAGGGTTCTACCTGGAACCAAAAATGGTTCTTCAAGGGGTTATCCTATGGGGACAGCCGAAGAACCCTTTTGGAACCCTTTTTTTCTAAGAGTGTATATTTAGGCCGACTAAAGGCCTACTGAAGAAAAAGTACAAACTGTATCACTTGGCCCAAATGTTCAACTTTTTGCATACGATCGAAATAGGTACTTATCCCAAAGCAAAAGGTTACGCATGAAAACCAGAGAGAGAGTTATGCATGTTTAGCTGCTAATAAAATGCATTTGTTACTGCATGTAGTTTGTTTGACTAGACTGGAACCTCTGGCTAGTGAAGGAGCCTAGCGGTTAAAGTGTTAGGACAGTAACCGTAAAGTTGCTTGTTTGAATCCCCAAGCTAGCAAGGTGGAAAAACCTGCCATTCTGCCCTTTCTGCAAGGCAGTTAACCACAACAACAACTGCACCGATGACATCAATTAAGGCAGCCCCTGCACCTCTGATTCACAGGGGTTGGGTTAAATGCGGAAGACACATTTCGGTTGAATGCATTCAGTTGTGCAACTGACTAGATATCCCCTTTCCCTAATGGGTGGCTTGTGACAGACTGAAATTGCTGAGCTGAGATATATAATGGAAATATCAGTTTTCATGTTCTCATACAGCTGAATACAATAAAGTCATTGTCTATATTTGACAGTTGAATGGCTGCATGCTTTTAGGTGGATAGTACTTCTGCATTTCATTCAATCCTCATAAAATATACTTGTGTGCATATATAGGAGGAAGAGACAACTCCCATCAGAGGATAATAAATACAGTTGTAAAATGTTGTTTTATAGTAAGACAGTTCCTCTTCCTCAACATCTGTCAGTGAACAGGTGGACATCAGGCGTCTATCTTTAAAGAGACACCTGCAGTTTATCCTTTACCAGTGAATGCTGTTTACTCTTTGTCCTTTACCAGTGAATGCTGTTTACTCTTTATCCTTTACCAGTGAATGCTGTTTACTCTTTGTCCTTTACCAGTGAATGCTGTTTACTCTTTATCCTTTACCAGTGAATGCTGTTTACTCTTTGTCCTTTACCAGTGAATGCTGTTTACTCTTTATCCTTTACCAGTGAATGCTGTTTACTCCTTGTCCTTTACCAGTGAATGCTGTTTACTCTTTGTCCTTTACCAGTGAATGCTGTTTACTCTTTATCCTTTACCAGTGAATGCTGTTTACTCTTTGTCCTTTACCAGTGAATGCTGTTTACTCTTTATCCTTTACCAGTGAATGCTGTTTACTCTTTGTCCTTTACCAGTGAATGCTGTTTACTCTTTGTCCTTTACCAGTGAATGATGTTTTCTCTTTTGAAAACTTTTGAATGGTCAATATTCTCCTCACAGTTTTGTGTTCACATGGTAGCCTAGTAAGTCTATTAGTTCTCTAGCCCGGACATCGAGCCGTTAGCCTGAGACCCTACTATTTGCAGAGGGGATTCACGGCGGCCATTGCTGTTATTATTTACATCCCGCCCTCCACTGACGCAAACACAGCGTGTGATGTCATCCACTCTGTTATCGCGAGGTTATAGACAGCGCATCCCAGTGCTTTCTTTGCCATTTCGGGGGATTTTAGCCATGCATCTCTCTCTTCAACGCTTCCCGCGTTCAAACAGTTCGTGCCCAACCAGGAATAATAAAACTCTGGACTTGTTATATGCTAATGTGAAGGATGCATACACCTCCACTGCACTCCCTCCCCTCGGTAGATCGGATCACAGCCTTGTCCACCTCACCCCACTCTACAGGCCTATGGTCCAACAGCAGCCTGCAACCACTAGGACCATTAGGAGATGGTCTCCGGAGGCGAATGAGGCGCTACAGGACTGCTTTGAAACAACAGACTTGGATGTGCTTTGTGAGGCTCATGGGGAGGACATCGATGGACTGACTGCATAACGGACTATATCAATTTTTGTGTAGACAACACTGTACCCACCAGGAAGGCACGCTGTTTTCCAAATAATAAATCCTGGGTCATCAGCGACCTGAAGGCCCTGCTGAATGAGAAGAAGAGGGCCTTCAAGGAAGGGGACAGGGACAAATTGAAATACGTCCAGAGGGAGCTGAAGTTGCAGATTGCTGAGGGGAAGAGAGGGTATAAGGAGAAGATGGAGGACAAGCTGAGGCAGAGCCAGGTGAGAGAGGTGTGGAAGGGTATGAGAAATATCACTGGCTTCAAAAAGTCAAACAGTGGGCAGACGGAGGGGACCCAGGACAGAGCCAATGAGCTGAACCAATTTTTTAACAGGTTCGATACTGGCCCTGTCCACCTCCCATCCAGCTCCCCAGGCCACACCCTCACGGGTGTTCCACCCCCACTTTGCTCACAACACCTCTGTTGAGACAATCAGCGACCCCACCTCCGCCCCTGCTCCCTCTGGACTGATCCTCAACACCCCCCTTCCCCCCACCTCCCCACCTGGGATGGCTTTCACCACCAACCAAGTGAAGAGAGAGCTGGAGAGACTACAGTGGAAAGCGGCGGGCCCTGATGGCATCAGCCCAAGGGTGCTTAGGGTCTGTGCTGACCAACTGTGGAATACTCCAGCGACCCTTCAACCTTAGCCTGAGTCTAGATAGGGTCCCTGTGCTGTGGAAAACATCCTGCCTCGTCCCAGTGCCCAAGAAGGCGCACCCACTGTCCTGAATGACTTCAGACCTGTAGCGCTAACATCCCACATCATGAAGACCCTGGAAAGGTTAATCCTCTCTCACCTCAGACCCATGGTGTGTACATCACTAGACCCCCTGCAGTTCGCATAACAGCGCAACATCGGGGTGGATGATGCAATCATCTACCTTCTGCAGAGGGCCTACTCTCACAACACAGGTTGCACTGGGAGGGTTATGTTTTTTGACCTCCACTTTGTGTTGTGGTATGAGCAGAACCACCTTCAGCTCAACATCAGCAAAACAAAGGAGATGGTGGTGGACTTCAGGAGAACCAAGGCCCAACTGACTGCAGTCCCTATACAGGGGATGGATGTGGAAATGGTTGGGTCATACAAGTTCCTGGGAGTCCATATGGACAACAGGCTGGAATGGGCTGGTAACACCGGGGCTCTGTGCAAAAAGGTCCAGAGCCGACTACTTTCTGAGGAGGCTCAGGTCCTTCAACGTGTGCAGTAAACTACATACTACATACTTTCTACCAGTCTTTTTTGCAGTGGTGTGCTGGGGCGCCAACATAAAAGCCGGTGATGCTTCTCGGGTAAATAAGCTGTTCAGGAAGGCTAGCTCTGTTCTGGGGATTAGCCTTGACACTCTAGAGGAGGTGGTGGAGAGACGGATCCTGGCCAAACTGTTGGCCATCATGTACAACGTCGCCCACCCTCTGCATGCCATGGTTATGATGCAGAGGAGCACCTTTAGTCACAGACTGATCCCACCATGGTGTGCCAGAGAGCGCTACAAGATGTCCTTCCTGCCAGTAGTTAATGTCCAGGTCCATGTGGGATTTTCCCATGGCTTGTCTGGAACATGCTGAGACAGAGAGCGGATTTGCATGAATTGGAGGAGAGTTGAAGCAACTACTAGAGGCTTAACTGCCAAGTGAAAGTTGTCAAACAGGTACAGTACAAACAGTAACTATTAAGCAATTATCCTGGAAAGGGCACACACTATACCAGATTGATAGTTCAGTCTGCATTTATTTTTTTAAATACAGTAGGTATCAGTAGATTACAGTAGATCTTTAACTCACTGCTGTCTATTGGGCATGATTAATGTTTTTCACTCATGGCAAAATTGTCAATTTATATTCCACAAAATCAAATACATTTCACATAGTCATGTAAATGTGCAACACCATCGACCCTCCATGTGTGTCTGTATAATCAGCCCCCACACAGTCTGATATGGATTTCTTCCATCCTACGGTTGGCTACTGTTGTGTAACCTCTTGGCCTTCTCTGTGACCCCTGGCTTTCTTTTAGAGTTTCCAATTTGCTCCTTATCCCTTCCTCTTGACAATAACTCTTGGAGATCTGAAGGCTCTGTACAGGGTCCGGATAGGTATATGCAATGGAGTGGTGGAGCTTCCACCATTTTACTTCCACCTTACAGATCTGCACACCTTGAAGGGTTAGGGCCAATGTTAAGTGATAGGAAGTCAATTGGGACTGGCTGTGTTTCACACAATAGAGTGCAGATTGCAATAAAACAAACGTATCAGGAAAAGAGACAGATAGAGATAGACAGTGTCCGTCAGCCAAACCTTTATCTGTTTGGAAATTAGCGTCTCTGCGACAGTGAATTGACTCAGTCACCCAAATACAGCATAGCAAGTCAAGTTAATGTGTCACAGAGGCTATCTAACGCCTTTGTGAAATCCTCCATGCCAGGCGGTCTTGAAGGACCTTAAGGGAGGGTTTTATGGTGAAAGGGGCTTATCTAAGGGAACGCTGGAGTATAAGAGGCCTGATAGCTGTGACGGGGTGGACATGCTGTTAAAGCACTTAGCCTCCAGACCATCTGCTCTCATCTTCACCACATCATCCTCTCTTCTTCACCTCCTTTCTACCCCAGCTACTATGGGAGTTACTTACAGTGTTGAGAAGTAAGTCACAATACTCACTACTGATATCAAACCTGGACGCTTGATTTGGAGAAATAAGGGTTTTGTAAAGACAAATCTTGCCCTTTCTTTGCTAGGTTAAAAATGTAATTTAACAAGGGCAATAGGAGGGATTTTGATATTGCAGCTTTTGGGGATTTTCTGGATCGGGGGAACAGCTAGGCCCCTTCTGCATGAGGCTTCAGGTCTTGTGGGTGCCTTAGTCATTGCTCAAAGCGACTAGAAATACATGGGTGGTGAGCTACAAGTGGAGGCTACATATGATCTGATAGTGGCATTCCAATTGTCTGTAGTCATGTATTTGGACCCTTAATTAGCTTTCTCCTGTAAGAGTTATTTCTGAAAATACTTGTTTTTCCATGCAGAAATTGGTTCACTTTAGGCTTGTATAAATATTTCTGGCTTGTGGTTGTTAGATTATATTGTGTTTCAATCATATTGTATAGGAATGTGTGGGTTTTTGGTGAAACATGTATTACATAATATAAAGTACATAAACAATATATTGATGTATATTGTATGTGATTGCCTCCTCAGTTCTGACCACTTGGTAGTGGAGAAAGATAAGCTAGCTGTGATTGATAAGTTATTCCACGACCTAGCTGCCGCCAAAAACTGGGAGGTGAGTTCCGACTCATGGATTTAAATATGTGGCATTGCATTCAACCACCTCTATCTCTAATACAATGAGAGCAGTTTCTCATTATAAAGAATGGATTAGACAAATTATACAAGTATGAAATAATAGATTTAAGCAAGTTTTAAACTATTTTTATTTCACATTTATTTATCCAGGTTAGGTTTGTTGTGATGAAATATCTATGAACTATTGTTTCTGCAAGGCACAGATTTGTTAGCCTGGGTACCAGTCTTCTTCTCCTAACATTCCACTCCTTGCCACTTCTTCTCATATGCTAAAATGTTTTGGAATATGGCACGGAGTACAAGGAGTGGAAGGTTAGCAGACACAGACTAGTACCCAGGCTACAGAATTGTTTGCTCACTGCCATGAGTGCAACCATGAGATATTTTGACAGTTAGCTCAAATCTGGTGGACACCCCATATTTGGGCATACTTCCCGTAATTCAGTTAACTGAAAATGCCATCCTGTTTTTAGAGAAAGGAATCTGAAACACAAACCTGAGGTGGCCAGTGTGGTTTCCCACAAGCAGGGCTGCTATTAGCCAATGAGATTTAGGGGGATGGAAGTTGAATGAAGTAAGAGAGAGCATTTGATGGTTGGATACAGGCTATCAGTTCACACTCTTGTATGTGCCTGTGGTACATACAGTATCATACACTGAGGCTACTGTATTTCATTATTAGTATACATGAATTGTGTTAGAATAAGAGGAATATTAGTAGACATGAGACCAATGCAGGAGAACGTCAAGGTGCTTTACTTTGCAAACAAATGTCTGGAGCCATATGTAAAGGTGGGTTGCTAACTAATGTTTAGCGTGAGATAATGTACTAGTATGGATGCCGTTTTTATTTGTATTTTTTTAAACACGCCTTTAGCATGACCCAAATCTGTGAAGAGTAGTTTTAGGGTGGTCTGCAACATTTTAAATTTCTTGGTGATAGAAGGGTTGAAGAAAATATGATATTTAGTCTTTTATCACCCACCCTCACTCACTAGTACTGATTGTGTCATTTCATGTTTAATTGTGTTTGTGTTTGAGTCAGTTAATTACTTATGTTTTAAAATATCAGTGTGGTTAAGAGTGTGTTTTAACAGAGATGTGGCTGAGAAACTAACAGAGAGAAAAGGAGAATGTTTGAGATTTATTTTGTACCTTAGTGAAGTTACTTTAAGATCATTTAAACATGAAAGCAAAAAATTATAAAATCTGCAACATACTGTATATGTCATTTTGTAATTTGGGTGAACTTTCCCCTTAACAGAGTTTGTGGTTATTTCATTGCAGATCATCACAGTGAAGGATTCAGTGAAGCGTCAACGGAGTGTGTGCAGCTCAGATGAGGGTAATCGCTCCGAGGAAGAGGTACTTGAGGACTTACTTCCTGTTCTCAGAAACAACAGCCAGCTCCTCAACGACCACCGCATTGAGAGTGTGAGTTACTGTTAAACTACACTACGTCAAAACACTGTGGCCAATACAGTCAATTATGGCACATTTACAGAAATGTTGATGAAGGTTCTTTGTACCTGTCAAATTAACCTAATGAAGTACAGTACATGTAAAGTAAAAGTAAAGTAATCATCTCAAAGCCCTATATAGGCTACACTGCCAGCTCATGGGAGGAACTTAGTGCTTTGGTTTGTTTGATATGTACAAAGCTAAATATGTACAAAGCTAAATAATTCAATTTATACTGAGTTCCGGGCAAATAAAGTGCACCTACTCATATCAGCACTAAACAGCTTTGACATGTGAGTTTAAATGGGACCTTTTCTCATCATCCATCTCATCCTCTGTTTCTGAAACCCACAGCTAGCCAATCACATGCCAGCAAGGATACAGGGGTATCCATGGAACCTGGTCTACAGCACAGCCATTCATGGCACCAGCCTGAAGACTCTGTACAGGCAAATGGCCCACATCGACAGTCCTGTGCTTCTGGTCATCAAAGACATGGGAAAAAAGGTAGAAATCTCAACAACACAATGCTCTATATGACTGACATCTAACGTACTGTTACCTCCATGTACTGTTATTATATTGTTATTACATTATGAACAGATTATAAGAGCCCAGTAAAATGCTAATAGGTTTGTTTTCCTCTCTCTCAGGTGTTTGGTGCCTTCTCATCCCATCCCTTCAGAGTGAGTGACTGTTGCTACGGAACAGGAGAGACGTTTGTCTACAGCTTCGACCCTGAATTCAAGGTAACACTGCATACAGTTGTGTGCACGGTTTTGTCCAAAATGGCATCCTATTCCCTATATATATATATACAGTATATACTTTTGACCAGAGCTTGCCTTTGTACTATATTGAATAGGGTGTCATTTCAGATACAGCCCCTGTCGTTGTAGTTAGGTAATAGGCTGCGGTCCACATCACAGTATCTTTCCCCTGACTGTTGTGATGGGTGGAGTTAATCTGAAATCTCTCTCTTCACACAGGCCTACAGGTGGAGTGGTGAGAACTCGTACTTCATCAGGGGCCATATGGACTCTCTACAGATTGGTGGAGGAGGGTAAGTGTTCAGAATTTCCTTTATCAGAAATACCCTTTATCATCTAAAAGTATTTCTAGTTAGCTTCCACAAACTCACTAATGTCTACAGATCAGATCTGCATCCTTTGGCTCTGGTGTGATATATGTTTCTCTTGTTGACCTCTAGGGGACGTTTTGGCCTGTGGCTGGATGCTGATCTGTACCACGGTGCCAGCTACGCCTGTCACACCTTCAACAACCAGCCCCTGTCCACCCAGCAAGACTTCACAGTGCAGGACCTGGAGGTCTGGACTGTCCAGTAAACAGAGCGAGACACTGAGAGACTCAGAAGCGGAAAAGCCAGAGAGAAAAAAGCCAGAGCCATGTCTATCCATCTATGGTTTTACAACATGGCTTGACTTGTGTTCAGTGAGGTTTAGCCTCTGTTCCAGCTGTTAGAGTACAGTAAGCTTAATGGACGAAGCCATCGATCACGTGACACCAGTCATTCCTATGTGAAAACGCAATAGTGCATTTGAAGCCAAGGAAGTCTGTTAAGATGGTGTCTCATGTGGGAGATTTACATAGGCTTAGTTTGAGCTATTCCAGGAAGTGATGTTGCAGGCTAGCTCAGGGTTGCCCCTTCTCATTGAGTATTTAAAGTTAAAGACAGAATGGAGTAATGCATGCTGCCATTACCTACTAAATTATTATAATAGCTTCTTCTGTGTGCGATTTTAAAATAATTGGTTCAAGCACATATATATGGTGTAATAGAAATTGTATTTTATTTTTATTTGTTATTTTATTTACACGAGACCATGAAGATTGCCATCTTCCCATTCACTATAATGGGGATGCTGTGTTCTGCAAACAATGCCTGCAGTACCGTGTTTGGCCTGTGTATAACCTGGTCTAGTGACTTTTAGGCTGGTTTTACCTGTGTTTTACCAGTGCGTAACCTATTATACCACATTAACTCGGGTTTTATCTGTGTTTTGCCTGGTTAACTGAGGACTGTATGGTGAGAGATAGACAGGCTGTTTTTTCAGGCTCCTACCGTTTGCTGCTCAATACCTGCTACTGAACAAGCTCTGTCCAATACCAGCATTAGAACTGGTTCTAGACATCTAAGCTTTAAACCCTCCATCAATTGTTATGGACAGCATTTACAAACCAAAGCCCATTTTAGAGTAAGATCCTATTCTCATTACAATTCCATCATAAGCTTTAAACTTTATAGAGGCTAAGATGAACACACTACTGTACTACCCAACTAATTTAGACTACTATTTTGTATTTATTTATTTATTTGTCTGTGTTACAAGGGTACAACAACAGCCCACTAAGGATTCCTCACACACACAACACTCAGGTCCAGAAACAGCCACGGCAGAGTACTGTACTGTCTCTTAGAGTTGCTGAAAGCACCTGTGGAACTGAAACCTTTAGAAATACCTAAGTCCATTCACCATGTTAAATGTTCTCTTACATTTCCAAAAGAGAATAATTTGTTAAAAAGAACGAAACAGGGTATAAGATGGACCAATTGTTTTTATTTTTGTTATAAAAAAATATTTAAAGAAATGTTGATGAAGGTGCTTTGTACCTGTCAAATTAACCTAATGAAGTACAGTACATGTAAAGTAAAAGTAAAGTAATCATCTCAAAGCCCTATATAGGCTACACTGCCAGCTCATGGGAGGAACTTAGTGCTTTGGTTTGTTTGATATGTACAAAGCTAAATATGTACAAAGCTAAATAATTCAATTTATACTGAGTTCCGGGCAAATAAAGTGCACCTACTCATATCAGCACTAAACAGCTTTGACATGTGAGTTTAAATGGGACCTTTTCTCATCATCCATCTCATCCTCTGTTTCTGAAACCCACAGCTAGCCAATCACATGCCAGCTATATAGATATATTTAAAGTCATGTTATAAGTATTTTGTTTTGTTTGCTTTGTTCTGTTCTATTTGTATGTGTTGAGTCTGTAATTATGTATGTTTTTCTGTATGTGTGCTATACGGTGCTGGCACTGTTAATGGCTCCTTATTAAAATGCTGCATTTCCAGGTGACAAAAACTGTGCTTGTGATTATGTGACTGATTGTTATAAACTCAATAAGCATCATTGCCTGAAATAGTAATACTAATATTAATCTCTTCAACAACTATTTAAAAGCCAGATTTATGATAACAAAGGGACATATGACATGTTTTAGTTTAACCCAGTAGTTTGAAATATCATGCTAGATGCCCAGTAATTTATGTATGTTGAAATAATTAAACTAGCATTAGGTAGCCTAAGGCCACCTCAGTAATCACACATCAGTCATTGTACAAGTATTGGCTTTGAAATAAATTATAAAATGTCACAATATTGATTTACATCTTGTTGTACTGTCAAATAAATAATGTTTGTTTAAGAATGAAAACAACACCTGCAATCTCAAAAGCTAGGCCTACATATGAGGCAGACTAACGTGCTTTCACAACAGCTAATGGGGATCATAATACAATATTAAATACCTACATTGAGCACATCTTTATTACTGTAAATAGTAAAGAGGAGTTAGATAAACTCAGCTATAGGCTTTGACCAGTTCAAAGTTGTCAGTAAAATAATCAAGAAGTTAATCTGTATCGTTATTTTCCTAGATCTTGCTGCTGCTGCTGCTGCTGCTGCTGCAGTACACTAATGGGGATAAATCAAATTTCACGAAAATGGCTTAAATTACTCAAATGTAAATAATTTATCTAAATTTATAGTGAGTGACATGTGAGTGACATGTTTCACTGCCGCCCTCAGGTGGTCATTAGTGCATACTGCCAAGTTGGGTAATTGTTTGCTTTTCCATTCGACTCGACGACGATAAACTGCTTGATCCACTTTTATTCCTTCGTTGATAACAGGTCCCAGTCTCACAGCACTAGTTACCACAGCCTCAAAGTCAAATTGTCTCGGCATTGTGTGGTTAAGGTTAGAGTTAAGGTTAGGTTAGGTTTTAAATCAGATTTTAAGAAAATAAATTGTAGGCGGGGTTTATGTCTTTGTGGCTGTGTTAACTCGTGACGACTAATAAATATGGCAACCAACGACGGGTCGGAACCTTCAAATGTTGATGTTTCTAAAACAAATGTAGGTCAAGGCGAAGGATACGACAAGAAATGCATATTCTGCAAGGTTGTCAACAATGAGATGGGCACGGAGCTTCTTCATGTTGTAAGTATAAGTGAATTATTGACACTAAACAAACTAGCTAGCTAGCTGTCAGAAAAAACAGCGACGATAATGACCACCAGCTAGCGACTGGAACGAGCTGCAACAAACACTCAAACTGGACAGTTTTAATCTCAATCTCTACATTCTATGATACAATGGACACTTGCTGACAGTTGTGGCTGCTTTGCGTGATGTATTGTCATTTCTACCTTCTTGCCCTTTTTGTGCCCAGTAATGTTTGACCCTGTTTTGTGTTGCTACCATGTTGTGTGTTGCTGCCTTGCTATGTTGTCTTAGGTATCTCTTTATATAGTGTTGTTTTTGTCTCTCGTTTTGATGTGTGTTTGGTCCTATATTTATATTTTATTATTTGTATTTAATTTATAATCCCTGTCCCCGCAGGAGGTCTTTTGCCTTTTGGCAGTCATTGTAAATAAGAATTTGTTCTTAACTGACTTGCCTAGTTAAATTAAAATGACGGACGTCCTAGTTGAGCCAGCTAATGTCTTTGACTTTGTTGCTTGACAGGACGAGGAGGTCTCGTGCTTCAGGGACATCAAGCCTGGAGCTCCCCATCATTACCTGGTTGTGCCCACGAGACATGTTGGAAACTGTAAATCACTCAGTAAAGAGCATGTGTCATTAGGTATGCAACTTAAAAGTCCTGTTTTAAGGTGTGTTTGTGTTTGTACGTGCTTTAAATATATTTGTGAAGTCCCCACAAGAATAGTAAACCAACAAAAACATGACCAACTGGGGACATTTTGTTGGTCCCCACAAGGGGGTATAGGGTTAGAATTAGGGTTAGGAGATGGGGCTAATGTTACGTTTTTGGGTTAGGGGTAAAGGTACGGGTTAGGTTTAGGGAAAATAGGATTTTTGAATGGGACTGAATTGTATGTCCCCACAAGGTTATCTGCGCAAGACTATGTGTTGTGTCAACTGATTATTCTGCTATGTCTGTGATCAGTAGAGAAGATGGTGGAGACAGGGATGAAGATCCTTCAGAAGAACAATGTCTTAGACCTCAGCGACGTCAGGTATGACCACAACATTCAATCCAGCCAATGTCACATGATTCAAATTAAGTAGCTTTTCTCAATCTTTAGATATTATTAGGGCTGTGACAATACCAGTATTGAGATATGTGGTAAAAAAAAAAAGCAAAATACAAAGCAGACAACTCTTTGGTTCTGTAAAAACCTGCTGTACAGGTTTTTGTTTCTGTGACAGCCTGTCTGTTTCTAACATTAGGGCTGTTTTCCTAAATAAGTCAAATCCGCTTTTTGTTTCTTTGCCACGATACTGACGAGTGTTGCAATACTGGTATCGTCCCGGTCCTTTTAACAAGTGGCTCCAATTGTATAGGCCTTTGCCTTTTTTTTTTTTTTTAACTGAGACTGTATTTGCTTTGCATGCATAGTTGATAGGTTTGGCTCATTGAAATGACATACAACGGCAAATCACATGCAACAGTCTGTAGATGTTTGCATTTTGAACATGCTGCTGTTGTCACAGCAGATCATGCAGAGACCAAAAAAACGTAACATCATTATCTGCTTCTGTCTGCAGGTTTGGCTTCCACTGGCCCCCATTCTGTTCTGTCTCTCACCTGCACCTCCATGTGTTGGCACCTGCCAGTCAAATTGGCTTCATGTCCCGCCTCTTCTATAGACCCAACTCCTATTGGTTTGTCACAGTAAGTCCCTTTCAAATGGCCATTGTAGTACAGTAACTAACTGTCAGAATTTGTGATAAATGTTTCACTATTTACCCCACATTGTGTCTGTTCTGTGGTAATATTATCCACCTATTGAGTTCTTTGTTCTTACAGTACCAAAATCTGGATAGAAAAGTAATTTCCCTTGCCTTGCTGCCTTGACAGCACCTGGACACCAACACATCAACTCCACTAATCTAGACTTGTCGGAATAGCTTGTTAGCATTGTGTTTGGGAAACAGGGCTCTATTTTAAACAGAGTTAAACAGTCTAGATCGGCAGCTGATGAACAGCTCCATTGTTCCTCACTGTTCTAGCAGCTCTTTTCTCTGTCTGGCTGTTGTGTTGTCATTTGTTAATTGCCAGTCAGCCAACGCTGTCAGCTTTCATGGTCAATTTACTCTCTGTGGAGACTACTGGGCTGGGGAAATCTGTTGGGATAAGATTAAGTAAGGTGACTAAAGCCCCAAATACACCAGACTAGGAAACCTGTTTTTTTTTCCTGGGTCTGCCTTCGCTGTATATGGGTCTTCCCAGGTTAAAGGATGGCCATCTAGACAGTGTCAGGGACACTCACCCATATCAGTCTATTCCCAACAGGTTGGTTTGCAGGCTCCCACCTCCTGCAAGAGCCTTTGTTTTTCTACCTTTACATACACTACATGAGTGTGACAATGGACTGGCAATTCAGACATCATTAAACCATGAATTGTTGTTAATTTACTCCTGTACTATGTGTGTTTGTCTCCTGCAGGCGGACCAGTTGATTCAGCAGCTGAACTCTAAGGGAGAGACCAACTGAGTGGTGGGTTGCAGTCTGGGCTGGTCCAGTGAGAAACTGGGTTACCTTACTAGTAGTGAAGTGAGCACGTCAGGACTGGTCTGGTCTCCCTCTGTGGTTTTCTGTGTGAGTACTGTACTCCCTAGCAGGTTACAGTGAGACTAGTGATTATGGTACAAATCAACTCAACTGAGGTTTTTAATTCTAATGTCAAGCTGAACAGCCTAATCAGAAATGAAGCCAAATATTTTTTCCTTCCTTGTTATTTTAAGACTTTTGAAAATGGCTTATAGTTGTGTTTTTATTTTTTACCACAAATTAAATAGTAATGACTGGAATGATTTTGGGGTTGTTTTTTCCCTTGGTAAATAAGGATATCAAACGTGATACAAATATACATGTTTGTGTATAGGCTATAGTATCAATGTAAAGAACGATTAGTAACTTAAAGGCATTCATAAGTGATCATAACCAGGAGACCCAAGAGTTGTAAGTGAATGGGATGTATTGGTACTGGGAAACATACTTTAAGTCTCATTGCAAAATACCTTTGTTAAAGATAACTAATTCATGGCATGTGCCAGGCTTGCATCCCAAATGGCACCCTTTTTCCTATAGGGCTCAAAAGTAGTGCAATAAATAGGGTGCCATTCGCAATGCAGTCTGTCAACAGGATCCCGTATTATGAGGTATAATAACTGAAAGCAGAAAAATAATGAAGTATGAGCTTTTTTTTTGGCCTCAGTCAAGTGGTCAGAAAAGCAACTGTTTTGCATGAATGGTAATCAATCATATATGATCAAAGAGTAAAATGTAAGTGTACCATGGAGTGCGGAGGTTTTAATATATGCACTGAATAATACCTACATTACTAATTCATCAAGATACATAATAGTAAGAGCTCAGTCATCCATAAACAAGTTTCTTGAGTCTCACATTCTTTTAACACAATACACTACATTAACTGTGTTATTTGATTATGAATGTTGAAGAGTGATTCTTAATTTTCTTATGCACTTCAGCCCGATGGAACACTCAATTTAAGTAATGTAGGTTGAATGTATGCTGCTGCATGATATGGAGAGCTTCATGTATTTATTTGGTCAATGTGTCGCTGTAAAATGATGTATGTATGTATGTAAATAATTGTTGTTCATGGTTAGGTTAAATAAAGGATTTAATGGATGAACATTATTCAATAACACTTAATGTAGTGTGTGGTTATAAGGCTTATGACTTGATATGACCCTTTATAATTCCTTATAAAAAGTATTATGTTATGCAGGCTTTAAATAAAGTGTTACCCATCATTCTAATGCAACTTATTATGAATTAACAGTCATTTTCAGGTGATCTGTTGGAAGACTTTATTGAAAAACATCAGTGCTTTCTTTTGTAAACATGAACACGTGTGGGGAATACAGCATATTAGTTGGTGTTGGTGGTATTGTTTCAAATGAGTAAAGTGTTACAGTAGCTTTCATCATATTGTGTTATGGGTGAAAGTAGCTGCAAAGGCGTTCCTCAAACAATCCTTGTTCGATTGAACAATGTGCATTTAGTACAGTGTGAATTCCACAAATGCCAGTGACCAAAAAGTGATGTGCTAGTTCTCCTGAACGTAAATAGAATTGTGATACATTGTCAACCATGTATGCAGTTTCATAGCCTACTTCCAGCATTTCTATCATAACCCTACAGTGTATTTGTGCCCTAAAAAGTACACCTTTCCTCTGTGTCTAATTCCAAAGGTTGCTAAGGAACATTGTAAACCTATGTAGATTACAGGGTAGCGGTGTGGTGTAACTGGGAATACAACGCAAAGCACATTCAGGCCAATAGGATCAGTTTCATCCTACAGCACCATATTGCGTGTCACTTCTGCCACAGGTTGGTTCTCTTGGGCCCTGTCCACAAACAATCTGAAAGAATTGGATAGGTGTTGTAGCTGCACCTTGCTACATAATGTAATTGTCACCATATTGCTTAGAACTATCCAATCCTTTCAGAACTACATGAGTGGCTAGGGGATGTTTCTGGACATGGCCTTGGTTACTGTCTTTTCTGTCGGCTGCATCAACCTGGTCACTGAGGCAGTATAATGACCACCCTGTCATCTCATCCTGGTCACTGTAGCAGTGTGATGAGGACCCTGTCATCCTGCCCCTGCCACAGCATCTCCCCTTCAAAGCTGACCAGGCCTTGTTTTCTGGCCCTCAGCAGGATCCCCACCACCTTGTTGGAGATGTTCACATAGTGCTCAAACATCTTCCCAAACTCCACCGTCACCACAGGTCTCTCCCCGCCGCCTCCGTCCCCACCGTCACAGCTCTCTCCGATGGCCCTGATCACCTGGCAGAGCTCCTCCACCTCCCGGCTGATATGCATGTGGGCATCCCGGCCCCTCTGCTCTGTCAAGGAGCCCTCCAGGGGTCTCCCGTAGCCATCCTGGTCCCGCTGGAGCCCCTGCTGCTGGGCAGTCACACTCAGCATAGCTCCCCGGTCGTTACTGAAGGGGTTGTGTTTCTGGTACTCCTGGTGCTCGTTGGACCATCTCTGCCAGTTCTCCTTTAAACCTTTCACTGATGCCACACACACTGTCCTGTCATCGTTAAACTCGACAGGTGCATGGCTGTTCTCCATGGTAGTGTCTCAGGTGTCTTGTTTGTATTATGTGATCCGTCCACTTTTAGGCATAGTTCATTTTCTGTGGGTGTAATAAAAGTTTAAATGAACTGTTAAGAGCACAATTACATGTATGTGTAATAGTAGCCTAGGCCTATTTCTAATTTATGAAGACAAATTAATTGTCAGAAATAGCCTATTTAAACCCTTAATTACACCCTGAATAAAGTTATGATAAACTATATTAGTTATAATAAAGTTATAACACGTCATCATCCTACTAATGCTCTGATGAAGGTCAGAGTTCTTACAGTTCAGAGGTGTCATGCCCATAGGGGGCACAGGGGCACGTGCCCCTTAAGATTTGTCCTGTAAAAAAATATAAATGTATATACAGTACCAGTTAAAAGTGTGGACACACCTACTCATTCAAGGGTTTTCTTTATTTTCACTATTTTCTACATTGTAGAATAATAGTGAAGACATCAAAACTATGAAATGGAATCATGTAGTAACCAAACAAATCTAAACATAATTAATATTTTAGATTCTTCAAAGTAGCCACCCTTTGCCTTGATGACAGCTTTACACACTCTTGGCATTCTCTGAACCAGCTTCATGAGGTAGTCACCTGGGATGCATTTCAATTAAAATTTGTGCCTTGTTAAAAGTTAATTTGTGGAATTTCGTTCCTCCTAAATCCGTTAGAGCCAATCACTAGTGTTATGAAAAGATAGGGGTGGTATACAGAAGATAGCCCTATTTGGTAAAAGTCCACATTATGGCAAGAACAGCTCAAATAAGCAAAGAGAAACGACAGTCCATCATTACTTAAAGACATGAAGATCCATCAATCCAGAACATTTCAAGAACTTTGGAAGTTTCTTCAAGTGCAGTCGCCTTCAGCCTCATAACCACTGACCACGTGTAATCACGCAAGCCCAGGCCCTGCATCTCTGACTTCTTCACCTGCAGGATCATCTGAGACCAGGCACCTGGACAGCTGATGAAACTGTGGGTTTGCACAATCAAATAATTTCTGCAGAAACTGTCAGAAACCATCCCAGGGTCTTGACTTGACTGCAGTTCGGCATCGTAACCGACATCAGTGGGCAAATGCTCACCTTCGATGGCCACTGGCACGCTGGAAAAGTGTGCTCTTCACAGATGAATCACGGTTTCAACTGTACCGTGCAGATGACAGACAAGGCTGTATGGCGTCGTATGGGTGAGCACGTTGCTGATGTCAACATTATGAACATAGTGCCCCATGGTGACGGTGGGGTTATGGTATGGGCAGGCATAAGCTATGGACAACAAACACAATTACATTTCATCTATGGCAATTTGAAAGCACAGAGATACCGTGACTTGATTCTGAGGCCCATTGTCGTGCCATTCATCCGCCGCCATCACCTCATGTTTCAGCATGATAATGCACGGCAAAGAAGCCACTTCTCTCCATGAAAAACATCAGGGACAGCCTGATATTCTGCAAAAGGTACAGGGATTGGACTGCTGAGGACTGGGGTAGAGTCATTTTCTCTGATGAATCCCCTTTCCGATTGTTTGGGCCATCCGGAAAACACCTTTTCTGGAGAAGACAAGGTGAGCGCTACCATCAGTCCTGTGTCATGCCAACAGTAAAGCATCCTCAGACCATTCATGTGTGGGGTTGCTTCTCAGCCAAGGGAGTGGGCTCACTCACAATTTTGCCTACCAACACATCCTACACAACTTCTCCCAACCATCCCAACAGTTTGGTGACGACCAATGCCTTTTCCAGTAAGATGGAGCACCTTGCCATAAGGCAAAAGTGATAACTAAGTGGCTGGGGGAACCAAACATCAACATTTTGGGTCCATGGCCAGGAAACACCCCAGACCTTAATCCCATTGAGAACTTGTGGTCGATCCTCAAGAGGCGGGTGGACAAACAAAAACCCACAACTTCTGACAAACTCCAAGCATTGATTATGCAAGAATGGCCTGCCATCAGTCAGGATGTGGCCCAGAAGTTAATTGACAGCATGCCAGTGCGGATTGCAGAGGTCTTGAAAAAGAAGGGCCAACACTGCAAATATTGACTCTTTGCATAAACTGAATGTCATTGTCAATGAAAGCCTTTGACACTTCAGTGTACTATAGTAACTACTGACATAAAGATCTAAGAACACTGAAGCAGCAAACTTTGTGGAGACCAATACTTGTGTCATTCTCAAAACTTTTAGCCACGACTATACTTCTAGTGGATTGGCGTCCTAGTGGCCCGCGACCACTAGGACCATTAGGAGATGGTCCCCGGAGGCGAATGAGGCCCTACAGGACTGCTTTGAAACAACAGACTGGGATGTGCTCTGTGAGGCTCATGGGGAGGACATTGATGGACTTACTGACTGCATAACGGACTATATACATTTTTGTGTAGACAACACTGTACCCACCAGGAATGTACGCTGTTTTCCAAATAATAAACCCTGGGTCACCAGCGACCTGAAGGCCCTGCTGAATGAGAAGGAAGAGGGCCTTGAAGGAGGGGGACAAGGACAAATTGAAATGCGTCCAGAGGGAGCTGAAGTTGCGGTTTGCTGAGGGGAAGAGAGGATATAAGGAGAATATGGAGGACAAGTTGAGGCAGAGCCAGGTGAGAGAGGTGTGGAAGGTTATGAGAAATATCACTGGCTTCAAAACGTCAAACGGTTGGCAGACAGAGGGGACCCAGGACAGAGCCAATGAGCTGAACCAATTTTTTAACAGGTTCGATACTGGCCTTGTCGACCTCCCATCCAGCTCCCCAGGCCACACACCCTCACGGGTGTCCCACCCCCACTTTGCTCACAAAACCTCTGTTGAGACAATCAGCGACTCTGCCCCTGCTCCCTCTGGACTGATCCTCAACACCCCCCTTCACCCCACCTCCCCACCTGGGCTGGCTTTCACCACCAACCAAGTGAACAGAGAGCTGGAGAGACTACATCAGTGGAAAGCGGCGGGCCCCGATGGCATCAGCCCAAGGGTGCTTAGGGTCTGTGCTGACCAACTGTGTGGAATACTCCAGCGACCCTTCAACCTTAGCCTGAGCCTAGAAAGGGTCCCTGTGCTGTGGAAAACATCCTGCCTCGTCCCAGTGCCCAATAAGGCGCACCCCACTGTCCTGAATGACTTCAGACCTGTAGCGCTAACATCCCACATCATGAAGACCCTGGAAAGGTTAATCCTCGCTCACCTCAGACCCCTGGTGTGTACATCACTGGACCCCCTGCAGTTCGCATATCAGCGCAACAATGGGGATGATGCAATCATCTACCTTCTGCAGAGGGCCTACTCTCAACTGGACAACGCAGGTTGCACTGTGAGGGTTATGTTTTTTGACTTCTCCAGTGCCTTCAACATCATTCAGCCGTTGCTACTGGGTGAGAAGATGAAAGTGGATCACCCTTAGTCTCCTGGGTCACGGACTACCTGACCGGTAGGCCACAGTTTGTGCGACTACAGAGCTGTGTGTCAGAACGGGCAGTGAGCAACACAGGGGCCCCCAAGGGAACGGTCCTGTCCCCCTTCCTGTTCACCCTCTACACCTCAGACTTCAGATATAACTCTGAAACATGCAACCTATAGAAGTTCTCGGATGACTCCGCAATTGTAGGGTGCATCAGGGGTGGGGAAGAGGAGGAGTACAGGAGCGCAATCAATGACTTTGTGTTGTGGTGTGAGCAGAACTACCTTCAGCTCAACATCAGCAAAACAAAGGAGATGGTGGACTTCAGGAGAACCAAGGCCCAACTGACTGCAGTCCCTATACAGGGGATGGATGTGGAAATGGTTGGGTCATACAAGTTCCTGGGAGTCCATATGGACAACAGGCTGGAATGGGCTGGTAACACCGGGGCTCTGTGCAAAAAGGGCCAGAGCCGACTCTACTTTTTGAGGAGGCTCAGGTCCTTCAACGTGTGCAGTAAACTACTGCATACCTTCTACCAGTCTGTGGTGGCCAGTGCCATCTTTTTTGCAGTGGTGTGCTGGGGCGCCAACATAAAAGCCGGTGATGCTTCTCGGGTAAATAAGCTGATCAGGAAGGCTAGCTCTGTTCTGGGGATTAGCCTTTACACTCTAGAGGAGGTGGCAGAGAGACGGATCCTGGCCAAACTGCTGGCCATCTTGGACAACGTCACACGTCACACACCCTCTGCATGCCATGGTTATGACGCAGAGGAGGACCTTCAGTCACAGACTGATCCCACCACGGTGTGCCAGAGAGCGCTACAGGAGGTCCTTCCTGCCGGCAGATGTTAGACTATTTAATGCCTCACCGGGTTGCCGTGCCGTCGGCAACATAGACCTGGAACTGTTGGGGTGTTAGGACCTAGTTTAACAATTATGCATCCATCCGTGAGTAACTCTGGTCTGTAACCACTCATTCACTCAGGACTTATTTATTCATTCAGGTCTGTATATAAATATTAATGTACAGTTGTTATATCATATCACGTGCAACATTTAGCTATTTAAGTATCTCTTCCTGTTATTTATCTGTACAGTTAATTTAACCATGTAAAATATTCACTTACCTGTTCATTTAACCAGTCTGTATATTAAGTAAACTATTAAACTATTATTACCCTCACGTATATCATAAGCACTTTTAGCTATTTAAGCTATTTAATTTCTCTGCCATCGACCTGTATAGTATAGTTAACCATGAACCATCCACCAATGTATAGTGTACATATTCAGCCAACCACCCATACTATGCAATGTCTTTTTATAGCTTTTTTGCACTCCAGACTTCTTGTATTTTTATACTTTTTCATATCGCCGCTCTATGTATCATCTGTCTTTTGTGTATTTTCGTTCTGCCATTTTGCACCTGCCCTGTGTTTTTTTCGTAGCTGCTTATTCTGACATTTCACATTCTTAAAATAAAGTGGTGATCCTAACTGACCTAAGACAGGGAATTGTTACTAGGATTAAATGTCAGGAATTGTGAAAAACTGAGTTTAATGTATTTGGCTAAGGTGTATGTAAACTTCAGACTTCAACTGTATATGATTTACTTTTTTTGTTAAATATGTTGTTGTTCCTCTGTAATATTACTAGCCACCTAGCAACTTTATGAAGTTGGGTTTAGCCCAGATACTGTAGGTTCCCATTTACCCAACCTCATAACAAGCTACCAAGGAGCCATTTCAGGCTATCAATCAAGTTAAGAGTAGCTATCTTGTCTATCTTAGCTGGCATGCCTGCTGGCAAGGATGGTAGACTTTAGAAAAGCTAGCAAGTACTAAATGTACTGAATACGACTCCCAATCCTTTGAATCTTTTACCTAGATTTTAGCAGAGATGCAGAGAAGCATATTTAGTTTCTTTAAAAAAAAAAAACACCAGTCAGGAGGATACAGAGAGCTCAAGAGGTATGCTTAGATATACAGAAAAATAAACATATTTTTTACATAGAATTAAGCATAATGATTATGCTCTAGATTGCAGGAAAAAGCTGCTTCAGGTGTTTGAAACATGCAAAATTCTCCAATTTCAGGAAGGGGATCACTCCCCTGCCATCCTCACATACTTTGTGACCTCTCAGAGTTTTAGGGTGCTCCTGTTCCAGATTGATTTATAAAATAAACACATTTAATTAATCTTGCACACAGATACATTTCGCAGTACAATAAATATAAGAATGCAAAGTGAGTACACATCTGTAAACTGAAAGTGACATACATACGGTAAGGTGTCACTGCTACAATGTCCAAATCGATGTATTGCTTATTCCGAGATTTTCTTAATCTGTCCGTGTCGACCCGTTATGATTCGCTGATATTCGTCCTGATATTTGATTTTAGGTACCTTTCACGAACACTGATATAGCCTGAGGAACATTTGTCTGTTAGCAACATTGTATCCATACTAAGGAACTTTACATTAGAACAGTGCTGAATCGGACGCCTTTCTACCCGCAGTGAAAAACACTGATGGGCATCCAAAGTAGCCAATGACAATGTTGTCATGATGCAAGTAGCTAAATGTTGATCCAATCGTCGAAGAGGTATCACGTGCCTTGTCAGTACGCGATGTTCTGAAGTAAAGCAGCTTACCTTTGGGATATGTTTAGTTGGTGGATCATTAGCTCTCCATAGAGTAAAATGATGCACCCTCATTTATGAAGCAGTTATGAAGCAGCTATACAGAATAATGAGCACAAAATTAGTGACAAAATGAAAACATACACATTTTAATTTTCCGTTGCCCAAATAAAGTATATGGATTTAATGCACGATCAGTGATCATTGCTGGTGAACTGGTATTTATTTTGAATGCCCAGTAGCCCAGTCAGGAACCACTATTCGAGGGGACGTGGTTTCTAGCCGGATGTATTTTGCGTGGGAACGTGAACATGGCGATCCACTGTAGCAGAACATGCCTACAATATTTGATACATCTGGCCCACGACAATGTGGACTTCAGGCTACCGGTATGCATATAACTTATGGCAATGTCGTACCTCTCTGTCAAACTGCAAATGTTGTGTTATTTCTCTACATCTCTAAATATATGGGTGTCTCATTATGGCATTTCTCCCCATACATTAGCTTGCTTGGCTAGTATTAGCTACAAGCTGTCATGTTTGAATTCTTCAGAAATGTTCTGATTTTATTTATTGTCCATCGTAACATTACAGGAGATTAGAGCGCTGCTGTCCATCAGGGGCAAGCCGTTTGATCCAGGTGAAAACTTCAAAGAAAAGGTAAAATAAGTTGGTGTCTATTTTTATTATTAGCCCGATAGCCATACCAATGAAGGGAGGATTTGGACATTTATCAGGTGTCCATTCAGAGGCTACTCATCCTGAAATCTGTAATTCTTCTCCCCAGTCTCCATTCTGGCGCCTGAATGGCTTGTCAGAGGAAGATGTCAACAGCATCATGGCCAGAACTGTTTGTGCAAAGTAAGTGAGAGAGATCAACAACGGAGTTGCAATGAAAATAGCTAGGGGGTACTGCAGCATTGTTCATCAGCCCTTCTCTTCTGAGATGATTCTCAACTTGAATGTCACCGTAAATTGTAATGACCTTTTTTGTGGTTATTGGTTTATCACCTAGGTCTGCATTTGAGCTTTGGGGTCATGGCAGAACACACAGTGAACTCAGGACCTCGCTCTTGAAATATCCAACAGAGAACATGGTTTGTGAAAAATTACATTACATCTAAGGACAAACTAATCATGTTGAGTGTCTAATGTCTGCAATTTTACCTCCCAACAGTCACCCTTCCTACAGAAAGACTCAACATACAAAATCAATGTCTACACTTTCAACAAGACTCTAGAGTTTGAAGATAGAATTAAGAAGATAGATGTGAGTATGATACACTTGACTTGGTCCCAGTAATTTGTACTTAAGATTGAACCCAGAAAAGTTGACTTACTCAACCTTTTGTACTGCCTTATTGTGTTAAAGGCAGGCACTGATATGCAGTATGCACCATGACACCTGGACAAGTTACCCTGTGGTCTTCCTCCCCAAGGCAATGGATTATCTCTCTTTCGAGGGAAGGGTCAATCTGAAGAACCCTAAACACATCTTCTGTCTGTTGGAGGACTATGGAACTGACCCTAACGACATCCCAGACGAGCCTCTCTACATCTACTTTGGGAGATGGGTGAGTCGGTGTGCTGTGTGCTCCTTCGTTTCCATGTCATTATACAAATGAGTAATTACTATAACTCATGAACGTTATTTACCGCAGTGGTTGTTAACCTTCTTTGGTTCCCAATCTCATTTTGATCTGCCTGATATATTCCCTTTTGTGAAATGTATCATGAGGCCTATGTCCTTATGAGTCTTCCCAAGTCCCCTGTGTAGAAGCCAGGTACCAGGTTGAGAAGCACTGATTCCTTTATGATAAAGGTAGGCCAGTATTTGATCTTGTCTTATCAACTGTATGTTTCTTAGATTGCAGATGGTCAGCGTGAGTTGATTAGATCTCACAGTGTGAAGAACAGGCACTTCATAGGTAACACCAGCATGGATGCTGGGTTGTCTTTCATCATGGCCAACCACGCCAAGGTCAAAGCTCACGACCTGGTCTACGACCCCTTCGTTGGGACTGGTAAGAGAAGTTACTTTTGTGTTTGTAATTGGTCTTTGAAGTGACACTTTCAGAAAAACACTGCATTTTATCTGAACTCAAAGCAAGTCTGTGCTTATTGGATATTTTCTCTCTCTCAGGTAGCCTCCTGGTTGCATGCTCTCATTTTGGTTCATATGTCTGTGGAACAGATATTGATTACAACACCATCCATGGGATAGGTAAGATCCTAGAAATTGACTTCTTTACTATCTCTTATTTTGGAAAACAGAGCTTTCCCTAAAGAAGTAAAATCCGCTTCATGTTTTGATTTCTTGCCACGATACTAACAAGTATCGTGATACTGGTATTGTCCCATCCTAATTACAACCCAGTGCATTGCTATATAATAATATTTTGGTTTGTTCTTCAGGCAAAGCAAGTCGTAAGAACCAGAAGTGGAGGGGTCCAGATGAGAACATCAGAGCCAACCTGCGTCAGTACGGCTCAGAGAAGCTGTATGTAGACGTCCTGGTGTCTGACGCCTCCAAGGCTATCTGGAGGGACGGAGTGCTCTTTGACGCCATCATCACTGACCGTATGTTCTTATCCTAGAGCTCTGCGTGTTCTCTTCCCATTTCTCCTGTACAGTCATGCACGCGTAAAACGTCTTATCCTCTTGATGTCCACATTCTTTGGGATTTGTTCAGATTTAAATCTGTTCAAATCTCTTATTTCATTTTTGTGTGTGTTTGTTTAATTCTAAGCACCCTATGGGATTCGGGAGTCAACCAGGAGGACAGGCTCTCAGAAGGACAATGTGAAGCCGTCTGAAGACTAGTACGTCTTTGTCTTCCTTTTGAGTCTCAGTGTATATCATGACCAGTACTTTGTATATTTGCTCAGTTTTTATATTTGTAAAACCTGCAAGCGATAGATACACTATAGATATATAAAGTCCTCTCAGATGTTAAATCAGTGCAGTAACAGACTCTTTGTTTATCTTTCATCCAGCGTTGGAGACAGCCATGTCCCCGTTTCCATGGCCTACCACCTGAGTGACATCTTCACTGACCTGTTAAACTTCTCAGCTCACCACCTGGTCATCGGGGGGCGGCTAGTTTACTGGCTACCAATCTACAGGCCAGAGTGAGTATTGATGGGTTTGTTTTGTCAGGGACCATTCACAACAACACCAGTATTGCACCAGAGTTATCTACATACAGGTACAATATCCATCTGTGGTCCCTGGATACAGCACTTCTTGCTAAAGCTATATAGTCTGAATGGGTCAGATATCCACATCTGGTGTTGTTGAATCTACTGTATTGTCATGGTGTTTACATGGGTTTGAGCTCACATACTACGTGTTGTCTACACAGGCTCCCTCTTCTCTATGTGTAAACTAAAAAGCACTGTCATCAACTGTTGGGATGTCGACTAGATACAAACAGCGTTTGTTAAGACCTTATTGCACACAGGGTCAACCTCACCAGTCAGCTGTTTTTCCAGCTGATATATGCTTTTCTTTTCCCCCTTTACCCTTTTAAACCACTAGAGGGCAACAGTCACACTGGTGATTTAGCCTACACCCTGATGAAGTGTTGATAGTGTAGTATATCAGCTTAACGAAGCATTCTAGTTTAGATGAAGGCTTTTCTCCCGCACCTTTTCCCCTCATAAGCATCATAATCTCCGTCAGGACCAGGTGTTTGTTCCCATCAGCACATCCCATTTTCTGTCCCATAAAGTCTTCAGGCCTGGGGTTAGTGGTGTTTTGGTCAGTGTGCTGGTGTCCTGAGGTATATTAGGTGTATTGTTCCATACAGCTGGCTTACTGTGTGGACCACAGACAGGATACAGGCATCTGGGCCCTGGGACTCCTGGCCACTGATTACAGGGCAGGGTCTGAGCATCAGGAGTATAAGACCAGACCACGCACCACAGCTCTGTGATGTTTTTATTACACACCTCCCGCTCACCTCCAGCAGTTCCCCCTGACTGTCTGTGACACGCACACTGGAGTTCCCCACACTGACTGGCTGAGTCAGGGAAAGGGAGAGTGGGCTACAGCCCTTAGCACTGGTGGTTGAGAGAGGGAGAGTGTGTGTCCGTGTGCAACTGTGTGCCTCTGTGTGTGTGCCTGTGCTCTGCTCTGCTCTTCAGTCCTGGTATGTAACTACCTAGCTGTTCCTGACCCTGTCTCATTCAGGGCAGAGTGCCAAAATAAACCCATGAGGCCAGACATGCTGATTGGCTGACACCGACCAAACACAGCCTGTCTCCTGTTCCTGATCTGTGGGCTCCACACTGGGGATCGGGAGGCTGTCTGGGGGCTATTGGGTTTCTGTCACCCTGCTATGGTGACGGGAGGGAGGTTAGGGAATGGGAGGGAGGGAGAAAGAAAGGCTGTGTGCACCCAGGCCGGGTTGGGCTTGGGTCCTGACAGTCAGTCAGGAGTCATGACCTCCAGAATGTCAGGACTGGGTCAGAACCAAAATACCTCTGTGTTGGGCCTGAACTCTGACCCTTTCACTCATCTCCACATTCACTGAGCAAAGAACAAGGGGAGTCTGCCACACTACCACTGTAACAAGAAAGGTTATGAACAAGACAATTCGGGGATGTATGGAGTCTGCCACACTGCTACTGTGTAACCAGAGAGGTTATGAACAAGACAATTAGGGGATGCTAACAAGACAAGTCATGTTGGTTATTGGTAAAGGTGGGAATTCGGTTGAGAGAGAATGTTGTTGGTTAGAAACACTGTTGAAACATTATTAATGGATGTTTAAGCTGATTAGATTTGTCTGTCCTGAGATAGATAGCTAGATATACATACATACATACATACATACATACAGTGAGGGAAAAAATGTATTTGATCCCCTGCTGATTTTGTTTGTTTGCCCACTGACGAAGTAATGATCAGTCCATAATTTTAATGGTAGGTTTATTTGAACAGTGAGAGACAGAATAACAACAAACAACTCCAGAAAAACGCATGTAAAAAATGTTATAAAGTAATTTGCATTGTAATGAGTGAAATAAGTATTTGACCCCTCTCAATCAGAAGGAGTTCTGGCTCCCAGGTGTCTTTTATACAGGTAACGAGCTGAGATTAGGAGCACTCCCTTTAAAGAGTGTGCTCCTAATATTAGCTTGTTACCTGTTTAAAAGACACCTGTCCACAGAAGCAATCAATCAATCAGATTCCAAACTCTCCACCATGGCCAAGACCAAAGAGCTGTCCAAGGATGTCGGGGACAAGATTGTAGACCTACACAAGCCTGGAATGGGCTACAAGACCATCGCCAAGCAGCTTGGTGAGAAGGTGACAACAGTTGGTGCGATTATTCGCAAATGGAAGAAACACAAAAGCACTGTCAATCTCCCTCGGTCCGGGGCTCCATGCAAGATCTCACCTCGTGGAGTTGCAATGATCATGAGAACGGTGAGGAATCAGCTACAACTACACGGGAGGATCTTGTCAATGATCTCAGGGCAGCTGGGACCATAGTCACCAGGAAAACAATTGGTAACACACTACGCTGTGAAGGACTGAAATCCTGCAGCGCCCGCAAGGTCCCCCTGCTCAAGAAAGCACATGTACAGGCCCGTCTGAAGTTTGCCAATGAACATCTGAATGATTCAGAGGAGGACTGGGTGAAAGTGTTGTGGTCAGATGAGACCAAAATCAAGCTCTTTGGCATCAACTCAACTCGCCGTGTTTGGAGGAGGAGGAATGCTGCCTATGACCCCAAGAACACCATCCACACATCAAACATGGAGGTGGAAACATTGTGCTTTGGGGGTGTTTTTCTGCTAAGGGGACGGGACAACTTCACCGCATCAAAGGGACGATGGATGGGGCCATGTACCGTCAAATCTTGGGTGAGAACCTCCTTCCCTCAGCCAGGGCATTGAAAATGGGTTGTGGATGGGTATTCCAGCATGACAATTACCCAAAACACACGGCCAAGGCAACAAAGGAGTGGCTCAAGAAGAAGCACATTAAGGTCCTGGAGTGGCCTAGCCAGTCTCCAGACCTTAATCCCATAGAAAATCTGTGGAGGAAGCTGAAGTTTCGAGTTGCCAAACGTCAGCCTCGAAACCTTAATGACTTGGAGAAGATCTGCAAAGAGGAGTGGGACAAAATCCCTCCCGAGATGTGTGCAAACCTGGTGGCCAACTACAAGAAACGTCTGACCTCTGTGATTGCCAACAAGGGTTTTTCCACCAAGTACTAAGTCATGTTTTGCAGAGGGGTCAAATACTTATTTCACTCATTTCACTCATCGTCCCTTTGAAATGCGTGTTGATATTCTGTCTCTCACTGTTCAAATAAACCTACCATTAAAATGATGGACTGATCATTACTTTGTCAGTGGACAAACAAACAAAATCAGCAGGGGATCAAATAATTTTTTCCCTCACTGTACATACATACAGTTGAAGTCGGAAGTTTACATACACTTAGGTTGAAGTCATTAAAACTCATTTTTCAACCACTCCACAGATTTCATGTTAACAAACTATAGTTTGGCAAGTCTGTTGGGACATCTTGTGCATGACACAAGTAATTCTTCCAACAATTGTTTTTTCTGGCTTTTTTCGGGCCGGTTTGGAGCAGTGGCGTCTTCCTTGCTGAGCGGCCTTTCAGGTTATGTCGATGTAGGACTCGTTTTACTCTGGATATAGATACTTTTGTACCTGTTTCCTCCAGCATCTTCACAAGGTCCTTGCTGTTGTTCTGGGATTGATTTGCACTTTTCGCACCAAAGTACGTTCATCTCTAGGAGACAGAACTAGAGAAGTGTCTCCTTCCTGAGCGGTATGACGGCTGCATGGTCCCATGGTGTTTATACGTGTGTGTATGTATGTATGTATGTACATACATACATACATACATACAACACCCCTAGATGTCTCCATTCACCAACGGCTGTTACTGCAGTGGACCTGTGAGATAAAACAGGGTGGTCCAAGGGGACAGGACTGTGTAGCAACATGCTTGTTTGTAAACACTGGTGTCACAAAAGGGGGTTGCATTGCAGCTGCTGTAGGGAAAAAAAGATTTGCTGTGTTTACTGTTGTGTTGTTTTGGGCTGGGGTCGGAAAAGACTCCGGCCGATACGGGGTCCCCTAACACTGGTCACAGGCCTGGCTGATGAGGTCACCCAAGCCGTCCAATTAAAATATTTCCGCCGTCGTCGTGACGAGCATCGCCTTTCCCCATGCCTCAGCTGCCTTTCAATTAACTCTGTGGCTTCTCAAGCTCATGAGTGTGTCTCTGTCTCTGTGTGTCGTGTGTGTGTGTGTGTGTGTGTGTGTGTGTGTGTGTGTGTGTGATTTAAGTTTAACTAGTTCAAGACCTTTCCAGCAGTGGTATGGTCGGTTGCCTTTTCCTCTGCTGCAGCGCCTTGGCAGGAACCAGACCCATTATCTCAGAGGCTAAAGCATAGAGATAGATCGAGGACTCATCTTTATATCTGTGCTATTATAGTGTCTTTGACAGTATGGGAAGCTCCATTGAGGCTACAACCCATAGGAATCCCCACTGAGTTGACTATTTTAAATGGTGGAAACCCTCAATGGTGTTGCCAATGCTAAAACAGCCTTTTGGTCACTAGAGGTTTCTATCATTCTCTATGGGCTAAAGTCATAAGCCAGACGGTGCTAATTAAGCAGAGTGCAAAGCTAACAGGAAGCTGATGGGGTTGAACCCCCATGGTGGATTTAAGGGGTCATCGACTTCCTTTCGTCTACGACACTCCTGCTGCTGCCTGACTGAGAGACAGGTCCTTGTGCTTAATGCCGGTGTCTATCTGACCTACAGTATCATGGCTGTACAGTGCGACCATTTTACTTGCATATGCGCTTGAATATTTTGCGATGCGACCTGGAATCTTTTATTAGGAGCACCAGAGCTCCTAGAAAACATTAATAAGATTATAATTGTTGCAATGATTACTTACTACTGTGCGGCAGACCCTGAGTGCCATGGAGAATACACAGAGTGCAGATTCATGACCGTCATGCTTGCACCATTACTACAAAGAAAACGGCTTGTTACATCAAATATATTTCATTGGTCTCCTAAATTTCTTTGTGTGCTCCTACATTTTTCCTCTTAGGCGCACACATGCTCCTTGTAAAAAAGAAAATACACAAAATAAGGTCTGCGTAGAACCCTGACCAGGCCATAAAGGTAGAAGATATGGGCTAGTCTATTGCACCTCAGTCTATTGCACCTCAGTCTACTGCACCTCAGGCTATTGGGCTAGTCTACTGCACCTCAGCCTATTGGGCGTAAATAGCCTCTAATCTGACCCCCAGTCTGCCTGACTATCACATGAGGTTGGTGGCACCTTAATTGGGGACGATGGGCTCATGGTAATAGCTGGAGCGGAATTATTTGAATCGTATCAAATAAATCAATGGTTTCCATGTGTTTGATGTCATTCCATTGGCTCCGTTCCAGGCATTATTATTAGCCGTCCTCCCCTCAGCAGCCTCCTGTCCTGCTTATGTAACATCTGCACAGAGGTTTCAACTCTATATTTGTCTGAGAAGATGGAAAAATGAAACGGCCCATGTGGCAAGTCCAGCTACCCTGTAATAAGAGGTGATTGGTAGGTAGAATAACGCCAGCTTTGGTCACGGTGCTGACCGAAGTGCGCGCGCACACACCACAACACATTAGAGGCATGTATTCCACAGTGGCCATGGCAACCTAGGAGACAAACAGTAGGATGATAATCTGGCCCAGCGTCAGTGTGTGGAATACATGCCACACTGCAGTCCTCCAGCTACACTGCAGTCCTCCATTTTGTTAGTTGCTTACTGTTAGAACTGCAGGTCCTGATCCTAATCTCTCAGCACCAGCTGTTCTGTAAACACTAGCAAGAATCTCACAACATTAGGAACCACCCGTGTCCTTGGTTCTCCCATTTGACGTCAATACTATTAATAATAAGATTAATAGATGCTACTGAATACAAGTGTGTGTGTGTGTGTGTGTGTGTGTGTGTCAGCACTGTGACCAAAGCGAGGCGTTGTGGATCCTTCACTCCACTTGTCCAATAAATTGAACAGATTCATCATTATCATCAGATGGGCTTCACTTTCGTCCTTCGCCCTGTCTAGTGCATAGAAATTAATTAAACCAAACATTTGCTGTGTTAGTCTACCGCCCATAAAGGGTTAGCTAAGGTATAGTGTAATGTGTTAGTCTACCGCCCATAAAGGGTTAGCTAAGGTATAGTGTAATGTGTTAGTCTACCGCCCATAAAGGGTTAGCTAAGGTATAGTGTAATGTGTTAGTCTACCGCCCATAAAGGGTTAGCTAAGGTATAGTGTAATGTGTTAGTCTACCGCCCATAAAGGGTTAGCTAAGGTATAGTGTAATGTGTTAGTCTACCGCCCATAAAGGGTTAGCTAAGGTATAGTGTAATGTGTTAGTCTACCGCCCATAAAGGGTTAGCTAAGGTATAGTGTAATGTGTTAGTCTACCGCCCATAAAGGGTTAGCTAAGGTATAGTGTAATGTGTTAGTCTACCGCCCATAAAGGGTTAGCTAAGGTATAGTGTAATGTGTTAGTCTACCGCCCATAAAGGGTTAGCTAAGGTATAGTGTAATGTGTTAGTCTACCGCCCATAAAGGGTTAGCTAAGGTATAGTGTAATGTGTTAGTCTACCGCCCATAAAGGGTTAGCTAAGGTATAGTGCATTGCCTTTGCACTTTTTTCTAAAATGAATGAAATCCCCTTTATATGGTGTTTCCTACGGTTCTCATAAACTTGTTTTGCATTTCAATTCCCTGCACTACACTCACACCCAGCAGCATCAACTAGTCACACACAAAACAAGAATACACTTCAATAAAACTTTGCTCTACTGACTGACATCAGTAAGCTAACCAGACTATTATATCATATATGGAGAAGTTCGCCCTTACTCTACTGAGGCTTTGCTTACAGTTGCTTTCTCTGAGCAGGCCCTGATATCCTAATGCCAAGGGCATATCTAATCTTTAACTTTAACCAAAACACTAGATGTGCTCTGGAGGGAGATGCTACAAGCTATTTAGGTCAGAGGCATTGTGATGTGCTGTTTTATTCTGGTTTTCTTTAAGCTTTTAAGCAATATTTTCTGCTTGCTTGAGTGATTTGAGATGTCAGGGAGTTCCATGCTATCATGGCTACATACAGTTTATTACTGTGCGTTGTCTTGAATTCATTTTGGCTTTAGGGGCTATGACCTAAGACCTTTAGTTGGATGCCTTGTTTATTATGAATGTCTGTCAGAGCTGTATGTTAGTTGATTGAATAGACCGTTTGTCTGCGTCACTACTTGTTTTTGTCCTCCCCAGCAAACAGGGGGCGTCCTAAGGATGTCCAGGAGACCATGACACAACCTCCAGACATTCCCGGAATGTCCTAAGGACTCATTATAGTTGGCAGGGTCTCCTCTACTTTGAGCCAGGAAAGGTCAACATGCATTTTGTTGACATTCACTCTCTTGGAACATTGCAGGGCAGCTGTAGCTTTATCACGTCTTTCTTTTTAGCACCTGCCCACATTACCGGGCAGTAGTCAAGATGGGATAAAACTAGAGCCTGTAGGACTTGTTTGGTCAGTTGTGGTGTTAAAAATGCAGAGCATCTCCTTATTACAGACAGGCCTCTCCCCATCTTGACAACAATGGAATCAATATGCCTTGACCAATGTCTATCTGACCTACAGTATACCATGCAATAAAGGTATGTGGGCTAGTCCTCTAACCTGACCCCCAATCTGCCTGATTATGTAACATCTGCACAGAGGTTTCATCTCTATATTTGTCTGAGAAGATGGAAAAAGCTGTCTTTAAATGAAACTGCCCATATGGCAGGTCCAGCTACCCAGTAATAATAGTTAGAATTAACACCTCACTTTGGCCACAGTGCTGAGACACACACACACACGCTAGAGGATTGTATTCCACAGGCACTTGTATTCAGTAGCATCTATTAATCTTATTATTAATAGTATTGACATCAAATGGGAGAACCAAGGACACGGGTGGTTCCTAATGTTGTGAGATTCTCGCTAGTGTTTATTAGGAGATTAGGATCAGGACCTGCAGTTCTAACAGTAAGCAACTAACAAAATGGAGGACTGCAGTGTAGACATTTGAGTACATGTTGCATGGATTGCTAAGGCATAAGAATATGAAAGTGTATTCTTATTTTTTTATTTATGTAGTTCTGTACCTGTCGATATAATGTTATGTTTTATGTAGTTCTGTCCTTCAGCTCTAATGGTGTATTATGTCATGTTTTGTGTGAATCCCAGGAAGAGTAGCTACAGCTTTGGCTCTAGCTAATGAGGATCCTAATAAATACACACAGAGCACTCCAATATCTTAAATCTAATCTAGTTCACCTTTTTCACAGTGGCTTTTATCCACTTCAGTCAGATAATGACATGGTCAGTAAAGGCCGGGGAGCTGAGAGAGAGCAGGCCTAGAGTTGGGAGCAGGAAAGAGGATAGATAGCGAGAGGGAGGAGAGAGCTGGTCTGGTTGAGTTTAGCAGAGAGAGAGCTGATCTGGGTTGAGTTTAACAGAGAGCTGATCTGATTTGGGTTGAATTTAACAGAGAGCTGATCTAGGTTGAGTTTTTAACAGAGTGAGAGCTGACCTGGCCTGGATGTAATGTAATTTTGAGGGGATTACATGGAGGCTAAGCCTGGTCTACTCTGCAGGTAAGTATGATGAAATGCAGCTATTTTGGTTTGGAGGATGATCTGGACCCATCAACTTATTGGTTCATGCTGTACAGTACAAGACCAGCTGTTTGAAAATGTCTTCAACTGTCTGTGTGTTTTGTAGGTACTGTGAAGAGATGGTGCCCCTGAACCCCTGTCTCAGACTGGTCAGTAACTGTGAACAGACCCTTTCCAGCCACACCTCCAGACGTCTCATCACCATGGAGAAGATCAAGGAACCAGAGGTGGGTGGGTGGGTGTCTGTCCTGTCTAGTCTCTGTCTGTCTGTCTGTCTGTCTGTCTGTCTGTCTGTCTGTCTGTCTGTCTGTCTGTCTGTCTGTCTGTCTGTCTGTCTGTCTGTGTCCTTCTATCCGTGTCTGTCCGTCCATATGTCACTGTGTGTGTGTGTGTACGTGTGTGTGTGTGTGTGTGTGTGTGTGTGTGTGTGTGTGTGTGTGTGTGTGTGTGTGTGTGTGTGTGTGTGTGTGCGCATCTAGCCTGTGTGTGACTGTGCTGTTACGAGCGTGTGTATGCATTTGAGTGGAACGTCACCCATTTTGAAAAGGTAAATCGATCCCTTTGTGAATATGATTGCAACACCATATAATTGTAGGTTTTCGTGTTGCTGTGGTGTGATTACTATAAATTAAGTAAGTGTATCTAAAGAGTAAAGTACCCGTGTGTGCCACTGAATATGTTGTGTGACTGTGCTGTGTTTGTATGTACGAGCATGCACATATGTGTACTATGAGTGTTGTCTGTGTGTGTTCTTTAAACATACACGCGCAATACGACAAAAACACAGTTAAAGGGGATGTTGATGGTGCTTCCCTCCAGATCTGCAGTAAACTTCAGCATCTGGCTATGATTGGCTTTTTTTATATACTGCACTTAAATGACTTAATCATACATTTTATGGAAAATAATCAATCTTTGGATTTGACAACCTCTTCACTTCAAAACCCCAAATTGTTCCCATGAAGGCAAGCCCTGCGCGAATTACCCTGTGCACACACACACACACACACACACACTGGCATCTGTCTCTGACTCCCAGTGCCCCAAACCTGGAACATACTGTATATCTCATAGCATGCTACTATACAGTTGAAGTCGGAAGTTTACATACACTTAGGTTGAAGTCATTAAAACTCATTTTTCAACCACTCCACAGATTTCATGTTAGCAAACTATAGTTTTGGCAAGTCGGTTAGGACATTACTTTGTGCATGACACAAGTAATTCTTCCAACAATTGTTTCACTTATAATTCAATATCACAATTCCAGTGGGTCAGAAGTTTACATACACTAAGTTGACTGTGCCTTTAAACAGCTTGGAAAGTTTGTCATGGCTTTATAAGCTTCTGATAGACTAATTGACATAATTTGAGTCAATTGGAGGTGTACCTGTGGATGTATTTCAAGGCCTACCTTCAAACTCAGTGCCTCTTTGCTCGACATCATGGGAAAATCTAAAGAAATCAGCCAAGACCTCAGAAAATTTTTTTAGGCCTCCACAAGTTTGTTTCATCCTTGAGAGCAATTTCCAAATGCCTGAAGGTACCATGTTCATCTGTACAAACAATAGTACGCAAGTATAAACACCACAGGACCACGCAGCCATCATAACACTCAGGAAGGAGACGCGTTCTGTCTCCTAGAGATGAACGTACTTTGGTGCAAATGATTCCCAGAACAACAGCAAAAGACCTTGTGAAGATGCTGGAGGAAACGGGTACAAAAGTATCTATATCCACAGTAAAACGAGTCCAATATCGACATAACCTGAAACGCCGATCAGCTTGGTCGCAAATGGGTATTTCAAATGGACAATGACCCCAAGCATACTTCCAAAGTTGTGGCAAAATGGCTTAAGGACAATAAAGTCAAGGTATTGGAGTGGCCATCACAAAGCCCTGACCTCAATACTATAGAAAATGTATGGGCAGAACTGAAAAGGCGTGTGCGAGCAAGGAGGCCTACAAACCTGACTGTTACACCAGTTCTGTCAGGAGGAAAAATTCACAGAACTTGTGGGGAGCTTGTGGAAGGCTACCCGAAACATTTGACCAAAGTTAAACATTTTAAAGGCAGTGCTACCAAATACTAATTGAGTGTATGTAAACTTCTGACCCACTGGGAATGTGATGAAAGAAATAAAAGCTGAAAGAAATAATTTTCTCTACTATTATACTGACATTTGACATTCTTAAAATAAAGTGGTGATCCTAACTGACCTAAGAATATTTTTACTAGGATTAAATGTCAGGAATTGTGAAAAACTGAGTTTAAAATGTATTTGGCTAAGGTGTATGTAAACTTCCAACTTCAACTGTATATAGATATACAGTTCCTTCAGAAAGTATTCATACTCCTTGACTTATTCCACATTTTGTTGTGTTACAGCCTGAATTCAAAATGGAATACATTGATTATTTTCTCTCAACCATCTACAGAAATATCTCATTTACATAAGTGTTCACACCCCTTTGCAATGACAATCCAAATTGAACTCGGGTGCATCCAATTTCCTTTGATCATCCTTGAGATGTCACTACAACTTAATTGGAGTCTACCTGTCGCCAATTCAATTGTTTGGACATGATTTAGAAAAATACACCTGTTTTATATAAGGTCCCACTGTTGACAGTGCATGTCAGAGAAGAAACTATACCATATAGTCCAAGGAACTGTCCTTAGATCTCTGAGATGAGGCATGTACCTGTTGAAGAGTATAAAACTATTTCTGGAGTGTTTAAAAGTTTCCAAGAGCACAGGGGTCTCCATCATTGGGAAATCTAAAAAATATCTGCCTAGAGCTGGCCGTCTGACCAAACTGAGCAACCGGACAAGAAGGATCTTGGTCAGGGAGGTGACCAAGAATCCAATTACCACTGAACTACAGAGTTCCTTGGCTAAGATGGGAGAACATGCCAGAAGGACAACATTCTCTACAGCACTTTACCAATCTGGTCTTTATGGGAGTGTGGCCAGACGGACGCCACTCCTGAGAAAAAGGCACATGACCGCACGCCTGGAGTTTGCAAAAAGGCTTGTGAAATACTGAGAGCATAAGGCAAAATATTATGTGGTCTGATGAGACAAAAATTTAACTCTTTGGCCTGAATGCAAAGCGCTATGTCTGGAGAAAACCAGGCACATCTCATCACCCATCTAACACCATCCCTACCATGCTATCTGATGCTTTTCAGAGGCAGGGACTGTGAGACAGGTAAGGATAGAGGGAACAATGAATGGTGCCAAATACAGGGAAATCCTTGATGAAAACCTGCTTCAGAGTGCAAACAGACTTGAATCCCATTGAATATACTGTATGTGGAAAGACATGAAGATTGCTGTTCACCGCCGCTCCTCATCTAATTTAACAGAGCTTGAGAAAATCTTAAACGAAGGAAAGAAGAAAATCCCCAAATCCAGATGTGCAAAGCTGATGCAGACATACCCAAGACGACTCAAAGCTGTAATCACCGCCAAAGTTGCTTCTACAAAGTATTGACTGAGGGGTGTGAATATGTATGTAAATTTAGATATTTCTGCATTTATTTGCAAAATGTTCTTAAAAAACATGTTTTCACTTTGTTGTTATGTAGTATTGTGTGTATGATGGGTCCGAAAAATAAATTGGTCTGTAACACAGCAAAATGTGGAATAAGTCTAGGGGTGTGAATACTTTCTTAAGGCACTGTATACAGTGGGGTGTTGACATCCTTGAAAAAGCTGAGCAATGATGACTGTATAAAATAAATTAATATACTGAGCTATATTGTATGCAGAAAGATAAGGGGAAATTATATTATTTTATACTAGTGCATGAAATTGCTCAGAGAAATAGATTTTGATTAACAAGTTAGAGGGTCAAAGATCATACCCCCAATACATGCTAACCTCCCATTTTATTAGTAATGGTGAGAGGTTAGCATGTCTTGGGGGAATGATCTTTGACCCTCTAGCTTTCTCACGCATCATTATTGAAGATTCATTCAGGATTATCCATAATCGTGGTAGCATCCATATTTGTTGTAGAAGGATTTAGAAACATTATTTTCTTATTTACAATAAGTGACTCTAAAATAACACATTGTTTACTATTAATTTATATTGTGCACAATAATCGTAAACAACCAAAACAAACTCTAAATGCATCCAACAAGTTTGTAGACTCTACCCCAGTCCTCAGCAGTCCAATCCCTGTACCTTTTGCAGAATATCAGTCTGTCCCTGATGTTTTTCCTGGAGACAAGTGGCTTCTTTGCTGCCCTTCTTGACACCAGGCCATCCTCAAAGTCTTCGCCTCACTGTGCGTGCAGATGCACTCACACCTGCCTGCTGCCATTGCTGAGCAAGCTCTGCAATGGTGATGCCCCGATCCCGCAGCTGAATCAACTTAAGGAGACGGGCCTGGCACTTGCTGGAGTTTCTTGGGCGCCCTGACGCCTTCTTCACAACAATTGAACCTCTCTCCTTGAAGTTCCTGATGATCCGATAAATGGTTGATTTAGGTGCAATCTTACCAGCAGCAATATCCTTGCCTGTGAAGCCCTTTTTGTGCAAAGCAATGAAGACGGCATGTGTTTCCTTGCAGGTAACCATGGTTGACAGAGGGAGAGCAATTATTTCAAGCACCACCCTCCTTTTAAAGCTTCCAGTCTGTTATTCTGACTCAATCAGCATGACAGAGTGATCTCCAGCCTTGTCCTCGTCAACACTCTCACCCGTGTTAACGAGACAATCACTGACATGATGGCAGCTGGTCCTTTTGTGGCAGGGCTGAAATGCAGTGGAAATGTTTTTTGGGGATTAAGTTCATTTTCATGGCAAAGAGGGACTTTGCAATTAATTGCAATTCATCTAATCACTCTTCATGACATTCTGGAGTGTCATTCTCAAAACCTTTGGCCACGACTGTACACCGGAACAATTTACACAAGATGTACAGCAGTAAATATATTATTGAGCTATGTCAATTACCCAGTATTTAAACCCAGTATTTTAAATAAATATCCTGTGGGTATAAACAGAGTAATTAAATACAAAGTACAGTAGTAGAATTATTAGAATGAGCTATGTCAGGAATACAGTATTTAAATACTCTGTGTGAAATGGGAAGTGTCCAGTGGTTCAATGTCTCTATGACATGGGGAGCAGCGTTGGGTTTGTTTGAGAGTTTGCAGTGTCAGTTTGTGTGACTTTAACTGCTTCCATACAAAAGTGATGGTTGTGTTTTTAACTTCTTCCACAGAGCACTTTGAAGTGCTGTGCTTTCATATTCTGTGTTGAATGGTTTGTATGGTAGTGTTGGGAAATGTTCCGATTTAGGACAGGTATATGAACTCTTGGCCCATCAATGACTACCAGGTAGAAAAGATAACCTGGAAAACTTTGACCCTTCTGTGGTTATTCAACTCCTCTATAGTACCTAAGGAAGTATTAGGAGCTTGATATCTGGGGATGCTCTTGGATGTGGTGGAGACCATCTCTAGGTCCAGAACAGGTTGCCTGGCAGCAGTAACCAGGGCCGACAGAGAGGGGTGGCGTTGACGAATTTCAGGCCGGCAGTGGAGTCATCCCTTCTAGCTCTCTGAATCCCCGACACCTCGTTACTCCTCATCCCTCTCTCCATCCCTCCCGCTCCATCCAACTGTCCGTCCACCCCGACACTTTCTTGCCTGCTGGCCTGCCAAACACTGCTTAACGACCTGGCCAAAGCCCCAACCAGGAAAATATGAGGGACTTAACACTCTCCTAACATGTATTATTGTTACACTGAGCTTGTGATGGCCACGAGGTATACAAGGTGAGAATTATATCCTGTAGTTGGTTGTTAGCTTAGTTTAATGGAATACCTGGCAGAGGTCTGATATCATCTGGTTTCTTTCTTCCTTCGCCTGTGTTCAAAGGCATTTTTATGGCGCTAAATTTGTTTATTTAAACAATGTTGCAGGTGAATTGGTTCCACTTTATGAAGGCAAACCCTCACACTTTTCTCTCAAACTTAAGAGGTATAATTGTACTAAGAGAACTTTCTGTCTTTGGTATATGGGGCTGAATTGTCTTTTCTGTCTCTGTAGGAGACAGATGCGCTGGCCCACCTGTCAGACCCTCACTTTAGCCCGTACCAAGGCCACAACGCCTTCAGGGAAAAGTACTTCAGCGGCATAAGCAAGAGGACATTGACAGGAAAGGAGGAGACCAACAAGATCGGCGCCAACGGTGGGGAGTGATGTGAAGATCACAGGAAGGACCCCCTAACAATCCCAAATGGACCCCTAAGCCAGTATGCAATTGTGGAGAAGATTTGACAGTTGCAATCAATATGGTAATAACTCCACCTTGCTTTTTGATAGGCTAGGTGGAACTTGCACCATATTGCATATACAAAAAAATCTTCACAGATCTGCACAAGTGCATTCGGTGAAGGTACAAGGGGTCAATCTGGGATTGGGCTGATACCTGCCTATGGTTTACAATGGACTCCATGCGGACATAGGGCTCCCTGTTTTAAATGTCTAATTTTCTATTCAAATATGTTTTTTTATTTTTTGATGTTTATTGCCCTATGTGTAATGATGCGTGTGAATTGTGAACGAATAAACACCATTTTAAAATATTTATCTATTTATTGGATGCAGGAGATTTAAGGGCTCTCAATGTTCTACATCTTTCTGTGTTCTTTTTTGTCTTATCCCAGCAACCACATTGTTAGATTTTATTCAAGAGTCCTGTGTAGCTCAGATGGTAGAGCATGGAGCTTGCAATGCCAGGGTTGTGGGTTCAATTCCCACAGGGTACGAAAGAAGTATGAACATGTATGCAACTGTAAGTCGCTCTGGATAAGAGCGTCTGCTAAATGACTAAAATGTAAGAGGGCCCTAAGTGTCCAAAGAGAACTGTTCAAGGGCTTTACTACCAGGTAGCTGTATCCATGGGCATTTAGATAACAGGGCGTTTAGATAACAGTTTGACAGTATCCCTGCAAGATTCCAGACAAGACGAGGGACAAACTTGTTTCACATTTCTCAAGCTTTTATATATAGACATTTTAAGAAACTAACTGTTACTTATTTTGAAGACACTCAGAACAACAGTTTCTGAAGTGCTAGCCATGGTTTGTTTGTTTGTTTTGCCATCATTGGCAGAATCTGATGGTGGTGATGGTGATGGGGGACCGTGTTTTTGAGAACAGTGGGTACGTCCTAAATGGCACTCTATTCCCTATACTGTATAGTGCTCTACTTTTGACCAGAGCCCTATGGGCATCTATATAGGAAATAGGATGCCATTTGGGACGCAGACTGTATCCTACCAGTCTACCTTTTGAGAATATGGATAGAGTGAGAAGCAAGCTATCTGTAGTTCCTGTTAGAAATCTAGACTCTGTCACAGCTGAATAGTTTTAGATTAGGTTAATTTTACCTAACCGCAGTGATCAGGCTGGTTCCACCAGGCTAAATGTTACCTGCTAATTTGTCAAATCTGATTGACGTTTTGAAAGGGTTAAGCAACAATCAAAACATAGCATATTACACAGTTATTACAGGCTTCCTCCTATGGTCATGAAAAGTAATGGAATTTTAAAATGGTGTTTTCCAGGCCTGGAAAAGTTTTGGAAATGTTTTTAATTATTTCTGGTAATGTAATTTATTTAGGCACAGTTTTTACATATTTGATCAATCAAATAAAAAAATCATATCAGCCAGGATCAGAATGCCACCTGCATGTTCAATCGAACCGAATGTGAATAAAAATATATATATATATATATAAATAATCGCAAACAGTAATTTTAGTAAAACATATATAGCCTTTTGGATTATGTGGCTTCAAAACTTCCAATCCAATGTATGGGACATTGAAACTCAATAGACACTAGTCAGCAAGAGTGGACTGGGACCAGAAATCATCCCTGGCATTTGTTACACATCAGCCAATTATTTTCCATGATTCCACCACACCGGCCTGTTTTTTTCCCTTGAGGCCCCCATTATTAGTCAGATCATTTATAATTATTCACACAAAAAAAACTATTTAGGCAGGCCAACCAGGCTAAAAATGGACCAGTCCGCCCCTGCTAGTCAGCCTGTAAGGTAAACACTTCTAAGGTAGCTAAGATAAATTTGAATAAAATAGAAAAGGTATGGACTTGCATCAGCTAAATACAAATATTTGTAGCCTACCATAGCCATTTGCTCTTTGATATATTACATTTGTGAATTATTTCAAAAGGCATGAAACATATTTGGTATGTTATACATCAAGGGTTGTCAACCATCCTCCAGGAGAGCTAATGGGTGTGCAGGTTTTTATTTCAGTCCCCCTCTAACAAACCACATTTTGGAAATTAGCTGCTCAACCGGGCCTTGATAAACTGGCTCAGATGGGCCTTGATAAACTGGCTCAGATGTGTTTGAACAGGACTTGATCAAATGCCTGCACACCCAGTAGCTCTCCAGAGTGAGGGTTAACCACATGTGTTTTATGCAGTAGCCTAACAGGTATTTTACTTTGTGGGGGTTAAGTACCTTGCACAACTACAGGAGATTGTAAATGGGATCAGAGAGCAGTGTGTCAATACCACATTACGTATACTTTTTTATACGTTATGTACATAGACAACACTAATGGTTGGTCATGGAAGTTTGGTGAAAAGTCATGAAATACCATCTGTCAAAATGTGTAAACCACAGGAGGCTGCTGAGGTGAGGACGGCTTATGATAATGACCAGAACGGAGCAAATGGAAAGGCATGAAACATGTAAACCATGTGTTTGATGTATTTGATACCATTCCACGTATTCCGCTCCTGCCATTACCACAAGCCCTTCCTCCCCAATAAAGGTGCCACCAACCTTCTGGGTATAAACATTGTATTTTTTATTTTTTTTAACTAGGCTGTTATTACTATACCATAAATAAATCAATCAGGCAGGGGTTGGGTTGGCGGCTTCCTGTAATAAAGATGTAATACTACTACCCTGTCTGTTGGTGAACTGTGACCTTTGAACTGAGACAGATAAATAAACCCATGACCTGAGAGGCTGAGCTCTTGCTCAGTGCTGGTGAGTAGGTGGAGGCCAAGTGTCTAGGGAATGGGTTGTTTCTGGACAGGGCCTGTCTTCGTGTTTGGCTGAAATAACATTACTCTGGGAGCCCTGAGAGTGGCATTTTGAGGGCAGCATCAGTCCACTGACCAACCTCTAGTCCAGGAGGAAACCTGTTGTTAATCTGTTTCGAAGGTGACAGAGGGTTATTCTTGTTTATTTTATATTTTTATAATGGTGTGTTGATTTGCACTATAGCAGTGGTGTCATGCTATGTGCCCGAGTACCTCTAATTTTTTTTAAACATTCACCTGATACATCATTACATTCTAGTGTTTACACCGCAGAAGTGCAACAGGAAGTTCACTCCAGGGAACGAGTATGATGGTTCTGAGTATGATGTCTTTCAACCCAGTAAAATACACACATTTTCTAGAGCTATGAACCCAATGAGATATGATTTCTAGCCCCCTTTGCGATTATATTCCATCTGTAAGTCACTTGAAGTTTTAATGAAGAGTTAGGAAAACCTCAGATTGAAGTGTTTTTTAATGCTCTGTAAGGAAATTAAGTAATAATAAACTGAAGTCAGTGAACTCATTTCCTGTGTTTTTAAATTAGGTGTGTTGTTTAAATAGGGTGCCAACTAACAGTCCTTTAAACTAATAAAGAGCAAAAACAATAACAGCAACACGTCTCCATTTCACAGCAAGGCTATTTTGGATGGAAGGAGGAAGGTGATAAACACTTATGTGATACAGATGGTGGCAAGAAATACAGCCCTGGTTGGTGGGTTAGTTGGTTGGTTGGTTGGTTGGTATACCCAGACAAAAGAAGACATGTTTAGATGAGTGAGGCACTCTGTCAGGCAGCCAAGGCCCAGACCAAATAACAGGGCGCCCCCACCTTTCTACCCCACTGCAGTTAGTCAGCAGCTTTCTGTGTTTTCCGACCACAGTTTACATGTGGCTGGGTCATTTTTCATCTCCAAAGCCTGCGTAGCAACCATTTATATACTTTACTCCTCAGCCTGTTTATCAACGGGGTTCAGCTGCGCCTATAATTCCCCCCAATTTCCCCAGAGGAAAAAGGGTAAAAACATGATCACACGATCGTCGTTTGCATCGTTTGTGGTGCATATCGTTTAGATTTCCCAACATGCCTTGGCCCATGAGGGGAAACTGTACCCTAGCACACAACACAGAGACCTCCCATCTTCCCTCTATCCACCGAATCTCCTCCTCACCCCCTCATCACGTATAAACAAATAATTCATATGAAGATACAGAAGAGCTCTTCAGGCTTGTTATTTTTACTGGTCTCTCTATGGAGTGTTGCCACCACGTAGTGTGTGTGGCTGGAGACTATAATTAGGAGGGGGTTCCTTCGGACGTGTGGTGTACACATACACTCTTTCGCTTTCGCTCTCACTCTCTCTCTAATGCTGTCCAGACACAAGCGTTTCTGTTGTTAGAAATAGATAAGATTAGCATTCCTGCAACATTATTTATATATACTTAGTTTGAAATTAAGCTAATTGATTGCACCCAAATTGTCCATTTTAATTTATAGGGTTCATATTATTCCATCTAGTGGTCAGAACGTAGGATGGGACACCCAACATCAACTTCAATGACAGTAAAAATTAAATAAATATCACCAAATTCACTGGGAATACATTACATAGGATGAAGAAACAATTATCTGAGCCGCAGTGCAATACTACTTGTCAAACAGAGAACTGATGCTATATACTCGTTGTTGGGGTGGGATTGGCATGGGGTGTGTGGGGTACGTGGATGCCTTTGTATTCCTCATGTCTTACTCATTGTTCGAAAAACATTTGGTCCATATCTGATATAATTTTGTAATTAAGGTGAACCATCCCTTTAAAATCTCTTTCATTATTGAAGAATATGATATGGATCCTATAAATTAAAATAGCCAATTTGGGTGCAATCAATTAGCTTAATTCTCAGAAATCAAATTATATTTCAACAAAATAATGTTTCTGTTATGTTTCTAACTACTACTTCTAACTAAAATCTGATATTGTGGGTGCCATGGCTTGTTGAAATGACATGGAACGACCCTACAGTGGATTATGTTCTTTCCTTTCTCTTAGACCAGAAGGACATTTTGTGTCTTCACTTTTCTTGCATACAGTCATATCATTGTTGTACACATTGTTTATTGGGAATAGTTATTGGTTGTGGTGATACATTGTCTGTACTGTCTGCCACTGAGTCCTTTAAAATGTGATAATTTGTAGGATACTGAGGGAGTGTCTATCTAACCCAAGTGGCGCAGCAGTCTAAGGCAATGCATTTCAGTGCTAGAGGCGTCACTACAATGTTTTATAACAACCGGCCCTGATTGGGAGTCCCATAGGGCGGCACACAATTGGCCTAGCATCGTCCGAGTTTGGCCGGTGTAGGCCGTCATTGTAAATAAGAATTTGTTCTTAACTGACTTGCCTAGTTAAATAAAGGTTAAATAAAAAATACAAAATGAAACTTATGGAGATATCGTTGGAGTGGCAGACAACACTTTAAGGTCAAACTTACTACCATTACAAGTCGCATACACTGCTGCCCTGTGAGACCAGAATGTCCATGTCCATACCATCATATCAGTCAAGGCATCTCCTCTGCATCCCTTTCTCCAGGAGGTCTGACTGCTAGCCTGGGGAGGGGATGGAAGCTAGCCGCCCCACCAGGCCCGCTGTTCCAGAACACTGCTTACTTCTGATTACTTTCTCCAGCGTGTGAAAGTGCCCTCCAAACGGCTGAGTCAGGTTAGGTAACCAGACTGCGATTAGCATCATTAGCCAGCAGGCAAGAGGAGGAGGAGGTAGAGAAGTAGTGGGAGGAGTGTCATCACCCCCCCTGATGACCCTGTCCTGTCCTGTCCTGTCCTGGCCAGATAGATTGTCCCACATCTGTTTGTTGTTGACTGATGACGTGTGTTGGGAGAGAGAGAGTGGTGTTGTTTGGCTGTAACACAAGGCATCACACACTCACAAAAACAATAACTCTCTATTTTTGGCCAGGTGTATGTATTTGCATTGCACATGTTGGAATGTGAGTGAGTGTGGGTTTGATTGTGCATATGTGGTGCAGGTGCAGTGCACCTGTCCCTAACCAGAGGAGTTAGCAGCGCACACACACACACACACACACACACCTGCAGGTTCCCTCCTCTCCTCTGGCACTCAGCTGTGGAGCCTTGTCTTTATACAGTTGTGTGAAACTAAAACCACTGGAGGCTACTGCCTCAACTTCAAGGACAACTCTCAAACTCTCTGACTAACCTTAAAAAAAGTAAAAAGAAACCACTAGGTGACAGCCTTGAGTAAAGGATACACCTACCAACATGTCCTGCTGTATCGTGCCTCGCCCTGGATGGTGGATAGCCTAGATGAGTTGCTTTTGAGAAAAGGCAGATGACCGTTGAACACACGCCATGCTGTTAAAGAGCGGGTCAGTGACCTGGAAGTACAAGAGGGCACTGACCGCCCTGTCATCAAACTCACACCCCCCTTCCCTCAGCGCCTTTTATTCTTATCAAGGTCTAGGCTGCATCCCAAATGGCACCCTATTTCCTTTGTAGTGTACTTTTAAACAGGGCCAATAGGGAAATAGGGTCCACTATAGGGAATAATCAATTTCTTAACCTGGTTCAACGTCAACAATATGTAATTACACAGCTATTAAAAAAGTGAATCACTGCCATTATACAACTGTGTCCCCTGCATATGGAATATGAGACAGTGGAAAGAACCTTCAATGGCCCCTTTGCGCACCCTAGTAAATAATGCATTCATTCCTGTTTGGTAATTTCCATGCAGTGTGTTAATAGGGTCAACACTTTATTTTATAGGTTTCTACAAGGAAAGTGTCATGAACCGAGCAACTGGGAGCAGAACCAGAGTGAAGTGGAGGGTGAGCTCAGCTAGGGAGGGGGTTGGAAAGAGATAGAGAAAATGGAAAGAGATAGGGATATGGGGGGAGAGAAGGGAGAGAGTGATGTAGAAAGAAAGAGATTAGGAGAGAAATGGAGAGAGAGATTAATAGAGAAAGTGAGAGATATCGAGAGAGCAAGAGACGGGAAATAGAGCAATGAAGAGAGAGAAGGACTCCGAGAAAGGAAAAAGTGGCTAAACTTTCAATTTGGTCCATGCTTCTCATTTCTGGGTTCGTTAACAAGACGAACCTCCGACCCGGTCCATAATGACCCAGCCCTTGTATAATGACTCTGAGGTGCCAAGTGGGCAACCAGGGTGGCGGTGACACCATCCACAACACATTTACTTTTCCAGTCCGTCAGGGGACTCAAGAGGAGAAGTGCTAATGCTTTTTAACAAAGCAAATTGGAATGTATACTATAGGCAGGGTCTTATTTCATTCAGGGTTTCTTGTGTGTGGAATAAGTCGATGTTTTCTTCAAATCCTAAAGCCCTTATGCTTCATATCAAGATGACAATGCACTGTGTTTGTTCAAATAGTTGGTGTGTGAGTTTGATATGCAACAGTTGCAAGACTGAATCGAATAAAGGGTTTTGAAATAGATTTCATAACAGATATTGGGAGTATTATAGTCTTCAACCCTAAGGCCTCTCTTTGTTTTGTGAAAGTGGGGTCCACAGTGTAAGGATCCTATCTGCTTGAAACAATAGTCAATAGAATCAATTAATTTGATAGAATCGATATAATCTATTAGAGTTTAGGTAACAGTACGGGAATTGCTCCTATCTTCAACTCCTGTCTGTACCATATGTACCTCCATCCCTGTCTACACAATGCTTGCAGCCCACACACTCATCTCACTCTGAGGACATATTACATCTTTCAGGATGAGATGTTCTGCCTCTAGTCTCTCCAGGAACTGGAGTGTTGCCTGTGAGGGTCGTTGGGTTTGAATTTCGGCGATGCGCCTGAGTGCGCGTGGGGAGGGTGTGATTGGGGTGTGTGTGGACGAGGCAGTTTGTGGTGGGGGGGGTGGAGGGGGGGGGTGCTCTCACGGCTGCCTTGATCACTGGAATGTGTTATCCTTGGGGGTCTACGTTAGCAGGGGCCAGGAAATACGCATGGTGCTGAAATGTTTTTTCACTGCCTGCCTGGGCCCTTGGAGACAGTCACCCCTATTGGGGCGGATAGAGGAATCTGTGCTGGCTGATGGGTGTTGAGCAGCTATAGGTACAGTTTGAGGTAGGCGCTGGCTGCAGGCACACCTGTCTGCTGGTGTACAGGTGAGCCTGCTGGATGCCTCCCTCCCTCAGCCCGCTCACCTGCATATTATGCCTGCTCCCCGACTCAGGTACAGCCTTAGCCGAGGCTGGTCCAACTGTAACACTGGCTGCCAACGACTGGATGGAGCTCAGCTCATACCCAATGAACCCAGCAAAGACAGTTGTGTCATTTACTGTAATCCATAGTGTATGTTATATTAAACCTCCAATGAACTGGTGTATATACAGTGGGGAGAACAAGTATTTGATACACTGCCGATTTTGCAGGTTTTCCCACTTACAAAGCATGTAGAAGTCTGTAATTTTTATCATAGGTACACTTCAACTGTGAGTGACGGAATCTAAAACAAAAATCCAGAAAATCACATTGTATGATATTTAAGTAATTAATTTGCATTGTATTGCATGACATAAGTATTTGATACATCAGAAAAGCAGAACTTAATATTTGGTACAGAAACCTTTGTTTGCAATTACAGAGATCATACGTTTCCTGTAGTTCTTGACCAGGTTTGCACACACTGCAGCAGGGATTTTGGCCCACTTCTCCATACAGACCTTCTCCAGATTTTTCAGGTTTTGGGGCTGTCGCTGGGCAATACGGACTTTCAGCTCCCTCCAAAGATTTTCTATTGGGTTCAGGTCTGGAGACTGGCTAGGCCACTCCAGGACCTTGAGACGTTTCTTACGGAGCCACTCCTTAGCTGCCCTGGCTGTGTGTTTCGGGTCGTTGTCATACTGGAAGACCCAGCCACGACACATCTTCAATGCTCTTACTGAGGGAAGGAGGTTGTTGGCCAAGATCTCGCGATACATGGCCCCATCCATCCTCCCCTCAATACGGTGCAGTCGTCCTGTCCCCTTTGCAGAAAAGCATCCCCAAAGAATGATGTTTCCACCTCCATGCTTCACGGTTGGGATGGTGTTCTTGGGGTTGTACTCAAAACACGGCGAGTGGAGTTTAGACCAAAAACCAAAAAGCTCTATTTTTGTCTCATCAGACCACATGACCTTCTCCCATTCCTCCTCTGGATCATCCAGATGGTCATTGGCAAACTTCAGACGGGCCTGGACATGCGCTGGCTTGAGCAGGGGGACCTTGCGTGCGCTGCAGGATTTTAATCCATGACGGCGTAGTGTGTTACTAATGGTTTTCTTTGAGACTGTGGTCCCAGCTCTCTTCAGGTCATTGACCAGGTCCTGCCGTGTAGTTCTGGGCTGATCCCTCACCTTCCTCATGATCATTGATGCCCCACGAGATGAGATCTTGCATGGTGCCCCAGACCGAGGGAGATTGACCGTTATCTTGAACGTCTTCCATTTTCTAATAATTGCGTCAACAGTTGTTGCCTTCTGACCAAGCTGCTTGCCTATTGTCCTGTAGCCCATCCCAGCCTTGTGCAGGTCTACAATTGTATCCCTGATGTCCTTACACAGCTCTCTGGTCTTGGCCATTGTGGAGAGGTTGGAGTCTGTTTGATTGAGTGTGTGGACAGGTGTCTTTTATACAGGTAACGAGTTCAAACAGGTGCAGTTAATACAGGTAATGAGCGGAGAACAGGAGGGCTTCTTAAAAAAAAACTAACAGGTCTGTGAGAGCCGGAATTCTTACTGGTTGGTAGGTGATCAAATACTTATGTCATGCAATAAAATGCAAATTAATTATTTAAAAATCATACAATGTGATTTTCTGGATTTTTGTTTTAGATTCCGTCACTCACAGTTGAAGAGTACCTATGATAAAAATGACAGACTTCTACATGCTTTGTAAGTAGGAAAACCTGCAAAATCGGCAGTGTATCAAATACTTCTTCTCCCCACTGTATATGCACATTGCCTGGACATGATAGGGATTGTGAGCATGGTGATAAAGTACCATAGACGTTCAGTATCAAACATCATGTAGCTGTACGAGACAGACAATAAAACAAAGTTACTGCTATGTGCTCTGAGGTTTACTGTACTGTAGCTTATAACTGAACTTAGATTGCTGAATCTGTGGAATATGAGTGGTTCTGAACCACATGACTTGGCCTTCAGTGCAGCTTCTCTGTGGAGAAAAGGTTAGATGTGGCAATGTAGCTAGTTTATCAGACAGCCTTTGGAAAAGGAGGGAATCTTTCTCTCTTCCTCTCCCTCTCTCAATCTATTCATTTACTTTTCTGTAATTCGATCTGTCTCTTTCTCTCTAATAAATATATTTGGATGGGGCTAATAGGGAAAACCAAAGCGCTGTATTTTCCCCTCTAGAAACAGAAGGAAAAGTAGCTACTTCAGGGACTGTAAATGGCTTGTGTAAAATCAAGTGTTATGGGCAGGTTAACAAGTTTATTTTTATAACTGATTTCAAGCAACTGCCAGAAATTCTGTTTATTTTTGCTCTTTTCAGTTTTACTGTTATTAAACAATGTTGCTATGCTACCCCTTTTTGCTATAAAATTATAAACAAACCACAAAGAAGCAGCGAGGCCTAGCCTGCAGTGCTGCTGGAGGTTGTCAGGTCTGGGTCTGGGTGGTTGGGAATGGGTTGAACACTGGATGTGTACAGTAGCTACCTTTCTGTTACATGTGGGCTGTGTGTGAATATTGGTTATGTGTATGGGGGTTGATTGGGTTAAATTTGTGGATGTGTGTGGATTGTTTCAGGCAAATTGTTTGTGTGTGTGAGTTTGTGTTTTATGAGATTAACATATCTTTGCGTTTATGTGTCAAAGTGGGGTTTTCCAAAACCTGTGCTTGCAACGTTTTTCTTGCCCGCACTGAAATGTTCTTCTCTTTTCTCTCTTGATGACTATCTAGTCTCACCTCTGAAGGTAATGGAATGAATCAGCACCCACAGTGATACAGCAAAATCCATTGAAGTTCAACAAGTGTTTTATTTGAATAAGAATCTTAACATGCGGTACCTTTGTTCCTCTGGGATTTTCTGTTGGTTGGATCGTCCATTCCGGAGAAATCCTACAAAAAACCAAACCTACAATACAGTATGTAGTGTAGTGGTGATTTGGGAACATGCTCTCATGAGACTTGGAACTCCAAATGTGGCCCTTAGACACATATCTGTCATGCCCTGATTTGTTTCACCTGTCTGTGTTTGTCCCCTCCCCACACCAGGTGCACCCTATCTCCTTCGTCAATCAGTTTGGGTATTTAGTCCCTTGGGTTCTGTTAGGGTTTTGCCAGATCGTCTTGCCTAGTCAGTCGTTTCCAGCACTCTATCTCGTATTACTTACTCTGCCAGTCTGTTTCCCGGTATTTGGACCTCTACCTGCCTGTTGGATTACGTTCCTGTCTAGCCCCCTCATGTGCCTTCGACCATCTGATCTGCTGCCAAACGAACTCTGCCTGCATTACGGATTACGAGACTGTCTACTCCTCTGTACTGCCATCCTTCTGATTCCCGGTACCGAACTCTGCCTGAACTACGACTACGAGCCTGACTCCCCTTATTGGACGACTGCCATTCTGATTCCCTGTTACGAACACTGCCTGTCATTGACTACGAGCCTGTCTTGCCCCATATCTCCTATTAAACAGTCAATCATATCTCTGCCTCCGTGTCCGCTTTTGGGTCCCATATATCTGTCGCTTTGTCAGAACGATCTGGCCATGACGGACCCAGCGGAGTTGACCCATCTACAGAACGCAATAGCCCACCAAGGGGTTGTTGTGGGTCGACACGAGGAGGTGCTACGTTCAATAGCAGAGGAAATCCGTGAGCAGAGAGATAACCAGCAGCGGGTCACCGAATGCCTGCTCCAACACTTGGAGAGATTAACGCTGGCACTACCGGCACAGAGAGCTTCCCCCCCGTCTCCTGTCCCACCTATACCCAGCAACCCAACACCTTCCCCGGTATCCCTAAGAGAGCCGCACTTACCTGCTCCCGAACGGTTCTCAGGTGATTCGAGTTATTGTGGTCCGTTTTTGTCCCAATGCTCGCGTATCTTTGAGCTGCAGCCATCCTCCTTTCCCACAGAGAAGTCACGGGTCGCATATATGATAACCATGATGACGGGGCGAGCCCTGGCCTGGGCTACGCCGATCTGGGACCAGCAACTTCCAGTCTGTTACAGCCTGGCCGCGTTTACTGCGGAGGTAAAAAAAGTTTTCGATGCTCCATTATCCGGCAGAGAAGCGGCACGTCAGCTGTTAAATCTAAGACAGGGGACTAGCAGCGTGTCGGATTACTCCATTAAATTCCGGACCCTGGCAGCGGAGTGCTCATGGAATTCCGAGGCTCTGCTCGATGCATTTTATGATGGATTATGTGATTCCATTAAAGATGAGCTCGCCGCCCGAGAGGTGCCTCCCAGTTTAGATAGTCTCATCTCCATTGCCATGCGTATAGGCAGTAGACTTCAGGAACGAAATCGGGAGAGAGAATATCGTCGTCCTGCTCAGGCACTTCCGCATTTCGGCGGATCGGGTGGTAGAACGTCACGGGGACTGACGGGACTACCCGAATTCTTCCGAGAACCATCGAGGGCTGAACCCATGCAAATAGGAATACGGGTGAGTCAAACTAAAACCCCGTGGGTATCCCCGGTTCGTTTTCCTTTTCCTGCCACTATTATTTGGGGTTCCCAAACCCTGAAAGTAAATGTCCTTATGGATTCAGGGGCTGACGATTGCTTCATTGATAATTCACTTCTGGTTAAGTTAGGCATTCCCTCACGTCCTCTAAGCACGCCCATCGAGGCCACTGCTCTGGACGGTCGTTCTATTGGGCGGATGTCTCGGATATCGGTGCCAGTCACCCTGATCCTGTCTGGTAACCACAGGGAGGAGATCCAGTTCCTGCCCTTACATTCTCCTAACACTCCGATTGTGTTAGGCCATTCTTGGCTTGTCAAACACAACCCTCACATTGACTGGACTACTGGTTCTGTTATTAACTGGAGCCCTTTTTGCCTTGCTCATTGTCTGAAGGCTGCCCCACATGTTCTGAACAGACAGGTTTCACATTCCACAGAGGACATCGATGTGTCGTCTGTCCCTTCCGAATACTGGGATCTAAGGGAGGTCTTCAATAAGTCTCGGGCTACCTCTTTACCACCTCATCGGCCATATGACTGTGCCATAGACCTCCATCCAGGCACATCACCCCCCCGTGGACGTCTGTACTCCCTGTCCGGTCCGGAAACTAAGGCCATGGCGGATTATGTGGAAACCTCCCTCAGGGCTGGGATTATTCGGCCATCATCCTCTTCTGCTGGGGCGGGGTTTTTCTTCGTGGCCAAGAAGGATAAGACCCTACGCCCATGCATTGATTACCGGGGCCTGAATGACATTACGGTGAAAAACCGTTACCCACTTCCACTGCTCGCCTCCGCCTTTGAGCTGCTCCAAGGAGCCACGATCTTCTCGAAACTGGATCTTCGAAACGCCTACCACCTGGTACGGATACGAGAAGGGGATGAATGGAAGACCGCGTTTAACACTGCTAGTGGACACTATGAATACCTGGTGATGCCATTCGGGTTGACTAACGCTCCCGCTGTCTTCCAGGCTCTGGTAAACGACGTACTCCGGGACATGATTAATCGTTTTGTTTTTGTATATCTGGACGATATCTTGATTTTTTCCCACTCAGCCCAGGAACACACGGCACACGTAAGACAGGTCCTTCAGCGATTATTAGAGAACCAACTGTTTGTGAAAGCAGAGAAGTGTGAATTCCATCGCTCTGTCATTCCTTTCCTGGGTTACATAGTGGCTGCGGGTAGCATCCGAATGGATCCAGGCAAGGTCCAAGCCGTCACTGATTGGCCACAACCCTCTTCACGCCTGGATCTGCAACGTTTCCTGGGGTTTGCCAATTTTTATCGGCGATTCATTCGTAATTACAGTATTTTGGCAGCCCCACTCACTGCCTTAACCTCGACTAAGGTGAGCTTTGTATGGTCCCCCCAAGCCGCCCAGGCTTTCGCTGCCCTCAAACAGCGCTTCACCTCAGCCCCCATTTTGATTCACCCAGATCCGGCCCGGCAGTTTGTGGTGGAGGTGGACGCCTCCAATGTCGGGGTGGGGGCTGTCTTGTCACAAAGGTCGGAAAGCGACCAGAAGCTGCACCCCTGCGCATTCCTCTCTCGTCGTCTGACACCTGCTGAGGTTAACTACGACGTCGGCAACAGGGAATTGCTGGCGGTCAAGACTGCATTGGAGGAGTGGAGACATTGGCTGGAGGGGGCGGAACAGCCATTTCTTGTGTGGACAGACCACAAAAACCTGGAGTATCTACGCTCAGCCAGGAGGCTCAATGCCCGACAAGCCAGATGGGCTCTGTTTTTTACCCGCTTTTATTTCACCCTATCTTATCGACCTGGTTCTAAGAACACTAAACCGGACGCCCTCTCCCGTGTGTTCAGTCCTGCTGCTGCCCAAGGTAATGAGCACATTCTCCCTGTCTCTTGTCTGGCTACGTCCTTGGTCTGGGGTATTGAAGAGGATGTGCGTAACGCACAACAGCTGAGTCCTGACCCCGGAGGGGGTCCGCCAGGCTGCCTGTTCGTGCCTGACCCCGTCCGATCCCGAGTCCTGGAATGGGGTCATTCATCGAGACTGACCTGCCACCCCGGCTCACGGCGGACCCTGGCATTTATACGTCGAAGGTTTTGGTGGCCCACCATGGGGGTGGATGTCCCCTCTTTTGTCTCAGCTTGCACGGTGTGCAACCAAAACAAGACGCCCCGCCAGGCCCCGGCTGGTCTTCTGCAGCCTCTTCCGGTCCCTCGTCGTCCATGGTCGCACCTCTCCCTGGACTTTGTCACAGGCCTGCCACAATCCGACGGCAATACCGCTATCCTCACCATAGTGGACCGATTCTCCAAGGCGGCACACTTCATCGCCCTGCCTAAGCTGCCATCGGCCAAGGAAACGGCCCAACTGATGGTGCAGCACGTTTTCAGGATCCACGGACTACCCATTAACATTGTCTCTGATCGGGGTCCTCAGTTCACCTCCCAGTTCTGGAGGGCCTTCTGCACCCTTATTGGATCCTCCATCAGTCTGTCTTCAGGATTTCATCCAGAATCAAACGGTCAATCGGAGCGGGCCAATCAGGACCTAGAGACTGTGCTTCGGTGCCTGGTTTCTGACAATCCCACCACCTGGAGCCGGCAACTTGTTTGGGTGGAATATGCCCGCAACACCCTGCCTTCCTCCGCTACGGGGCTTTCCCCCTTCGAGTGCTCCTTGGGCTACCAGCCTCCGTTGTTTCCGGAGCAAGAAGAGGAGGTTGGCGTCCCGTCGGCCCAGTTGTTCGTCAGGCGCTGTCGTCGGACATGGAGAAAGGCCCGGGCGGTTTTGCTACGCACCAATGCCAGGTATCGGCGGCAGGCCGACCGTCGCAGGACCCCGGCTCCCCACTATCGTGTGGGCCAGAGGGTGTGGCTGTCCACCCGAGATCTGCCCCTTCGGGTGGAGAGTCGCAAGCTCTCATCCCGTTACATCGGTCCCTATCAGATCTCCCGGATTATCAACCGTTCAGCCATACGCCTCATGTTGCCCCGGTCCCTCCGCATTAATCCCACCTTCCATGTGTCCCGTGTAAAACCTGTCTCTCATTGTCCTTTGTCTCCTGTTCCTAGGCCTGCTCCTCCTCCTCGGGTTATTGACAATCAACCTGCCTGGACGGTGCGTCGCCTCCTGAGAGTCCGTCCCCGGGGCCGGGGTTTCCAGTACCTGGTTGACTGGGAGGGCTACGGGCCAGAGGAGCGGTCTTGGGTCTCTACCAGGGACATCCTCGACCCGGAGCTCATCGCCGAATTTCATCGACGGCATCCCGGTCAGCCAGGTATGCACCCGGGTCGGTCGCCAGGTGGCGCCCGTAGGAGGAGGGGTACTGTCATGCCCTGATTTGTTTCACCTGTCTGTGTTTGTCCCCTCCCCACACCAGGTGCACCCTATCTCCTTCGTCAATCAGTTTGGGTATTTAGTCCCTTGGGTTCTGTTAGGGTTTTGCCAGATCGTCTTGCCTAGTCAGTCGTTTCCAGCACTCTATCTCGTATTACTTACTCTGCCAGTCTGTTTCCCGGTATTTGGACCTCTACCTGCCTGTTGGATTACGTTCCTGTAAAGCCCCCTCATGTGCCTTCGACCATCTGATCTGCTGCCAAACGAACTCTGCCTGCATTACGGATTACGAGACTGTCTACTCCTCTGTACTGCCATCCTTCTGATTCCCGGTACCGAACTCTGCCTGAACTACGACTACGAGCCTGACTCCCCTTATTGGACGACTGCCATTCTGATTCCCTGTTACGAACACTGCCTGTCATTGACTACGAGCCTGTCTTGCCCCATATCTCCTATTAAACAGTCAATCATATCTCTGCCTCCGTGTCCGCTTTTGGGTCCCATATATCTGTCGCTTTGTCACATATCCGTCTCTCCCCAGTTACAATACGAGACCTTGGGACTATAAGGTTCTATCTGCGCAAAGCATAATTCTGAGATATTGAGAATCAAAGTTTTCACATCACAGGTTGTGATCTCAGAACTGTGAAAAACTAATTGAAAAAGAGGACCTGAACCTATGAAATGAATAATCAAGGACATGGAACTATAATGTTCTATCTGCAAAATGTATAGTTTTGATTATGAGTATTTTTTCAAGTCCCAGATCTCAGAACTGTTTTGTGATGTCTTCCTCTTTCTTGACTCAATAAGTATATCTTACCTTACATACAATTATTTTTGATTGACAACCAAGTATTCTGTGATTGAATTTCAGATAGAACCTTACAGCACCAAGTTCAAAGGTGTTTGCGCCGATAGAACTTTCAGATGTTACATTTCTTTAAACATTTGGACTTTAAAAATATATATACACTGGGGGCCAAACGTTTGGAATATTACTCATTCAAGGGTTTTTCTTTATTTGCACTATTTTTTACATTGTAGAATAAAAGTGAAGACATCAAAACTATGACATAACGTATGGAATCATGTAATAACCAAAAAAGTGTTAAACAAATCCAAATATATTTTATATTTGAGATTCTTCAAAGTAGCCACACTGCCTTGATGACAGCTTTGCACACTCCAAACAGATTACACATTTACCTAGCTCTATCAATAGCTCTTATCAAGTTGTAAATTACAGTGCATGGAGAATGGTGTTATTTCTATCTGAAAAATTTTAGTAGGCCTAGAACTTTTTCCTCATGGAACCGGTAGGTTCGCTAGACCTTATTCTAGGTTTCCTCTCGCGTAAAGGTGGTGGAATTATTAGGGAATCACGGTCAGAATACAGTGTTTCTGTAGACACACCTCCGCCACACCTTAATTTATTCTATCTCCAACCAAAATGAATAGCAGGTGAATAGCACAATATTCTCATGCTTAAGTTCAAGGTCAGAGTAACTCGGATCGGAATCATGGCCTTTTTACCAAAATGTCAGATAGAACCTTATAGTCCCAAGGCCTAGCATATTTATCCACCCATGCTTCCCAAACCTACAAATGTGTTTATCTCTCTCTCCCTCCACATACAGTCTGGTGTTTACAGCTCTGCTGGGTGAAGCGCTCCCCTGCGGCTCCATGCTCTCCACACATCACACGATTTGTCATGGATCACAGGCTTGAGCCAGAACTATAGAACCAGTGCCAGGAACTCAGTAGGAAACCAAGAGAGACAAAGGTTATCCAGGATCAGATCAGATAAGGATAAAGTTAAGTGGACATAAAGAAAAGGATAGATGATAGTTTCACATTGTCATACCTGTACTTCCTTGTTGGCAGAGTGGGGATATCTCTACTGCTACCACTGCTGCTCAGTTTATATGATAGGGCCCATATTCAACTGATCTCATGTGTAGTAGCAATATTGGAGGTATAATGAGTATCGAGGCCATAAACTGCAAGGGGTAGATGAACGATCTGAAACACTAATATTTATTTAAGAATTTCTCATTTGGAACCATGGAAGGAAAAAATAAAACAGAGCTTGTTAAAAAGTTAAGGGTGCTTTGAAAAAGGGCCTTTTATCCAGTCTTCAGATGATGTTATAGAAGGCCTGATCCGTTTCACATCAGTTGGAGGTGGATTTACATTCGGAGGGATGGCCAGCGGGCGGTCTTGGTGAGGTATTAAAGGAGAAATGTCCTGATTTAAGGAGTGTTGATCTGCCTTTATTAGACACTTAGCACCTCATCAGCCGACCTTCAGACGGGGGTTGTTAAAACATGGAGTTTGGAGCTGCTCCAGCCACGGCGGGTGGGTGTTTCTGCAGGTGGCATAGCTACCATCCTGACACAGGACCACAGGCAGCAGGCATGCAGTTATCCTCATCTAGGTGTTTGTAAGGCTGATTCATCCTTGGGGTGGGTCTACTGTACTGTACTGGTCCATTGTAATGGTCCACTGGTGTACTGGTGTGGGTCTGCTAGTGTTTTACTGTAGCTGTGTAGAAAATGATTTAATGTCTTCCAACAGTCATTTATCACAAATAACTTATTTCCAAAAAAGAACGGTTTGTGTAATGAAAGTTGAGAAAACTAAACGTAGCAACCAAAAAAAAAAAAAAAGACTTCAACCTGTAATAAAAAACAGACATGCCAAGCAGCATGAGGAGGTGGAGAGGCTGTTTCATTGGCTGCCAGGGTTCCCATGAGTGGGGGAGCTAGTTGGTGGGGAAACTACATTATAAGGAATTAATTAAGGCCTGGATGCAGCAAGGCAGTTAGACGCTCCTAATTGTTATGGGGCCCTATCGAAACCAATGACCCCCCCCCCCCCCAACACTCCACTCCCCATCAGTTTGCAACAGTTGAAACCCCTGCCTCCCCGACATCTCCATGTATTCACATTCTCTGAACTTATGTTGATTTTTCCATTGGTATAGAGTAAGTCTAGGACCCAGTCACCAGAGTATGTTCTCTCCCTCTAGGCCTAGGGGGAAGGCATTCACAGGTTGCTTGAAGTAGAGAGCAGCGTTACCTGGAGAAAGACAGGTTTGGAAAGGAGAGGAGGAGAGAAAGGAGTTATATGGAAGATAGTGAGTGTTATGGATAGTGAGTGTTACTTATGTGATGAGCAACCTTGCCTAAAACCTGAAGACTTGGGTAATTCCTATAGGTTTTGTTTTAAGTTAGTGGGCTGACACTGTCTTCTGGTATGTAGACGACCCGAGTTCAAACCCAGCCGGTCACTTGAGAACATGGAGAGTGGAGGGACATAGATATATAGAATCTAGATATGACCCTTTTTTCAACCTGACTGCTGCCCCACACGTACCTTCTGTATACCAGCTCCACCTTAATACAATATGGATATTAAAACAACCATTGAACCATATTGGCTCATGGAAAAGTTTTTATAATCTGTTTTGTTTCTCAATACCTTTGTAGCTGAATAACTGCTCTGACACATATGGGGCCATGAAGTCTGTCTGATTTACCGTCCAGCTAACTGACAGTAATGGAACGGAATTAAACGGTCCTGTTATTTATTGAGCATTATACATTTTACAGTTGTAAGTTCACCCTCTCCTCATTTTCTCATCTCTCTCTGGCAGCCTCTTTTCTCTGTATGTGCATGAGTTGATTTAAAGCTTTTTAGCTGTGTCCTCCTCCAAGCTCCACTCTGAGTCTAAACTTCAGAGCCATGGCTTGAGCCCTGGCTAGGCTTGCCTCATTGGAATCCAAGTAAAAAGTGAGAAACTATTGATGCATATGTGTGAAGTATTAAAGGGACACTTCGGGATTTTGGCAATAAGGCCCTTTATCTACTTTCCCAGAGTTAGATGAACTTGTGGATACCATTTCTCTGCGTGCAGTTTGAAGGAAGTTGCTAACTAGCGCTAATGCAATTGCTAACTAGAGTTAGGGCAGATACCCATAGACTTGCAGTCATTGCAGTAATGCTAGTTAGCACTGGCTCGCGAATCTACCTCTTACTTCATTCATACTGGACACAGACACATAAAAATTGTATGCACAAGTTCATCTGACTCTGGGAAAGTATAGTCAAAATCCCGAAGTATCCCTTTAAGGGCTTTTCCTTTTCTATGGCTTGGTTTAAGCCTCTTTAGGCTTTGACAAGATACAACAGAGGGACTGTTTTTCGAGGACTGGATGCTTCCATCATTATTTTTGAAATCGGACAAGATTTATGCACCGTACTTTGTGTATTATTTATTGAGAACTTAATGTGGCAATAAGCAGTTAAAGTAGAACTGACAGCATTTTAACTACTTTTCAGATATGAAACAAACAGATAGCTGGCCATGTACATTGTTTGCTGCCTCCATTCGGGATGCACTGTTTCAGTTTCAATGGACAGAAATTGACAAATGTAACCAAGGCTGGGAATGTCAATACAATCAAACCAGCAAGGGCAATGATCACAAGTCAGCCATATTGTGGCTAATAGGCTAGAGTATCTATGTATGTAGCAAGCTTAACACACAGAGCCTAACGTTAGCTAGATAGCTAGCTAGCTAGCTGCTAGGAGGATGTCATGTCATGTCATTGGAGGAGTGGGTGAGTGACTGACTTTTTCTCCTCATATCGTTTTTCGGTGGATATACACAGCTAGAGATGCAGGTGTTATTTGGTTAGCTAGCAAGAACTTGAACGACTGTTATCACGTTAGCATATCTCTTGTGTAATATGGCAAAAAAAGTAATAGTTAGTCACAAACACTCTAGATAACATGTAAAGAGCCTAGCTAACCAGCTCTGCTAGGGTGAGTAAGAGTGAGGTGTTCTCCCATTTGTGTCTGGAAGTAGCTAGCTAGCAAGATAGACAACTTTAGCCAGTTAGTGTGGGTGTTTGTTTGGGACTAGCATGCAACATTGGCAGGCAAGCTGCAGAAGGACGAGTAAGTTACAATCCTCCATTGTTTATCAGTGCAATTTTGATAGCCAACTAGCTGAAAAAGTTGGGGAGGGTTTATCTAATGTTACGTCATTAGATTTAAGCTAATCTTGCTCTGGCTAGCATTAGTTATTGATCTTGTTGTTGTTGATGTGCATAACTGAGGGAGAGCGAGCCTACCTATGAAGTTTCAAAATGTAAGAGGACTCTCGTGGTATTGACATATTTGCAGAAATGAATTCAGTTGTATTTCTTGGCTTTTGGTGAATGCGTACTAATGATCTAAAGTGGCAATGTTACGACTGCCTGTAAACACAAAATCCAGTTCAAAGTGAATGATGGCAGGCCTGTGTGGCAAATGTTTTGTTTGCCTAAAGGCCTACTGTAGCTCTGATTGGCTATAGTGCACCAGTCTGCGTAGAATCCGGTCCTGGAGGCGACAGATGTTTTTATTAGGTTTTATTTACTGCAGTGTCTATTAATTGTCCAAACGCACGGCCACTTTCCCACTCTATATTGCTATAGAATTTAAACAAATGCTCTAGTATACGTACTGTAATTGCCAAACATTTTAAGAATTTATGAAAATGTAAAATTTTGTGCTCGTTTGTCAGAACATGTTTTAAAAAGTGTCATATTCTTCCTGGGGGTGTATATGAACAGATTTGAATAAGATTTAATGTTGCTAAAATCCTGTCAGTTCCACTTTAAAACAATGCCAAAGCGTTCTCCCCACCACTGTTTTGGTAAAAAGTGTGGGGATGGAGCTAGAGAAATGTAACCACTCTCAAATTCAAAGACAGAGCTATGGATGCAAGGACTGACCAGCCACGATATCAAAATTACAGTTTTGGTTTACATTTACTTTGTTTACAAACGTTGGAGTAAAACAATCTTATTTTCTGATGGGGTACGAGATTTGAACTAAGCTCATTATCCATTTATAAGTTATATTCTTGAAGAATCAATGGGTACATACAGTATCGTTAATTTATTAGTCAAAAACTTGATGTTGTAACTGCTGATTTCCACTTTAAATTCTCCTTGTTGGACTGACTCATAGACATGACACACACACACACACACACACACACACACACACACACACACACACACACACACACACACACACACACACACACACACACACACACACACACACACACACACACACACACACACACACACAAGCAAGGGCAAGGCCCTGCTGTTCTAAAGGTTTTAGACAGGATGAGTTTTGCCCTTTCCCTGACACAGAGCAGGCACTGTGTCAGCACCCGGTAGGGGGCTCAGACAGTACCCTTTACACAGTCTAGGGCAACAAGGTGGTCTCTCCCTGCCCGCTGTGGGACCTCACTCATAGTAAAAGAGGTCAATTATCAAGTGAAACTACTGCGGTTAGATACTGTAGTCTCTTTCCCCAGTCATTAAGAGAGGTAAGTAGTTAAACAACGAGGGGGTGGGCAATAATGGTATGGGGAAAGAGAGAGAGAGAGAGAGAGAGAGAGAGAGAGAGACAGAGCAGGAGAGAGAGATCAGGAGAGAGCGAGAGCTGGCATATCTCATACAATGCACGCACACACACACACACACACCACCCATCATATCAAATCATCCATATGGAACATTAGAGAAATAACAAGCACATTGAGATGACATCACTCCTTTGGTTTAGGAGAAGAAAAGGCTTCTGTTGTGTGGGTGTTAATGTAAGGATGGAAAAGAAAGGCAACTACGCAAACTCACATCCCTCCGCACAGAAACACCATCAATAGCACTGACCTAGAAAAGCCAAGGCAGTTTTAGATCTGGGGCGACAGTACTTTACGTCTAGGTCTCAGAAAGGCATCTTTAAACTTCAGAAGGAGCAGTAATACCAGTTTATCTGTAGCTTACAGAAGTTCTTTTTTTTTGTTGATATTGTCAGTTCGGTTGACACCCAGTCCATAACTCTGAGGTTCATATCTTTGACATTGTACTGTAATGTTAGCAGAGACCGGGAATCTGTTTTCTGTTGAGTGAGGGCTCACTGCATCTTACCTCTCACATATTTTACGTGAGAATGTTCGATGTGTCTTTTCTGATATGGATAATCAGTAACAGTAGATGAATCACCCCTCTTCAGGTTGAATCCTCCTAAAGTTTGACGTAAATACATTTATCTTGGCTTTGTTCAGCAGGTGTTCCAATCTACAAACTTTCATAGGTTTAAAAAGGTTAGGTTGGCGTCCCAAGGGAGAAGGAGAAAGGATCTTTAAGGCGCACAGAACGCATACACTGACAGGTATCGAGACTAGGGTTGCAAAGGGAGGGTATATTACTGGAAACTTTGTGCATTAACCAGTAAACTACCAGAATTTTGATATCTTTCAAGAATTGTATGTAATCTATCACAAGACATCTAGTGGCCCTTTTGGGTACTTCAGATTATCACAGGCGTCTGTAATCATCTCTGGACCACTGTGTGGCCTTATCACATGTAAAATATATGAAATATTTAAAGAACATGATTTTTAAATAAAAAATAGAATGACAAAGCTTTAAAATATGATCCTAAATATAAACCATCAACTTTGTGAAAACCATTGGTGTTTACTATGAAGCTTTCAGCATGAAAATATTTATTCAATATGTATTTGTTGTCAATGTTTTGGTGTCAAACTGATGGCAGTTGTGAACACAGTCAATAGTTGGAAGAGTTGCAGAGTTAATTGAAAATAATGCCATTGTTGATTAGATCCTTTTTCTCATTAATTAGGATATTTTCTCTTGAACCATATAGTCTACAGTCGTATGCAACAGTTTGGGCACCCCTGACAACCATGATTTCCATTTATAAATAATTGGGTGTTTGGATCAGCAATTTCATTTTGATCTATCAAATAACTGATGGACACAGTAATATTTCAGTAGTGAAATGTGGTTTATTGGATTAACAGAAAATGTGCAATATGCATCAAAACGAAATTAGACAGGTGCATAAATTTGGGCACCCCAACAGAAAAATCACATCAATATTTAGTAGAGCCTCCTTTTGCTAAAATAACAGCCTCTAGACGCTTCCTATAGCCTCTAATGAGTGTCTGGATTCTGGATTAAGGTATTTTGGACCATTCCTCCTTACAAAACATCTCCAGTTCAGTTAGGTTTGATGGTTGCCGAGCATGGACAGCCCGCTTCAAATTATCCCACAGATTCTCAATGATATTCAGGTCTGGGGACTGGGATGGCCATTACAGAACATTGTACTTGTTCCTCTGCATAAATGCCATGGTAGATTTTGAGCAGTGTTTTGGGTCGTTGTCTTGTTGAAATATCCAACCCCGGCGTAACTTCAACTTTGTGACTGATTCTTCAACATTATTCCCAAGAATCTGCTGATATTGAGTGGAATCCATGCGACCCTCAACTTTAACATCTTCTCCTTGTGCAAAGTGCGCTGAATTGTTGAACGATGCACAGTGACACCATCTGCAGCAAGATGATGTTGTAGGTCTTTGGATGGGGTCTGTGGGCTGTTTTTGACCGTTTTCACCATCCTTCGCCTTTGCCTCTCCGATATTTTACTTGGCCTGCCACTTCTGGCCTTAACAAGAACTGTGCCTGTGGTCTTCCATTTCCTCACTATGTTCCTCACAGTGGACACTGACAGCTTACATCTCTGCGATAGCTTTTTGTAGCCTTCCCCTAAACCATAATGTTGAACAATCTTTGTTTTCAAGTCATTTGAGAGTTGTTTTGAGGCCCCCATGTTGCCACTCTTCAGAGGAGAGTCAAAGAGAACAACAACTTGCAATTGGCCACCTTAAATACCTTTTCTCATGATTGGATGCACTTGTCTATGAAGTTCAAGGCTTAATGAGCTCACCAAACAAATTGTGTGTTCCAATTAATCAGTGCTAAGTAGTTACAGGTATTCAAATCAACAGAATGACAAGGGTGCCCAAATTTTTGCATAGCCTATTTTTCACATCTGATTTAATTTCATACAACTTAATATTGCTACACTAAAAATCTTTGTCTGGACAATACCCCAGTACTCAGCTTTTATTAGAAAATGAATGGCATGCCACTGTGATCATTTTCTGTGACGACAGAGTAAATTATTATGCAGCCTCAGAGGGGTGCCCAAACTTTTGCATACGACTGTATCTACTAGAATCTCATGGACAATATGGACACAGATATAATAAATTAATACTATATATGAATTAATGAATGAACTGCTAATTACCAAAAATACTGAAGATTCCAGTAACTTTGGTAAATTACCGGTAGCTTTGCAAACCTAACTGAGACCATTAGATTTGTAAAAACATTGTATCCACTTCCGTTCCCCCAGGGCACGCCAACCTTTACACAGCAAGAGAAATCTGTGAATGAGAACAAAGCTCCGCCCTTGATTGCCAACAAGATGCTACTGACAGGCGAGACAGAGAAGAGAACTGATCATTAGTGTTTACTGGTCACACAACCAAACAACTAGCAGACCAACAGAACAACAAACCAACCACAACGACTTTACAATGACCACACACTCAACACAGATGATTTTAATCACTAAGGGCTGGTTTTCTAGTCTAGTCTTGGATTAAAAATCTAAATTTTTGTCCAGGACTAGGCTTAATCTGTGTCAGGGAAACCGGCCCTAAATCTAATAGAGCTTTGGTTCACATCTAAAATTATATTTAATATCAGAGGGGAGAGGGTATTATAACGTATTGCATCTTTAAACGCTGGCCCGGTAGTCAGTGATTTACGAGAATACAATGACGGGACTCAGTAAACCCACATGATGAATCGCTTTCTCATTAAAGATATCGCTCAGTTTATCTGCTCAGTCAACTATGCAGTTTACTCCTCCCACCCCTCTGCACATGCCACATTAACATGATCTGCACCGCTTTTATTGCTCCAATCAAGTTGGGGTTGTGTCCAAAATGGCACCCTATTCTCTATGGGTCCTGTGGGCCCTGGTGAAAAGTAGTGCACTAAATAGGGAATAGGTTACCATTTGGGACCTAGCCTGGATATTTTATAAGCACCGTAAGTAAGCTGTTGTTTGCAGTGTGTTAACTCATCCCATCCCAACAGGGAGGGACATCAATACTGCTTGACATTAAATAGCTCCCAGTTTTATACTTTAATAGAAATTTCCATCCCAGTGATAAATATGATTGTTTTGGAATAGGTTCATATTGATGCCTTCATGCATTTTTTTTGCATTGACGATATTACAGATATGTTGCAGACCACTGAAAGAGTTCAGGACAGAATCTGGACTGGATGGCTTCATAATCTGTAAACTCATTACCAGTCAGAGCCATGAAAGGCTGCTAACATTAACATCTACATCAACATGCAATCTCTATTATGTAATAAAGGATTTATTAATAATGTATAACCATGTAGAAGTAACCGATAGACAATAGGGACCATAACCTTGAAACATGCTCTGTTTTTTCTCACCATAGCTGGAGATTTTTCAAAATGGCATTTTTGCAACACATTGATACACACATGCGCCATTTGAATTACTCTTTCAAAGCAGCAACAACACACTGATGTACTTTATACAAAACACTGCTGTCTTTAGTACTTTGTATACATTGTTAATTCTCTCATACAGGCTTCTGTGAAAGATTGTTCTAGTACAGTACATCTACACACATTTCAATGAACACAAAAATAGAAAGGCTTCAGAAATAAATATATACAGCTTATTTATTTGCCATTGCAGGTTTTTACAACAACAGAAAACCACTAAGAAAAGTAGAATTACAGTACAGTAATCAATACAATGTGTTACTGTAAACTCAAGGAAACAAAAATAATTACAGTTTAATTACAGTGCAATGGTAAACAAAAAATAGTATCGTAAGGGATTGTAAGGGATAGGGTGGATGGTTTATGGATCCCGCCTTCTGTTAGGGTCTGGCCACACCACCTCATCCACATCACAAGCAATGTCATCCCTGGCTAGGCAATATCACCTTGCGTGCCGTATCCAACCTTGGACTGACCTCACCTCAATGTCTCTGCATGCCTCTTCCATTGCTTGCAGAAGAGACATGTAGTTGGCGGTCATACACTTTCCAACGCCAAGCCTAAAATAATTCCTCAGTCAGATTGAGAAATGGGGAGTAAGGGGGCGAGTATACAACTGTGACGTTATCGTGGTTGGTGAACCAGTCCCTGACCAGAGCAGCCCGGTGGAAACTAACATTATCCTAGATGACAACAAACCTGGGCTGCTCTGGTCCGTCCTGTACAACTGCATTAAGTAGTGCATCCACAAATATGATTATGTGTGCAGTATTGTAGGGAACAAGGGTGGCATGGTGATGGAGAACTCCTTGCAGACTAATGGCGGCACACAAGGTGATATTTCCCCCGCGCTGCCCAGGGACATTCACAACGGCTCTTTGTCCTATAACATTTCGGCCCCGACGCCTGGTTTTAGCTAGATTGAATCCAGCTTCATCAATAAAAATGAACTCATGAGGCTGTGCAGCTGCATCAAAGTCCAGGAGTGAACAAAGCTATAAAAAGTAATTTCATAGTATGAGTGAATGACTGAATATGTACACTATACATTGTTATAGAGTGTTAGGTGAAAAAATAATACAATTATTGCAAGTTGATATAAATAAAACATATTTGCATGGTTAACTATACAGGTCGATGGCAGAGAAAGATACTTAAATAGCTAAATGTGTGTATGATATAAATGAGGGCAATAATAGTTTACTTAATATATAGTCTGCTTAAATGTACAGGTAAATTAATATTTGCATGGTTAAATTAACTGTACAGGGAAATGACAGGAAGAGATACTTAAATAGCTAAATCTGCGTATGATATAATTTAGGTTAATAATAATAATTCCCTTAAAATACAGCCCTTAGTACAGGGTTTTGCACGTATTGCACATTCAATATACTATAAGCAATGAAAATAATGATACTACTGACAGGATACTAATATACAGTCCTGCGTAAGTTCAGTCCAAGAATGACTTACAATATTGCACGTGATATGATATAACAACTGTATATGAATATGTATATACAGTCCTGAATGAATGAGTGCTGAATGAATAAGTCCTGAGTGAATGAGTGATTACAGACCAGAAAGTTACTCACAGATGGATGGATGCCTTATTGTTAAACTAGGTCCTAACACCCCAACAGTTCCAGGTCTATGTTGCCGACGGCACAGCACCCAGGTGAGGCATTAAATAGTCTAACAGCCGCCGTCAGGAAGGACCTCCTGTAGCGCTCTCTGGCACACCGTGGTGGGATCAGTCTGTGACTGAAAGTGCTCCTCTGTATCATAACCATGGCATGCAGAGGGTTGGTGACGTTGTCCATGATGGCCAGCAGTTTGGCCAGGATCCGTCTCTCCGCCACCTCTAGTGTCAAGGTTAATCCCCAGAACAGAGCTAGCCTTCCTGATCAGCTTATTTACCCGAGAAGCATCACTGGCCTTTATGTTGGCGCCCTAGCACACCACTGCAAAAAAGATGGCACTGGCCACCACAGACTGGTAGAAAGTATGCAGTAGTTTACTGCACACGTTGAAAAACCTGAGCCTTCTCAGAAAGTAGTCAGCTCTGGCCCTTTTTTTTTACAGGGCCCTGGAGTTACCAACCCATTCCAGCCTGCTGTCCATATGGACTCCCAGGAACTTGTATGACCCAACCATTTCCACATCCATCCCCTGTATAGGGACTGCAGTCGGTTGGGCCCAGTAGCAGGGGCTGAATGGTGTTGAAGGCACTGGAGAAGTCAAAAAACATAACCCTCACAGTGCTACCTGCGAGTCCAGGTGAGAGTAGGCCCTCTGCAGAAGGTAGATGATTGCATCATCCACCTCGATGTTGCGCTGGTATGTGAACTGCAGGGGGTCCAGTGATGTACACACCAGGAAAATGAGGTGACCGAGGACTAACTTTTCCAGGGACTTCATGATGCGGGATGTTAGCGCTACACATCTGAAGTCACTCAGGACAGTGGGGTGCGCCTTCTTGGGCACTGGGACCAGGCAGGGTGTTTTCCACAGCACAGGGGCCCTTTCTAGGCTCAGGCTAAGGTTGAAGGGCGCTGGAGTATTCAACGCAGTTGGTCAGCACAGACCCTATGCACCCTTGGGCTTTCCACTGATGTAGTCTCTCCAGCTCTCTCTTCACTTGGTTGGTGGTGAAAGCCAGCCCAGGTGGGGAGATGGGGGGGAAGGCGGGTGTTGAAGATCAGTCCAGAGGTGGGGGGGAAGGGAGGTGATGCAGATCAGTCCAGAGGGAGCGGGGGTGAGAGTCGCTGATTGTCTCAACGGAGGTGTCGTGTGTAGAGTGGGGGTGGGACAGCCTTGAGGAGCTGGAGAGCTGTAGGGGATCCCCTCCACCCTGGGTCCCCTCCGTCTGCCCACTCTTTGACTTTTTGATTTTTCTCATGCCATACCACACCTCTCTCACCTGGCTCTGCCTCAGCTTGTCCTTCAATTACATAGGTACAGTCTAGTGTAGAAAATTGAAGACATACCTGTTCTCCAGTCTAAATATCTGTATTATGGATGCTACCGTGCCATTGACTATCATTTACTATTAACAAACACTTTATGGACATGGTTTAAACTATCATTTTGATTTCATGTAAGGTCAGTCCTTGCATCCATAGCTCTGTCTATTTGAGAGTGGTTACATTTCTCCAGCCCCATCCCTCAGCTTTTTTACCGAAACAGGTGCAGGGAGAACGCTTTATCATTGTTTCAAATGCTGAATGCCGCTTTAAGGGAGGAACTTGAAAATAGCATTTTTATCTAAGCTCGCTACACAAGAGTAACAGAGGAACATAGCTTGCGTGATGACTAATCTTGACACCTGAAACCTGATGACTTGCCTTAGCTACCACAAGCTGCCTTACACAATCATGTGGCAAGCAGGATACCTGGGTTTGATTCCCGGTCAATCAAACACATATAAATGTCTAATACTCATTAATATGAACGTCTATAATCAATGGTCAGTCATCACTGTTGTGTTGCATCCCGATCCACACTCATCGTTCAGCAGCGATGTCTAAACAAATCCATCCTTCAGTCAGCAAGCAGCATTGTCCTTTGGAAGAGGTGCTATTGTTCCATCTGACAGAATACAGTTGAAGCCTCTAGCCTGGTTGAATGGAAACTGCAGCAGTGGATAGATACTGCGGTCTGAGGTCTGAGGTCTACAGGTATGTGGAGGTTAGCAGTAGTAGTGACAGGTTCTATAAGCCTCCACCCTTTGATGTCCACCATACAACTCCCTGTGGGAGTTGAAAGGGTAACGTGAGAACCCAGAACCCAGGACCCACAATGCCGCTCTCACCTGGGCTCTTTGAAGATGGGACAGGGCCAAGTAGACCCAGGACATCTCCATCATTCCAGACACACACACAAGGACAGAGCACGCACACACATATCTCACTGGCTTTGTTTTGGTGAGTGTGAAGTCAAACCACTCCAGTGGTATTTTGTTAGCGTGCGCTCCATGCTGCTCCTGTTTTACTGTCTGCTGTTTATAATTGGATGGATGTCATACTGTGGTCTGGCCAGGCAACCTCTGTGTGAAGTGCTACTGAACCTTACTCTATGTGGAGTACCATTGAACCCTTCTCTGTGTGGAGTAACACTGAACCCTACTCTACACAACTCTCATCCCTCACTCTGTCTCAAGACCAAGTCACCTTCCCAAGCTCTGAAGAAATGTGGCCCTCATTTCAACAATGACAGGCTTGTATTCTTAGTCTCACTCACTCTCAACAATCCAAGGCAAAGTGTAAGTAAACAATGGGGTTTGGTGGCCTCTTCAACATATACTATAAGCAAACTGACTTAATGGGACAATTCAGCAGTTCTGGCCAATGTGCCATTACTAGGGCAGTCATACCTGACTGATCTGGCCACATGAGGGAGTCAGAGGGTCAACAACTCCCTCTCTCACCTACAGCTCTGTATACGGCCAATCGTAGAGTCCAGGCTTGAGTTAGAGTAGAAATAGAGATGGCAAGCCTGGGTTGTTGTCTCCCCACCCCTTCATCCCACTATCCCTTCTCACCATCCTCCCTCCCTCCCTCCTCCCTCCTCCCTCCTTCCTCTTCCCTCCCCCCTCCCCCCTCCCTCCTCTCTCCTCCCTCCTCTCTCCTCCCACCTCCCTCCTCCCTTTTCCCTCCTCCCCTCTGACTGTGGACAGGTGAACTAGATACGGTTAGGGGTCAGGACAAGGTCACAGCACAGAGGAAGGAAAGATAAATGACTCTGCATGAGGTAACATCCCCCTCTCCGTCCATATACACACACATATGCACGCACACACACACTCTCACACACACCATTTAGGTGGACAGAAGCAGCTCATTGTCAGATCAGCGAGGTGCTGACGAGGACTGTCCATCCCCCCACAGGGTTGACAATGGTTCCTGTCTGAAACAGAATAGGCCCTACCTGCACCTGGGAGAGGTCCCATATTATCTGATATTAATCTCTGTTCATATTTATCCTCATGAATAATATCATACGATATCACAGGATGACTGTCATATGAGAACGGTTCATAGTTGTCCTAATTCCTTCATCAATGTCTATTTTTCTTCATCTCTGTCTGCCTTAGAGGTATGGTGAGAGCTTGTAGTCGTTTCATGTCTGTTGTGTGTAGGCTACTTTAAAGCTGTTTTTGGTCAGTGCTTTATCAATCTCTATTGTATAACGTTCTGACTATCAACCAGAGACATACAGTGATCAACACAATACATGGCTACTGACTATGTGACCTCTGTGACCCCTAGTGACTTACATAAAGCCACCTCTCTCTCTCTCTCTCTCTCTCTCTCTCTCTCTCTCTGTCTTCTTCTATCTCTCCCTCTCCCCCCTCTCTCTTCCCCTACCATCCTACCATCATGTCTGTCTGTATACCGGAACTGTGGCAGCGCCCGGCCCCTGGCCGTGGCCCTCACCTCTGGGTGACTCTGAGCGCTGGCACGGTGACAGCCCCAGTCTGTCTCCGTCGGGCCAGCCTGAACCAACACCATCCTAATCCCCAGGATCACCTTCCTCCGCTGGGGACACAGGCCGGGGATCAGCCCCAGGAATCTCCAGTTTTATTCTCATCACTGAACCACGTGACGCAGCGACATGCCAGCCACAGCCACGTCTGTATAATTACAATGGCAGCATTAGCACAGCTATTTATTGACCGTTAGAACGCAGTGGTGGCGGAGATACAGGGAAACTGAAGACATGACTTGAGGAGAGAGGACAGGCTGGTTTTTATTTGTGCGGGTAAGGCTGGTGTTAGTGGTGGTGGTGTGGGTGTGTATGTGTGTGAGAGAGAGAGCGAGAAATAGATAGAGAGAATGGAAGAGAGGGGGGCTGGTGAGAACATTTTAATCATAGCTGACATTCTGTCCATGACCTATCCCACCACCACATAACACAACCTCACCATCTCTCTGCTCCAGTCATCACCAGGTTGGAGCATTCTGGAACATTCCCACCATCTAGAAAACGTTTAATCCTGGACGATCCACTTCTCTCTGATCACAGCTGTCATAGCTGCGCTGGGGAGGGTCACACACACACCTGATCCTTATCTCTGTCCCTCCCTGGGACACTAAGACAGGTTCTTCCCATCATCCAGATCGTGTGTGTGTGCATGCGTATGTGTTTGTTTGTGTGGTTGTGTACATACGTGTGCGGGCGCGTACGTGTGTTTGTGACCCAATGTGTGCACTGTCCATAACCTGTATCCCACTACAGGCCATGCTGCATTAGGTCTGCACATTGAAGCATCGCTCCCTGGCTAGTCATTGGAGAGTGCTAACAACGCTCTAGTGTCTACAAATCATACAGTAGTAACCACACCCAACAAATCAGCATAGAACGATGGAGGACTTTACTCGATTTGAATGTCCCAGCCCAATATTTTCTGGTTAGGGTATAATGATGCAGCCGGCTGGCACCAGCAGCTGCCGTTAATCAGGCTTCTAATCAGGCAACTGTCGGAGCGGACTGGAGCCACAATGGAGGGGTCCTGAGACCTCCTGAATCTCTGGGGTTGCCTTCAGTAGCGGTATGACGATGATAAAATGTCCACATCTGCTTAGCTTCACCAGTCTGTGGTGAGGCAGAGAGAGACATAACGATAGGGAGTGTTTAGTAGTAAATTGATTTAAACTCATGAGGTGATGGTTCTGTTTTCTCTCCTCAGAGAGAGAGAGAGGAGTATCCTAGCTAGTTCCAACCGGTGTGGAGGACTGTGCACAGGTCTGTGTGCTGTACTGCCCTGTTCCAGACCTGCACAGAGAGAGAGAGAGGTCAAAGGGACTTAAGCCATGTTCACATTGCCGTGACTCAAATAAAAAAAAATTAAATATCCGATTCCAATAAATTTTTCTTCCTGCGGTCTGAACAGACAAAAAGCACATGGAATCAGATTCTGATTTGGTCACTTGTAAATGAGGTAAACTGTAAAGTTGTCAGGCTCTGGCCATAGAGAAGTCCATTTGCTTCTCTATGTAGCCATGGTCAGAGTCTGACAGTTCTATTCTTTCTGTTTCTGGTGGTGGTTTGTGTGGGATCCCTAATTAGAGGCAGCTGTAGCGCATCGTCTCTAATTAGGGATCCTACATAGGTTGGTATGTTTCACACTGGGTTGTGGGTCGTTATCGTTATATGTCGTAATTATTTCGCAGTCACAGTGACAGTAAGTGTGCTTCGTCTATTCCGTCTATTCATGAGTGTTTGTTTTGTATACGTGACGTTTGTATATCGTGTTTTGTTTTGTGCAGTAGTTCGTCATTAGTGTTTGTTATACATAGTAATATTAAAATGTCGAACTACTATCTCTGCGCTGCGTCTTGGTCTCCCTATGCACCCGCACGTGACTGAACGACCTACCACAACGAGACCAAGCAGCGTAACTGGGGAGAGACAGAGAGAGAGGAAGTGCCGCGTCGTCAACGATGCGTGAGACGGAGAGGAGCCCGCAAACAACCCCAAGGTAATTTTGAGGGGGGGCTATGGAGGTCGTCTGGCTACAGGCAAGAGGGGCCAATACCACCCCCCCCCGTGCCGAGGTACAAATGGGGGGCGCAGAGCAAAGAGCAGGAGGTGTATTTGGAGGAGCATTTTTCCAGCGAAGGTCCGCAGCCCGGAACCTCCAGCGAAGGTCCGCAGCCTGGAACCTCCAGCAAAGGTCCGCAGCCCGGAACCTCCAGCAAAGGTCCGCAGCCCGAAGCCTACAGCGAAGGTCCGTAGCCCGGAACCTCCAGCGAAGGTCCGCAGCCCGGAACCTCCAGGGAAGGTCCGCAGCCCGAAACCTCCCGAAGTCAACACCACTCGGTGGTTGGAACATACCGCTCCACCAGTGCCCAATCCGGGTCCAGCCGTCTGCTACGCTCCAGAGCCTGAGCAGTCCGCTCCACCGGTGCCCATTCCGGGTCCAGCCGGCTGCACCGCTCCAGTGCCTGAGCAGTCCGCTCCACCAGTGCCCAGTCCGGGTCCAGCTGTCTGCTCCGCTCCTGAGCCAGAGCAGTCCGCTCCACCAGTGCCCAGTCCGGGTCCAGCCGTCTGCTCCACTCCAGTGCCAGAGCAGTCTGCACCACCGGTGCCCAGTCCGGAACCAGCCGTCTGCTGCGCTCCTGAGCCAGAGCAGTCCGCTCCACCGGTGCCCAGTCCGGGTCCAGCCATCTGCTCCGCTCCAGTGCCTGAGCAGTCCGCTCCACCGGTGCCCAATCCGGGTCCAGCCGTCTGCTCCACTCCAGTGCCAGAGCAGTTCGCTCCACCGGTGCCCAGTCCGGGTCCGGCCGTCTGCTCCGCTCCAGTGCCTGAGCAGTCCGCTCCACCGGTGCCCAATCCGGGTCCGGCTGTCCGCTCCGCTCCAGTGCCAGAGCAGTCCGCTCCACCGGTGCTCCACTCCATGGCCGGAGTCGTTTACCCCACCAGTGCCCAGTCCGGGCCCGGTTGTTTTTCCCCGCTCCATGGCCGGAGCCGTTTGCCCCACCGTTGCCCAGTCCGGGCCCGGCCATAAAGAAGGGGCACGGGAGAAAACTGTCCACTTCGCCGGAGCCAGAGCCGCCCCCGACGGACTAGTCTTCCCCCCCCCCCCCCCCCCTTGTATTTGTGTTTTTTTGTTTGGCGTCCAGGAGTCCGCGCCTTGGGGGGGTGTACTGTCAGGCTCTGACCATAGAGAAGCCCATTTGCTTCTCTATGTAGCCATGGTCAGAGTCTGACAGTTCTATTCTTTCTGTTTCTGGTGGTGGTTTGTGTGGGATCCCTAATTAGAGGCAGCTGTAGCGCATCGTCTCTAATTAGGGATCCTACATAGGTTGGTATGTTTCACACTGGGTTGTGGGTCGTTATCGTTATATGTCGTAATTATTTCGCAGTCACGGTGACAGTAAGTGTGCTTCGTCTATTCCGTCTATTCATGAGTGTTTGTTTTGTATACGTGACGTTTGTATATCGTGTTTTGTTTTGTGCAGTAGTTTGTCATTGGTGTTTGTTATACATAGTAATATTAAAATGTTGAACTACTATCCCTGCGCTGCGTCTTGGTCTCCCTATGCACCCGCACGTGACAAAAGTAAGCATACGGAATGATGCATTATAATATTCCCTCTCTAATCTATACAAAAATGATAAGATGTTCCAGTAATTACAATTAGTTTAATCTTTATTATCCAGGAAATCCTTTGAGATGAATAATAGTTTTTTGAGGGAGACCTGGAAGATGTTATTTTGGTGTAGTGGAATGTGTTGCAAAATCATATTTGAAAAACAAAAAAACTCAGAGGAGGTGGTAGGAAGAGTATCTTCCAGCCAGCTAAGGGTCAGTGAACCTGCAAATGGACGTGGTCAGCCTAACAGAGGCCTCAGCAGTGCACCTCCACAATACAGTCATGTCAGCTGAAGACAGATAAAGGAGGCAGATCTCTACTTAGCGCATAATAAAACTCATTTGTGTGGAGTCAGTTTGATGTGGACGGACTTGTGCGTGTGTGTGTGTGTGTTGCCGTCTGGATAATTGGAGTCAGGCAGGAGTTGTTGATGTGGCTGTTTTGTTATCAGAGGGCCCCAGAGCAGGACCAGAGGGATAGAAGAGAGCTCCACTCCCCCAGCTCTCTACCCCGTCCAAAGATATGCTTGCTCTTACACAAGAACCCTGGAGCATGGCACTGCCAAACCGGCCTCATGTGTGCCAAGATAACCCTAACACACACACACACGCACATTCCATCTTCCCCCACACACACCTTACCTCAATTATGAAATACGAGTTCTAAAAATACACAAAGAATGGCTATGTTCATTTGCAAGGACAATTTGTTCAATCCATTTTAAAAGGAGAATTGTTTTGATTTAGCACAGTGATGTATTATTACAGACAGAGATCAACCTATCCATGATGAGAACAACCTGAGTTTCTTTTAATTCCTGATATTTCAGTCAAAATGGCTGATGATTATAATTTTAGTAGTGATCTGTTCCATCCCTTAAAAGGGAGAGAGGGGGTGAGAAAGAGGAGGAGAGAAGGAGTGTTTTTGTTTATGTATGTTTGTATGTGTTTTATCTGGGTCATAAATAGATCCGGGACAGATTCATAAAGCGCAGTGCACCCAGCGAAGGTGCAGTAAATCTGTTTTATTTACTGGGTCCTAGGGTCCTAGGGTCTGACCTCTGACCTAACCACTAGAGGAATAGTGTGCTGCCTGCGTGGGATTTGCTTTCGCAGCTGTGTTGGTGTTCCTACATGTTCTGCCAGACATGTCTCAACTGTCCGTAGATAGACTCCTTACTTAGGGCTCAATTCAATCCATATTGCGGAAGTTCCACTGTATAGGGCGATTTAAATTCAACCATAATGTTTCCGCCTTTTGCTGGCAATGCATTCACAGTACACGCTGCGTATGCCGGCTCAACCAAAAGTTACCGTACAATTTAAATCGCACTATTACCGCAGAACGTCCGCGATACGGATTGAATCGAGCCCTGATGGTCGCAAAATTCTGGTAACTTTAGCTACCCTATAGACTCCATACTGCATCAGTGGTTGTATGGAGAACCCCTGATCAGTTCCTTTTCCCTGACAGATTGACAGTTGCACACACCTCTCACTCTGCTTCAGACTAGAGAATGTAAACACAGTCGGAATGCAAACAAACTCTCTCTCTCATTCTCACTTCTCCATTTCCTCTCAAGACCTTCTCTGGAGCTCGTTTCCTTAACGTCTCCATTTCAAAGGACTTTTCAAGTTCTCAGTCTGAGCTTTGACTAAATAATCAGAGTATTGATTAATTGAGTTTGCGATTAGAAAGAGTAATAGTTTCCGCATCAGAGTGTCTGTACTGTATTGACGGGCTTGCAGACAGACAGACGCACACACACACATATGCATACACACTCACACATATGCATACACACTCACACATGCACTCTTGCACGCTTTTTGGGGGATGGAAACCTATTCTCCACCCCGTCCCTCTCTCCTCTCCCCACCCCTCTCTCCTCTCCCAGTCCCTCTCTCCTCTCCCCATCCCTCTCTCCTCTCCCCACCCCTCTCTCCTCTCCCAGTCCCTCTCTCCTCTCCCCATCCCTCTCTCCTCTCCCCATCCCTCTCTGCACTCCCCACCCCTCTCTCCTCTCCCCGTCCCTCTCTCCTCTCCCACGTCCCTCTCTCCTCTCCCCATCCCTCTCTCCTCTCCCCATCCTCCTCTCCTCTCCTCTCCTCTCCTCTCCTCTCCTCTCCTCTCCTCTCCTCTCCTCTCCTCTCCTCTCCTCTCCTCTCCTCTCCTCTCCTCTCCTCTCCTCTCTTCTCCTCTCCTCTCCTCTCCTCTCCTCTCCTCTCCTCTCCTCTCCTCTCCTCTCCTCTCTTCTCCCCCACCCCTCTCTCCTCTCCCCAACACCTGCTTGTCGTACATCTCATTCCAAAATCATGGGCATTAATATGGAGTTGAGCTCGGAACGAGGGAGAGCTCGGTTGGTTGTTTTGGAAAGTTTGTTGTTTTAAAAGTGTATTGGAAAGTTTCTTAGTAGCTAGCTTTTTAGTTTGGATCCCGCAACGTAGTTGGCATCAGTTGCTGGGACTGCTACTCTATGTCCAGTGATCCTGCCGACCAAGGCCGGGTCTGAGGAGCTATTTACCGTAGCAGCTAGCTTAGCTGCTAGCTAGCTGCCTATCAAGCTAGCAAGGTTTCTTGAGGGCTTGAACGCAGCCTGTGAAGCGGCCATTGTGACTGGGACCGCGGATTGTCCTGGGTTTGTGGCTGTCTAGATCCCTGCTGTTTGTTGTTTTGTGATCTGTGATCTGCCCTTTCTGGAACTACGAGGAGTAACAACGTAACCTACGTTGCTAGCTACCATGTCAAAGACCAAAGCTGGTGGGAATACCGTTGAGGACCTCTGCTATCTATCTAATAGAACTCAAAGGGTTTTCTTTAATGGATGCTTCTCTAATGTCAAGCATGTAAAGTGTGGTGTACCACAGGGCAGCTCTTTAGGCCCTCTACCCTTTTCTATTTTTACCAATTACCTGCCGCTGGCATTAAACAAAGCATGTGTGTCTATGTATGCTGATGATTCAACCATATACACATCAGTAACCATAGCTAATGAAATCACTGAAACCCTTAACAAAGAGTTGCAGTCTGTTTTAGAATGGATGGCCAGTAATAAACTGGTCCTGAACATCTCTAAAACTAAGAGCATTGTATTTGGTACAAATCATTCCCTAAATTCTAGACCTCAGCTGAATCTGGTAATGAATGCTGAATAGAAGCAAGTCCCCCCTTTGCTGCTATAACAGCCTCCACTCTTCTGGGAAGTTTTTCCATCTGATGTTGGAAAATTGCTGCGTGGACTTGCTTCTATTCAGCATTAGTGAGGCATTAGTCAGGCACTGATGCTGGGCGATTAGGCCTGGCTCGCAGTCGGCGTTCCAATTCATTCCAAAGGTGTTTGCTTCGTGCGAGGTCCATACACGAAAGGGCCTTCCCCAAACTGTTGCCACAAAGTTGGAAGCATAGAATCTAGAATGTCATTATATGCTGTAGTGTTAAGATTTCCCTTCACTGGAACTAAGGGGCCTAGCCCGAACCATGAAAAACAGCCCCAGACCTATATAGTATGCATAAACTTACATTAGTGTATACCCCCACCACAGACTTGAGTGACTTGAATCACATCTTGGCTTCTTCAGAGCGGCATCTTCAGTCCAACTAAAATGCCATTATTAATCTCTTTGTGTCTAAACTAAGAGAATAACATCAGATTAATACTTTAGGTTGTGTAAGAGCATATTTGGACTTCAGGTAAAATAATATCCATTGTGTCTGAACACAAACCCTCACACACAAGGCCAAAAGAAAAAACGTAAATTCTCACCACATCTAAAAAATCGAGGGGTGAATGATTGTGTTGAAATCGCATTGAATTCTTTGCTTCTTTGCCACGTGTTAGGTTCAAACGATACCCACACCTACGCACATGTGCAGCGTCTATGGTATTATGGTGTAGCCTACCAAGGTGTGTTGATATTCACCAGGGACAAGAAAAACCCTTGACACATTCTAGCTGTGAATCTGGCTGCCATTTCCCTGCGTTTGTTGCCCCTGATTTAGGTGTCTTATCAACGATGGAGGTCTGAAATAGCACACACACTCACATACACACCATACACACCAAACACACACACACACACACACACACACACACACACACACACACACACACACACACACACACACACACACACACACACACACACACACACAGACACACACACACACACACACACACACACACACACACACACACACACACACACACACACACACACACACACACACACACACACACACACACACACACACACACACACACACACACACACACACACACACACAATCATCAGATCTTACCCCGTGTTGAGAGTCACAGAGCTGGTGGTATTGACTTCACAGAAACCTGATTGGACCAGGCCTTCCAATCATAACACGTTTAACCAATCACCTTGTCCAAAAGTGTTACGCGGTCTTTAGTTTGACCAGTACAGAGGCTTTCTGATGATTGGGGAAATACCCCACAGGTTGTCCCAACGCCATGCTTTGACAAAATCACCTCCAGAAGCATTGAATGCCTCTCTTTCAGACATTTAGGCCACACCAAACCATTCAGAAATAGGCTTGCACCTCGTACCACCCTCACAGAACACCTGCCATACAGAAGGAAGGAAGGAGGGTTTGCAGTTGCATCTGATCAGTTGTCTTTTTATATGCTGACCTCTGGCCTGCTCCAAATATGTTTAGTGTGATGAAGTATTTGTAACGTGTACGTTTTATGAAGAGTCCCTTGAAGATTAGGGAAATATTTTACAGGACAAAATACAATAAACATGTATATAAGCCGTCACCATATTCATCAGCATTCACTTGGATTCTGGATACAAATGACACAATCACACCACTGTCAAAAGTCTTTAAAGAATGGATTTTTTATTTTCTATTTGTATGAATAAAACAAATAGTTTGTAGTGAGGGAGGGTAGGGTGTGGGTAGGTAATGAGGAAATGGAGGGATTGTGTGCCGAGTGTGAAGATGAGGGTGGTAAAGCTTTATTGCCTGCAGTGGTTGTAGCAGCACTTCCTGGTTAATGATGTATGAAAGCTCTTTGATCGCCTAGTGAGCCCAAGGCCCGGATTACGTCCCAACAGAAAGTGGAAAAATGTGTTGTGGCCTGCAAATTACTTGATAATTATCAAAAAGGTTTTGTGGAGCAGTTATTCAGGAAAAATACTTAGTTGACTCAGAGTAATGATGTCACTTAAAATGGCTCATATGATCTTTGAGTTATATGACTTTCCATTTTGGTGTTAGTGTTGAGATACTATGAAGTAAATTTTGCGACAGCCAGCATGAAAAGTTAATTTTCTTGGGCGTGCTATTATCAATTGACCTTTCAATCTCTGAGTTGGTGTGGTTGACAAAATAATTTGTTATCGATAGCATTGCCCTTCAGCTGCCGTCAACTTGCATCCACCCGTTCAATCTGCTTCTGTTTTAGACAAAACAGAAAACTATTTTTGAATATTTCCATAACCTTGCCATTGAAATATCTGATGCCATGTGTGGTGCTTTAAATTGCCTTCATTAAAGGCCAGGTCCCTCTTCTCTGCTGGCCTGTAAAATAAATCTAGCCACATGAAACGGCATGAGAACCCCCAAAACATTTTGCCTCACTATAGAGGCTTACGTCCACTAATCACATATTACCCAGACTGCCCTCTGTCTGATTCACATGATGTCATCACCATAGATATCCTATTATTTCAGTCAGTGATTCTATATATAATTCTATGGTCATCACCAAACAAGTTCAATTACGTTGTTGTGAAGCGTGCATAATTCAGGTATGTAGTGTCACTTGTTTTGTATTAGTATTGGTTTTGTATTTATAGAAATGTAATCACATGACTTGAAATTAATTAATTAATTAGCCTCTCACTTGCCACAGACACATTTGCACTTCAAACCGCCAAGATATAGGACTCAAACTGCTGAACTGATATTTCTATTAGTAAATATGACGTATATACCCTGAGGCAACTCTCTTTCATTTGAACAACACTGCCAACTGCCAAAGCCCAGAGAAAGTAATAGAAACCATGAAACATGTGCCATTAAAATGGACTCAAAGATCTGGCAATGTTTCAGCTCCATTATTATTTATTTATTTATTTTTAATTCTTCAAATGCTTTGCAGATGTTTCACATACTTTGTGTTTTGGGACCAAGAAAGAATAGTAGTACCTAGTTGTTGTTTTTTCTTATTTTGCTCCCACTGAAAAGAATGCTGTAGTTTTCAAAGAAAGCCTGTTTCAGTTTATTTTCAGGTGCAAGACTCTGAAATCTGAAATACCCGCGTAACATTTGTTAACGTGAGATCGAATTTGTATGGATTTGTGTAAGCAGCTGGGTATTTTAGAAATGGTATGTATGTGTGCTACCTGAACCCACATTTTTAGGATGCTGGTCTGGGACCATGGATTTACTGTAACTTCTCAGTGTATTACCTATGTTAGTCTTAACCAAAAACTTCAAGACTGATCAGAGCCATTGATAGGACTGGAGGTTTTGTCCCACTCCCTGTTGTGTGCAGTAAGAGAAAACAGTAGAGAGGGTCTTCATGAATAAATAATATTGTCCAAAAAGAATGCTTATTGTCATTTCCGGTTTCAGAATGTTTTGGTATGTTGTGCTCTATTTTACATGACCCAGTCCTGCCACAGTGGCACACTGTCTGTTGGTGCTACTGACAGAGTGACGAGCTCCTGTGTCACGGCCCTGCCCTGCCATCTGAAAGTCATCCTGTGTGTTGGTAACTACAGTGTGGCGATCAGACCTGGGTTTAAATACTATTCAAAAATCCCTTCAAATACTTTATGTGTGCCTGGATGAGCTTGCTTGTTGCAATAGAACCAATACAAAAGTCATAAATGTACAAACCCCACCCACCGGGCACTCCAGGTAGGCTAAAGCTCAAAACACTCAAGTATTAGAAAGCTTTTCAGTCGTATTTGAACCCAGGTCTTGATGCTGATGAAGTCCAGTTGGTCTCTCTGTTCTTTAGTAAATTACAGTGCAGCTCTCACCACATTAATGCTCAGACAGACACCACAACAATCCCAACCAGCATATTTATACACAGCTTATTGTTGTCTTTATAAAGAGAGGCCACGTTTGCAATGGTGCTTTTGAACTTCTTAAACTGCTTTTAACGGAACAAAGTGAGGTGGATATTAAGTACTACACGTGTGGTTTTATGGTTACTTGCCGTTACAGTAGTTGGCGTGCTACATTAAGTTCTGCCAGATGTAATATACTCATGACCTCTGTGTAGATAGCTGGCTAATGATAGCAATAAACAGTAACAGGTGCTCAACAATATACTTTTGTTTTGTGGAGATATTGACCCCAAACATTATATATATGATATTTGGCTATCTATTTGAAAGAAAGGTTTCCTGGTGTGGGGTTTCTGCTCACACACACACATACGTACTCACGCATGCACGCACACACATCAAAGGGGTTACACTTCGGTTCCTTATGCTAATAATGTAATACGTTCAGGATGTGGCCTCAAAACGGACTCCACAACAGTCAATTGGTTGGTGACTGTATCTATGCGTGTCCTATGAAATGACGTTTATGATGAAAATAATGAGGCTGATTGACACATCATGTCTGAAGTGGTCACAGTAAAAGTTGAACTGTTCACGTGTGTGTGTGTGTGTGTGTGTAAATGATTGTCTATGTGAGTTTGACTGTTACGTGTCACTAACCAACTGAGCCTTAGTCATCAGGTTCCCCAAACTGAGCGTGTGTGTTTGTTTGTTACACTGTGTTTTGTTTTTATAATTTTTTTAATTTAACCTTTATTTAACTAGGCAAGTCAGTTAAGAACACATTCTTATTTACAATGCCTACTGGGGAACAGTGGGTTAAATGCCTTGTTCAGGGGCAGAACGACAGATTTTTACCTTGTCAGCTCTAACCACTAGGCTACCTGCCCCCCTGCCGCCCCCTGTTTGAGAGAGGGTGAGAGAGGGTGAGAGAGGGTGAGAGAGAGAGGGAGAGGGGGCCTGCTCTCTCAGTCTTAGTCCGTTCCTATGCATTGTACCTGTGGATGTGGGAGCATGCCATGTAGAGTAGTGGTGGTGGCCTGTATTTGCATTGCATCTGTGGGCGTATCATGGTAACAATAGCAGCAGCGTTACGTGGCCTGGTAGAGATGGACGTACGTGCGTCTGTTTGGTAAATGAGGTCTAATTAACCGGAGTGAAGCAGCTGTCTGGACTTTATAGGACTGGAGGTGGAGAAGGTCTTGATCCTGGTGGGATGTGAACGGAAACCCTGACTGCAAGGTGCACCGCGGCTTTACAGGAGGCTAATCCACAGGCCATAAAAAGAGAGAGAGAGAGAGAGAGAGAGAGAGAGAGAGAGAGAGAGAGAGAGAGAGAGAGAGAGAGAGAGAGAGAGAGAGAGAGAGAGAGAGAGAGAGAGAGAGAAACAAGGAAAGCTCTTTTTCATCCTCCTCTTCTGACTTCCTGTATGAACTCCCCTGGTTTGATCTGCAGCTTCCTAGCAGACAGACAGACAGACAGACAGACAGGCAGGCAGGCAGGCAGGCAGGCAGGCAGGCAGGCAGGCAGGCAGGCAGGCAGGCAAGACAGATACACGGTACATGATACATAGAGCGGCAGTATGAAAAAGTATAGAAATACAAGATATCTGGAGTGCAAAAAAGCTATAAAAAGACATTGCATAGTATGGGTGGTTGGCTGAATATGTACACTATACATTGGTGGATGTTGGATGGTTAACTATACTATACAGGTCGATCGCAGAGAAACACTTCAATAGCTAAAAATGCATATGATATGAGCGAGGGTAATAATAGTTTACTTAATAGACAGACTGGTTAAATGAACAGGTAAGTGAATATTTTGCATGGTTAAATTAGCTGTACAGGTAAATATACAGTTATATTTACAGGGAAGTGAATACTTGCATGGTTACATTAACTGTACAGGTAAATGACAGGAAGATATACTTAAATAGCTAAATGTGTGTATGATATCATTTGGGGTAATAATAGTAATTCCCTTAAAATACAGTCCTTAGTGCGCAGGGTTTAATTACAGATAAAAGCACGTATTGCACATTCGATATGCTAAAAGCAATGAGAAAAGATACAACTGACAGGATACTAATATGCATTCCTGAGTGAATGACTACGTAAGTTAAGTCCAAGAATTACTTGCAATATTGCACGTGATATGATATAACAACTGTACATGTATGTATATACAGACCTGAATGAATAAATAAAATAAAGTTACTCACGGATGGATGCATAATTGTTAAACTGCACATTTCCTTCTTTTGTACAGCAAAATAATCCTGCAGCAACAGGATTTGAACGTTTAGTCCATAACTTTGCTTGATCGATTGTTAGACTATTAGCTGACCAAAAGTAGGATACATGGAAAGTGCAATTCTGTTAATATAACCGTGTGTTAATGTGAGTTATCAGTGAATTTATGTAAATTAATCTGCATTTCCTGTGGTGCAGTAAAATTCTCAGCAACAAAAGAGTGATCAAATGAAGATCCTATTTGTAACCACAGAGCTAGGATTAGGGTTAGGATTAGGGTTTGGATTAGGGTTAGGGTTGAGCTGGGATGTGGACATGAAGCTAGGGTTAATCCTAACCATAGACATAACCCTTACCCTAGCTTCATGTCCACACCCCGGCTCAACCCTAACCATAGCCATAACTCTAACCCTAAACTTGTGCAGAGGAAACCCTGTCAGTATCTGCTTGGCTGTAGCCCACGACCCTTTTTGCCTGTGTGGACTTTAGGACCTTCAGTACAGATACAGTACTGTACACTAGTGTTAGTACTCACATCCATCACTCCCCACTAACATTCAGTCTCCACATCTGTATGACTTCTGGTTTCAGGGCAGTCTTTCTCTACCTCACAGTCGAAAAAATGCTTTGCAATAGCTATGGAAGTCATCTGAGTGCTGCTGTACCATCTAGCAATGTTAATAAGCTGCAGAGTGGTGGCTTGAGTCCTTTTGTTCTCCTGCTGCACTGAGATGGTCTCGGCAGAATTTGATGGTTGATTGAACATGAAAACACTCAGCCGCATCCCACAAGGAAGCCGTGCAAGTGTCTGGTTTCCCTTTCCTGGTGCTCTGAGAAGTGGACGACGGGACCACCTTCTCTTCAGCTGTAGCGATGGTGATGCTATGGACGCATGCAGGGAGTTGAGAACATAAGAAATTACTTTTGGCTGTGTTGTTTGGTAACAGTAACTGATGCCCACCCGTCTCTCTCTCTCTCTCTCTCTCTCTCTCTCTCTCTCTCTCTCTCTCTCTCTCTCTCTCTCTCTCTCTCTCTCTCTCTCTCTCTCTCTCTCTCTCTCTCTCTCTCTCTCTCTCTCTCTCTCTCTCTCTCTCTCTCTCTCTCTCTCTCTCTCTCTCTCTCTCTCTCTCTCTCTCACTCTCTCTCAGGGCATCATTCACACCCAGGTTAATGAGAGTTTACTAAATCCGCTCTGTTTGTTTAGTGTTTCATAATTGTGTAATTGCTTACAGGCAGCCATTCGTTCCCTTGTTGTTCTTCATGGAGAACGGCTGGTACTGTAGCTCTAGGGGTACTTATGTTTCCTCTATTGTACAGGTGAGGGATGAGGACCATGGCTCACACCACTTCTGCTTTCCAGAAGTGGTGTGAGCCTGCTTTTCAGGACCCCAAAATAATTTTGGGAAAAGTGATGTTTCCTCTTTCCATAAAGCCACTTGCCATTTTCCCTGCTTTTCCATGCTCTGATCATGTCTGAGAGAGAGAGAGAGAGAGAGAGAGAGAGAGAGAGGGTGAACAGGGACCTCTCCTTTAATCAGTTCAGTCGGGTTGTTAGGTTTTGGCAAAGGCTCTGGCATGATGGAAGACCGATCGTGCCTCTCAGCTTTCCTTCCACTGAAGACACTGTTCTGCTATAAGACCAGCTGTTGGAGAAATATTCAGACGCCCCAGCGATGACCTCCAATTATGAAAATGAGGTATTCATAGATTTAAATTGCACCCAAATGGCTATAATGCAGATGCACAAGAAAAACTGTTAGATTTTTTTCTGTTGAAATCATTAGAGTTGTTTTAAAAACCTGTTAGTGTGTGTGTGTGTGTGTGTGTGTGTGTGTGTGTGTGTGTGTGTGTGTGTGTGTGTGTGTGTGTGTGTGTGTGTGTGTGTGTGTGTGTGTGTGTGTGTGTGTGTGTGTGTGTGTGTGTGTGTGTGTGTGTGTGTGTGTGTGTGTGTGTGTGTGTGTGTGTGTGTGTGTGTGTGTGTGTGTGTGTTCGTTTACGTGTTCACATACTTGTACGTACTTGTATGTCTGGGATATATGGCTAAGAGGGGTGGGTGGATATTATTATGCAGTTTGAAACAGCAAGCTGGACCCTGAATAAGAGGTAGATTGATATTACTATTCAGACCCATTGCCCCTATGTGACTAAGAGCTGTAATCAAACTCCATCCAGAGCCAAATGAACTCAGCAATCAAGAGCGTGAACAAGGCCTGTGTGGACAGAGAGGAGAGTACGAACTGGATTCCACCTGCTCCATGCAGTATTTAGAGTACTGAAGCACATAGAGGCTACATCACTGAAGAGCTGAGCTGTTTGCTGGGGTAGTGGAGGTCGTTCATGCTTTGTTGGTCCCCCGAGGTAATACCTAGGGGTGAATATCACAACAGAGAGCTGGATTGGATTTATAGATTTACAGACCCCCCCCCCCCCCCCCCGCCATCACTACCCCGTTAGCCTCCCAGTCCTGTGCATTTCTTAAGGCTTTATCATTAAGGCTTCATTGTGGATATAGCCACAGCTGATCCTTCTCTGGAGAGTGGTTCCATAACACAAGACCATATCGCTGGGCTTGTCCTGAATAACATGGCTATGAAGTTAGCTACCGCTTTGTCTGAAGACCATGGATGGTTCAGGTTCAGTCATTGAGTGTGTCCCAAATGGCACCCCTATCACGGTAAGGCTCTGGTCAAAAGTAGTGCAAAGTTGATTCAGGTTTGTGTAGGTAACATGTCGGATCACAATGTTGAAGCTCTGATTAAAAACTACTGATACAAAAAGACATTAGGAAAAAAAACGATTAAGATATCTGGGAAAATGCTCCCTCTATTCTCCACCATTCTCCTCTTTCATCTCTTTTTCTCAATGTCTCTCTGTATAATGCTGCTTGTCTGAGCTCAAGACCCAAGAATGTTCTGGGTTGGACAGCAGCATTGCATTGCATTCCTCTTCAGGGGCTCCATTCCTCTTCCCGTCAGTGATGGCTGGATTGGGTTTCCAAGCGCAAATTAATTTAATCATGGGCGGTGCATTGCTTCTTCAGCATGTGTTTCTGCAATCAATACACTCATTAGCAAGCTGTCAAGCCCAGAGTAATGGGAGGAATAAACATTTTTCATGTCCAATCTACTGTTAGCATTTCAAATATTTATTCTGTCGAACTCCCATGACTTGTAAGCAGCTCCGTGAGCTATAACGTTTCTAGTCACACCAGCGATTCCCTGCAAAATCATTCCATAGCATTAGGAATGTCCCCCCTGGTTGGACTTTGTTTAATCAGAACTAGGCATGAATGACTGTATGTGTGGACCAAACATGGTCTCCTGTCGAGTATAAATTCAGTACCCATGAATTCATCCACGGATACAAAATCAAACAGGATTTTAAACTGTTTTTACAGTCCTTTATATTGCTCTTTATAACACGACTGCTCACATTTTCTTGTCTATCAGTCAGAGTCTCTGACCCGGGCTGTTCTAGCTTGGCCTCCACTCCTCCTGCTCTGGCTCTATCTCGGTCTTGGCCCACTTTGGGCCCGGGAAGCAAGCCACCTTGAAATAAAGCTGAATGTGTTTTTTAGCCTCTGAAGATTTAAACATCGGGCCAAACGGTCCCGGTTCCCACACCAAATCAGTCATGTTAACACTGAGCAGAGATTCAGACATTTTTAAGTTAGCACAAAGTTTATTCTTATTTCATGACGAAGAGAGAGAGAGAGAGAGAGAGAGAGAGAGAGAGAGAGAGAGAGAGAGAGAGAGAGAGAGAGAGAGAGAGAGAGAGAGAGAGAGAGAGAATAAGGAAATGCTTGCATTGAAGAGAATAAGGAAATGGGAACTAAATAAGAAATGGGGATTGATGGGTTGAAGTACAGTAATGAACTCTTATTCACTAAGGCCTAGATTTAATCCCTAGCGTGGAAATTTAAAAGCACTGTTCCTGCATTCGCATAGACTGCATTCACGGTAAACGCTGCATGTCGGATCTTGCGCTACAGATTGAATCTAGCCATAATATTGCTCTATTCAAAACCTGTAGTGGTATTTCACGCCTGAATAATGTGTGTGTAGTGTACTGTGTCCACTAGCCTTCTGACGGGCAGTATCAGTTCAGGATGTCTACAGCAAAGATTTTCACCCACCCTCATGTATTTGGATTTCCCCTATTACTTAATACCTGTTAATAAACCATTTGTGCCGCTCAGCTTGGGTAATACGTTATACTCTGACACACGGTTGAGTAACCGTACAGAGTGTCTTCTCCCTCCCTCTCCTCGGGTGAAAAACGAAATATTTGGCGGACAGCCATAGACAACACTGGTGTCATTATCTATAGGATGCCTCACTGAGTCAGCTCTCAAACAGGGGAGTTCAGTCTGACAATATTTCACTATCCTGTTGACCAGACATGTATTGGATGGCCAGCCTTGTAAAAAATGTGTCAAATATTTGTCATTCAAAACTCTAATAACTGAATGGTAATTGTGCCTCTACACCTGCAGGGTTCAACAACTTATTATTTTATTTTCCATACAGAGGTCTATCATAATTCACAAACCTTGAACTTATGGGTCCTGGTTAAAAGTAGTGCACTACATAGGGAATATGGTGCCATTTGGGATGCATACCGTGTCTCTCCGTTCACTGGGAAACAGTATCAGACAACAGATATCACATGACCAGGGAGTCATCCCGCCCTAATCCCACTGTCATAGCTAATTGGCCAGTCAGGGATTGATTGATCTACTGTGGCCTCAGACCTAACATGGCCTCTGTTGCTCTGCAAATACACAACTGCCTCCTGGACCTCACCATGGAGGGGCAACCAGCCAGCACCTCTTTGATAACACATTCCAAAAAAGACAAGAACGTTATGTTTTCCAGACCTCTCTTTATGTATCACTATTTTTTCACTTTCTTTTCTTTTTCTTACTTTGCCATCTATCCACCTCACGTCTCTTATCATCACCATTGTTTGTGCAACCGAGGCAGCTCTAGACGGTGGGTTTGTTCACCTGTGGGAAGGTAGAGGCAGGCAGGTCTGGAGGAATGCTACGTTACTCACAGAAACAAGGGCCAATCTCCACAGTCTCAAAGTAAGAGTGCTGATCCAGTTTACCTGATTCATTGTGCTTTATAAGGCTAAACTGATCCTAGATCAGATGTCCAGTAGAGGGCGATGGTACTGAAACTTCAAAGTCACAGTCTGACTGATCTCCCTCATGCAGCTCTCTCTCTCCAACACACAAATCACATCCCGTATCTGTCCTGTAAATGTTTAGCGGATATGCAGCTGCATTAGTTTTAGGGGAGAGATGTATGTTTTATCAAAAGGCAACTTAGATTAAATGGTGCAGCACTCAACCAGTTGCTCATTTCTAATGAGAGCCAGGGGAGACACGGGAGGAACTGAATGTTTGTAGAATGCCTTCTCTGAATTCTATTAATCATGTTCTGAGGATGACCCCCATCGTCAGATTCAGCGCAGTAAAGAGACTAATAATATGAGTTCACATCTCCGTCTCTGAGCAGCTCATCCATCTGTGTGTTTTCTTTAGTGGAGGAAGTGGATGTACATCTGTGTGAAATATGGTTCCAGTGGAGTAGAGACGCGAGATACGGTATGTCGCAGGATGGAGAGAGAGAGACAGAGATAGACAGAGAGGGAGTGGGAAAGTGTGTGAGAGAGAGTTGAGAAGTGACCAGCTGCCTAAGTAAGAGCAGGCTAGGAACACTGGCACAGAGATCACCAAAGACATCCGTCATAAATAGAAAAATCTGCCACTTTCGTTTATTACAGCTTTCTTTTTCCACCCCATC
>CM042416.1:19740219-19752719 GCA_023634145.1 Thymallus thymallus
TCACTCTACTCTGCTCCATACAAAAGCCACATGAAGGGTCTGCTTCTAATCTGGCATTTCTGGGGTCTCGATTTGTTTTGCTTGTCCAGAGACCCACAAAACTCTTCCCGTACCCAAGACCCACTCAGTGCAGATTCAATTAGATAACTGAATAAAAACGCTGAAGAATTGAAATTGGACATGGTGTTTGGAAGGCTACAGTACAGCTACAGTACAGTCACACGGACTGCATAGTGAAGGAGGGAATGCCAGAGAGAGGGGGAGAGAAAGAGAAAAAGAGAGGAAGGGGGGTAATAGATCTGAGGACTTGCTAATCACTACTAGAGGTCTAAGCTTTCTTGTCCATTTCACAGAGTCAACAGTATTCCCATGGCCTGCTTCCCACCTCCCTGTGATACAATATACTGTTATGTCACACACGGGTGTGATATGCATTAGAAAGAAGCGGAACACAATGCTCTGTCTTTCCAGGATGAGTCACAGCCAGGTAAAGCCTTGTGAAGCTTTGCTTGACCACATCATGTGCTGCTGGTGTAATGGTGTAAGCCAATGCCCTCAATGACCTGGCTTTCGTCTGGAGCTTAGTAAAACGCTCCAGGGCGGATCAGACCCAAATAAACACACCTAGAACAGACCCAGCTATTGGCTCATTCTCTGTCGGATCCCATCCCGCAACACACTGACTCTGTGTGAGATCAGATCATGGTACAACCGTATAAAATACAAACTACTTCACAGTTGATTTACTTAACTCTCCTTAATGCTTTTCATTCAAGGCAACCGTGGGATATGATACAATAACAATGTTTTTCATATAATTACTCGTCGCCATGTCTTTAACAGGTTTACTAGTATCAAAGGCCGTCTCTCTCATGATCCAAGCCAGGATTAGGGTTCTGAATGGTTCAAAGAACATTGATTCCTTCAACAAGAAACAATAAGAAAAAAAAGAGAAAGTGATTTGAGTCAGACTGTGATGGAGGAGTAACAATAACAAGTGTTTAAATTCCTTGGACGTTGTCCTCTAATAACAGAGCTTGTATTATTACTATGCTCTTCTGAAGGGATATTAGACGGAGCACGATTCAGGTGCCTTTGATTACAACCAGTCCAGTACCAGATAGTCATTAGAGTTATTGGATTGCATTGGAAGGCCTCTCTCTCTCTCTCTATCTCTCTCTCTCTCTCTCTCTCTCTCTCTCTCTCTCTCTCTCTCTCTCTCTCTCTCTCTCTCTCTCTCTCTCTCTCTCTCGTGCTCTCTCTCTCTCTCTCTCTCTCTCTCTCTCTCTCTCTCTCTCACTAAGGTATGTTGTTGTCGTTCTCTGTCTCTCTCACTCTCTCTATCATTGTTGCTCTCTCTCTATCATGGCTCTAACATACAGGTGTAGGTTCCATATTCACTGACCAGTCAACGTCCTTTCGTGGTGATCAACATATCACAAACATGTTCATACTACTTTATTGAATTACCTTGCAAAGCATATTTCGGTGTTATAGGGGTTTTGTGGGGGGTGGGTGGAGGGGGAGACACAAACAAACAATGACAAGATACTGAGTGACCCATAATAACTAGAGCATCGTGTTTTTGAAGTGGAGATCAATCTAGACTCTCTCTCTCTCTCTCTCTCTCTCACTCTCATTCTCTCTCTCTCTCTCTCTTTCCTTTTCTTTCTCTCTCTCCTCCACTCTCTTCTTTTCTCTTTTTCCCTTACGCATGCACACGCACACACACACACGCACACACACATGCACACACTCCTCTTCCATCTGTGGAAATACCTCCTCCCAGCCCATCTATCAACCAGCCTCTCTGGCCTCGTGCAGGGCCCTCATTAGGTTAACTTCTTATCTGGGCGTGAGCTGGGCTAGCCGTACACACACATACACGCACATAAACACACACATGCATGCACACACATCCCTGTTATTGAATTTACCCTTTTATTTCTACTGCCTCTGCATCTCTCTGTCCAGATGGCCAGCAGCGCTGCGCTCACAGGTCTGTACTCCCTGCTTCCATATACAGTATAATAGAATTCTCCTTGTTTGTGACATCATCTCCCGTTAGTTAGGATGTGTTCCAAATGGCACCTTGTTCTCTATATAGTGCACTACTTTTGACCATAGGGCTCTAGTCAAAAGTAGTGTACTATAAAGGGAATAGGTTGCATTTGGGACGCACATTCAGATCCACTGGAGATGTGTAGGGCTCCCCAGTGAGGGGACCAACTATAATACTGTGAATGGAATCATGTTGTTATTTAGAACATTCTGGGGAATACACTGACTCACATCCCATATGGTTTGTGTCCATGTAAGCAATAACAAAGGATTTAGTGTAGTGATTTTTCAGTGTCTAACAAGGAAAGAGGGGAAACTGGAACCAAAACTGAACAGTTACAGTAGAGTTCTCACTTGTGTCCCATGCCATGCCCCTGTACTATCTGTGAGAGCCATAGAAGACAGTTATTATTGAGTGTGTAGCACCGTTCTCTATGTTAATCTTATCAGCGTCCAGACTACCTCCCGCAGCCAAACATCTGTGTGCTGACAAAGAGCGACAGGTCCGTAGAAAATTGGTGAAGCGCACGGAAAACACACACATACAGACTCACGCACGCACACACACAGACGCATGTGCGCACACAACTATGCATGCACACACACACACACACACACACACACACACACACACACACACACACACACACACACACACACACACACACACACACACACACACACACACACACACACACACACACACAGCTGACCTGTGATACATCTCAGGAGCTGCAGTGGCACTTACAGCAGTGGGTCATTATACTATACAGTACAACAGGGTCAGTTATTGGCAATCGTCATGCTCATGGATTCCTGCTTTCAGACTAACTGCTTTTTAACCACACACACCCAGTGCTCACCCATAAAAAGCTTGGAAAAAAAGGACAAATAATAACAAAATCCAAATATAAGGCTGTCGTTTATTTAAAATTCTAATCTCATGCTGTATCCTGTGAGAGTGAAATTAGTTTAGTACAGAGTAAAACCCAAACCCTAGGTTATCACATTTTTCCAGGACACACATGAAATTGTTTTAGACGGTGCTGTTGTTCCAGTTGGCAGCTGTAGCTGGAGTTTAATGTTATTAGATGGACCTCTTATGTTTTCTTCTTCAACTGATACTTTATTTTATGAATCTTGTATATTTACATTGGAACCGTTTCCCACTATTTGTGATGACAGAAAACACCTGTTGTGCGTCCACTTGGCTAAACCCCGTTCCAACACTAAGATTTTCCTTGGTACGATCTTGTTATTAAGTCAAAGACATTATGAAAGTGAGGTCGTAAGAGTGACTTTTAAAACCTCCCACTATCTGTGGGTGATTTGTAAGACATGCTACGAATACAATCACACACTCAAACCGCAAACTAAAAATGTATTTAACTGACACAAAGAAAATACGTTGTGTAAGAGAATTCCACCAACATGGAGCCCATATTTACACACACACACACGCACGCACACACGCACGCACGCACACACGCACACACAGGTCCAGGTACCATTTATTTATGACTGGGTTAGTTCACTGAGAAGCCCATGCAGCCCAGGCAGCAGGTTTGTGTTTGAGCAGATGGAGGAGTCTTGGCCGTGGCTCCCAGGGGATGAAATCTACTCTGCCATGGAGCCTGCTCCGTGTTTAGCTTGGAGCTTTATTTGATGTTGATGTTGGCCGGGCCAGAGGACCTTTTGTTTAAAGGCTATTTTTAAGGGAAGAACAGAGAGGTTGGCCATTCTGGGATTTCTTTAACAGCAAACTAAACCTTAGCTAGCCTGGTGCCTAGTAGAGTCCTGAGGAAAGGTAGAACCAGCGGCGACCGTGAACCGACCGACTGACCGAGGTCTGGATATGTAGAGAGTTCTCGAGGGTTCTAGAGAGTTGTAGAAGGTTCTCATAGTTCTCCCACTTCATTAACATACCACTGAACACAGACAGAACACATAACTCTGACTAAGGTTCCCAGATATGATTAATGAGTAGGAGCAATAGAACCATGGAGCTTTAGAACTGTAGAACTAGCTTTAGAATCTTAGAAGATCTAGGACTATGCCAGAAGAACAACACATTAAATAGTTTTTGTTGATATCATGCAGAACTGGGTCGAATACATATTTCAAATGTTTGAAATAATGTAGGTGACCTTGATTTACAGAGTGAGTCACAATGAAGCCAATTGAATATTCTAAAAGTATGATGTCCGTATGCTAAATCAAGTGCACCTCAAGTATTTCAAATATTTGAAAAATGGATTTGACACAGAGCTGATATCAGGTGACATGCTAAAGATTCTCCTACACCTGAGAGTCAAGTGAGGTCATGGTCAAGGCCACCTCACTCTAAGAAGACACGGATCTGTGTCTCTGGCAGTAACATCTGAACATTAAACTGCCTCATGAAGACACATACAGTAATCATGTTTAACACAACAATAGGACAATACGTACAGTATAGTCACCAAGGCTTCAGATAGTATCACAGTTAGGTGTGTGTGAATGTGTACTGACCTTGTCATAAACCCTAGAAAAAAAGTCATATTTCATTTATTTTGACAAAATGTTGTTGTTTTTTTTGGCGGGGGGGTGGGGCTTTTTCAGCATACAAGGCTTAGACGCATGACATCATTGGCAGAGTGCCCATGCAGTGCCGCGTGGGTAAAGCACGGGAGGAGGAGAACGACGAGCACCTGAGCGCTGTTTAAAGATGACTCATGGCAAAACAAACTGAGGGTCCAATGGCCCCTGACTGGGTCTGGCAGCTATAAGCCTACTACACCAGGCTCCAAGTATGTGGCGTAAAACAGCAGCGACACGGAGAGAGAAATGTGAAGAAAGACTGGAGAAGAGACGGCAGCTCCCCTGTCCTGTCTCGGCCTGGTTGATCGTTCTGCCCAGTTGGTCAGGTTGCCCAGGGCGTAGCCGAGACAGGCAGGCAGACGAACAGGCAGGCAGGTGGATGGACATGCAGGCAACTAGGACAGACAGACAATGTGGTCACTACCTCACTGACAGAGGGTAATGACAGATGGCGCCGACAGACACAGTCGCCCTGTTTCTTGCTCCTTGCCAACTTTTTAGCATTACATTTTTACATTACATTATTTGCTCAGAACGTTTCTTGTATTATTACCTATAGCTGAAAATAACTTTTGGACATTAGATCGACGGCCACTCACCAGAAAATTCAAGCAGAAATGTGACTTCCCTGACATGGATTCTTTGTTTGAACTTCCCGAGGGAGCTCTATTCTTCTCTGGGGCTGCACCAAAACACTGACACAGAGGAAGAGGAAGAAGAAGTGGGGCACTAGTCAGACTCAGGCGGCGTGCATACCATCCACCGCTTCTGAGTATATTACTCGCTAAAGTTCAGTCCCTAGACAATAAAGTAGATGAGCTCATCATGGACTGTGACATACTCTATTTTACGGAATCATGGCTCTCTCCGGATATATTGTCCTCGTCCGTTCAGCCAACAAGATTTTCTGTCGATTGGGCGGACAGGAAGAGGGAACTTTCCGGAATAAAGATGGGCAGAAGGGTTTGTTTCCTGATTAAAAACTCATGGAGTGTTTGTGGTAACGTACAGGAACTCAAGTCCTTTTATTCTCCCGATCTGGAATACCTCACCATCAAATGCCGACGCATTACCTCCCGAGATAATTGTCTTTGTTCATTGTCACTGTTGTGTATATTCCCGGTCAACCCAACGCATCATCTGGGGCACGCTGCCTGCCCTCCAGGACATCTACATCACCCGGTGTCACAGGAAGGCCAAGAATATCAACAAGGACGTCAGCCACCCGAGCCACGGCCTGTTCAACACCCTACCAGCTAGAAGGAGGACACAGTACAAGTGCATCAAAGAAGGAACCAAATGACTGATTAACAGCCCAAAAATGTCTTCAGCATTGAAGGTCACCAAGAACACAGTGGCCTTCATCATTCTTAAATGGAAGAATTTTAGAACCACCAAGAATCTTCCTAGAGATGAAAACCTTCCAATAGGACAACGACCCTGAGCACACAGCCAAAACAACGCAGGAGTGGCTTTGGGACAAGTCTCTAAATGTCCTTGAGTGGCCCAGCCAGAGCCTGGATATCTCTGGAGAGACCTGAAAATAGCTGTGCAGTAACGCTCCCCATCCAACCTGACAGAGCTTGAGAGGATCTGCAGAGAAGAATGGGAGAAACTCCCCAAATACAGGTGTGCCAAGCTTGTAGCATCATACCCAATAAGACTCGAGGCTGTAATCGCTACCAAAGGTGCTTCAACAAAGTACTGAGTAAAGGGTCTGAATACTTACTGTATGTAAATGTGATATTTCATTTTTTTTTATATATATTTGCAAAAATATCTAAAAACCTGTTTTTGCTTTGTCATTATGGGGTATTGTGTGTAGATTGATGAGGGGGGAAAAACAATTTAATCAATTTTAGAATAAGGCTGTAACGTAACAAAATCAGGAAAAAGTGAAGGGGTCTGAATACATTCTTGTCCTCTCTGAAGAGCATCATAAGTACAGTGTTCAGCGTGTCTCGACCATGGGGCTGCTGTTTACAAGGACTCTGAAATTAGTAACAAACCACAGCCCCTTTCTCGCCTGCATGGTCATTTGTATTTATAATTTATTTCATGCTAGCCATAAACATTTCAGAGAGTGCTTGTGGTTTTCACGCCCATCTTGGTAAGAAAGAGACACCTGCCCAGCATCTGCTGGGAGCATGGCTGGGATGCCATGAATTGTCTTTCAGGGTGTGGCGTACTGAGGGTGTGTGTTTGGGTTTCTGGTCTAGTTGCTGGTCTAGCCAAGGTTGTGGGTTCACGGGTTCAAACTAGTACAAAGTACACGCTTTGGATAAAAGCTTATATTACATGTACTCTAATGCTTAAAGACAAGGATGTCCTCTGTCTTTGCTTCTCTTGTACTTCTCTGTGGGTCTGAAGCCCAGTGTGGCACGGCTCGACAGGATTCTGAACTGTGGAGAGAGAGACATGCCTGCGTGTGTGTGTGTCTCTCGGCTGGGACGGAACATGTTTGGTCATAGAGCCTGTGGTTGAGTTGTCTGCCAAACAAAACACAGAGGTGTATCTGCTTTCATCAAAAAACTGGCAGCACTTTGGTGTAGGTTGGGTTTAGTTTGCACTAAAACATTCTATGTTTTCATATGGTGGAAAACAATGGACAGAGATGGACAGTTATGGGCTCTGTTGTGTTCTGTTATAGACCACATGGAGAATTCAAAAAATCTTGAATATGAAAAAGGCTTGCTCAAGTGCCAAAGTTCTGTATTTTGACATATCCCTCTGTCAAGCTTGTGTCACTTCTAGGAAGTTTTGAACCCACTTGAGCCCCAAATCTGTAAAGACCTAGTTTTGTTGCTTTGACAAAGTAATTTATGAAGACTATTATTTATTTCATGTGATTGATTAGTGATACTGTCCCCCCATTTTAAGGTCAATTCTGTTACGTGAACTGAATTCTCGTTTTATTATGGTGAAACTATAATTTTTAAATATTAGTTTCAAAATAAACATTGAACATCTAATAGTCAAATCATAGACTAAAAGCAGGTGAGCTGGTTCTGGTTAATCTGTAAATTCACTTATCTGTAAATATAACTGTATACCTAACTGTACAGCTAATTTAACCATGAAAAATGTTCACTTAACTGTTCATTTACCCAGTCTGTCTATTAAGTAAACTATTATTCCCTCGCTCATATCATACGCATTTTTAGCTACTGAAGTATTTCTCTGCCATCGACCTGTATAGTATAGTTAACCATCCAACATCCACCAATGTATAGTGCACATATTCAGCCAACCACTCATACTATGCAATGTCTTTTTATAGCTTTTTTTGCACTCCAGATATCTTGTATTTCTATACTTTTTCATACTGCTGCTCTATGTATCATGTACCGTGTATCTGTCTTTTGTGTACTTTCGTTGTGGAATTTTGCACCTGCCCTGTGTTTTGTTGTAGCTGCTTGACAATGAAATTTCCCCCCCAGGGGATCAATAAAGTACCTATCTATCTATCTATCTATCTATCTATCTATCTATCTATCTATCTATCTATCTATCTATCTATCTATCTATCTATCTATCTATCTATCTATCTATCTATCTATCTATCTATCTATCTATCTATCTATCTATCTATCTATCTATCTATCTATCTATCTATCTATCTATCTATCTATCTATCTATCTATCTATCTATCTATCTATCTATCTATCTACTCTTTTTGGCAGTTTTCTGGTGGAAAACTTAGCGGGTCGAGCATAACATGTCAACCCTGTTACCCATAGATCGATCCAGGCGAGAAATGTTTTAACAAAAAAGAGAGAGACAGAGACAGAGACAGAGAGAGAGAGTGAGGTTGGGATCGACTTGCAAAACAATATTTCCCCCAATGGGACTAACAACCTATTGAAGTCCTGCATGCAGAGTTCTGTGAGATTCTCTTACATGTCCAGAGAAAAACTACAAACAATGCATGCAGGGCAGAATTAGGCCAATATCCACTAATATTGGATATACAGTGGGGAGAACAAGTATTTGATACAGATTTTGCAGGTTTTCCTACTTACAAAGCATGTAGAGGTCTGTAATTTTTATCATAGGTACACTTCAACTGTGAGAGACGGAATCTAAAACAACAATCCAGAAAATCACATTGTATGATTTTTAAATAATACATTTGCATTTTATTGCATGACATAAGTATTTGATCACCTACCAACCAGTAAGAATTCCGGCTCTCACAGACCTGTTAGTTTTTCTTTAAGAAGCCCTCCTGTTCTCCACTCATTACCTGTATTAACTGCACCTGTTTGAACTCGTTACCTGTATAAAAGACACCTGTCCACACAGTCAATCAAACAGACTCCAACCTCTCCACAATGGCCAAGACTGCACAAGGCTGGGATGGGCTACAGGACAATAGGCAAGCAGCTTGGTGAGAAGGCAACAACTGTTGGCGCAATTATTAGAAAATGGAAGAAGTTCAAGATGGCGGTCAATCTCCCTCGGTCTGGGGCACCATGCAAGATCTCACCTCGTAAGGCATCAATGATCATGAGGAAGGTGAGGGATCAGCCCAGAACTACACGGCAGGACCTGGTCAATGACCTGAAGAGAGCTGGGACCACAGTCTCAAAGAAAACCATTAGTAACACACTACGCCGTCATGGATAAAAATCCTGCAGCGCACGCAAGGTCCCCCTGCTCAAGTCAGCGCATGTCCAGGCCCGTCTGAAGTTTGCCAATGACCATCTGGATGATCCAGAGGAGGAATGGGAGAAGGTCATGTGGTCTGATGAGACAAAAATAGAGCTTTTTGGTCTAAACTCCACTCGCCGTGTTTGGAGGAAGAAGAAGGATGAGTACAACCCCAAGAACACCATCCCAACCGTGAAGCATGGAGGTGGAAACATCATTCTTTGGGGATGCTTTTCTGCACCGTATTGAGGGGAGGATGGATGGGGCCATGTATTGCGAGATCTTGGCCAACAACCTCCTTCCCTCAGTAAGAGCATTGAAGATGGGTCGTGGCTGGGTCTTCCAGCATGACAAAGACCCGAAACACACAGCCAGGGCAACTAAGGAGTGGCTCCGTAAGAAGCATCTCAAGGTCCTGGAGTGGCCTAGCCAGTCTCCAGACCTGAACCCAATAGAAAATCTTTGGAGGGAGCTGAAAGTCTGTATTGCCCAGCGACAGCCCCAAAACCTGAAGGATCTGGATGGAGTAGTGGGCCAAAATCCCTGCTGCAGTGTGTGCAAACCTGGTCAAGAACTACAGGAAATGTATGATCTCTGTAATTGCAAACAAAGGTTTCTGTACCAAATATTAAGTTCTGCTTTTCAGATGTATCAAATACTTATGTCATGCAATAAAATGCAAATTAATTACTTAAAAATCATACAATGTGATTTTCTGGATTTTTGTTTTAGATTCCGTCACTCACAGTTGAAGAGTACCTATGATAAAAATTACAGACTTCTACATGCTTTGTAAGTGGGAAAACCTGCAAAATCGGCAGTGTATCAAATACTTGTTCTCCCCACTGTATATCCACTAGCAATTAAGTTTGGGAAACATCTAAAATACAGTGACCCCCTCTCATATCATTACTAAGCCCTGCAATGCCAAGAATGGAGCAAAGAAAATAGTCCTCTCATCCAGCTGGTCCTGGGGCTGAGTTCGTTCTACTAACACACTGAAGCCACAGGACCAGAACATCCAATCAATCAAAATAAACCAAATTACAACGCAGTCAAAACAAAACTACGTTACCTATTGGGAAACACAAAACACAAGCACAAAGCACTAAACCATGGTTACTGATCAAAACCTTAGAAAAACCTTGGCAAAGTACAGGCTCAGTGAGAAAACCTGGCTCCCTGTAGAGGAAAGGCTGTGCAACCACTGCATCACAGCAGAACCCACGTCACCGACACCCATGGAGCAGTTGTAGTAGAGAGACAGAGACAGCTAAAAAGAAAGAGAGAGACAAAGGCAAGGATTTTACTTTCAAACTGACTGTCCTATCAGGAAGAGACATAGTGAACTACCTCCCTGATGGCTTGGGTTCAGTACCGATATAAGTTTTCTATTCCTCTCAACAGGGGTAATAAATGATGCCTCTATGGTTGGCCCAGGGTGTTTCATCATCTGAACACTGACACTAAAACTCAGCCAGCCTGCAGACTGAGAGGGCCGTGAGTGGAGGAGTCCCTGTTGGTCGCAGACTTTGTATGTTTTCTTTATTCCCCTCCACTCTGTCTATCTGTCATCCTGGCCTTATTTATGGCCTCACTCCCCTGGGTCTATTTGTCTGTGTTTTACACCGTTTTGGGAAGGAAAGGTTGGTGGGTTAGTTGGGGTGGAAGGAGTGGGGGTGAAGGGGGTAAAGCGGATGGGGGAATTTTGTTAGACAGTAAAAGATGAGGTCAGAGTGGAAGTCACCACCTATCCAGCCTATGTTTGAATGGGGGGAAGGGGGTTAGCGAATACTCACTCCTCTCCTGCTTGACTGCCCCAATGGCTGTCCCGCTCTGCTCAGCCATGCGTGTTTGTGTTTGAAATAAAATCTAATCAAATTTTATTGGTCGCATACACATATTTAGCAGATGGCGGGTGTAGCGAAATGTTCCTAGTTCCAACAGTGCAGTAATATCAAACAATTCACAACAATACACACATATTTAAAAGTAAAATAATGGAATTAAGAAATATGTCAATATTAGGAGAGCAATGTCGAGTCCGGAATATAAACATACACTACCGTTCAAAAGTTTGGGGTAACTTTTTGAAAGAAAAGCTTTTTTTTGTCAATTAAAATAGCATCAAATTGATCAGAAATACAGTGTAGACATTGTTAATGGCGACTCCAGGAGGCTAGCCTTCTAGGCAGAGTCAATAAAAAAATAGATTAAGATGGGCAAAAGAACACAGACACTGGACAGAGGAAGAATGAAAAAAAGTGCCAGCATCCCAGAGTCTCTTTCTTAATTGTTGACATTGAGTAAGGTGTTTTGCAGGTACTATTTAATGAAGCTGCCAGTTGAGGACTTGTGAGGCGTCTGTTTCTCAAACTAGACACTCTAATGTACTTGTCCTCTTGCTCAGTTGTCACCAGGGCCTCCCACTCCTCTTTTTATTCTTGTTAGAGTCAGTGATGGCTATTTAACAATCTGATGGCCTTGAGATAGAAGCTGTTTTTCAGTCTATCGATCCCACTTTGATGCACCTGTACTGACCTCGCCTTCTGGATGATGGTGGGGTGAACAGGCCATGGCTCGGGTGGTTGGTGTCCTTGATGATCTTTTTGTGCTTCCTGTGACATTGGGTGCTGTAGGGGTCCTGGAGGGCAGGCAGTGTGCCCCCGGTGATACTTTGGGCAGACCAAACTATCCTCTGGAGAGCCCTGCGGTTGCGGGCAGTGCAGTTGCCGTACCAGGCGGTGATACAGCCCGACAGGATGTTCTCAATAGTGCATCTGTAAAAGTTTATGAGGGTTTAATGAGCCAAGACAAATTTCTTCAGTCTCCTGAGGTTCAAGAGGCACTGTTGCACCTTCTTCACTGCACTGTGTGTGGGTGGACCATTTCAGATTGTCAGTGATGTGTACTCCGAGGAACTTGAAGCCTTTCACCTTCTCCACTGCGGCCCGTCGATGAGGATAGGGGGGTGCTCCCTCTGCTGTCTCCTGTAGTCAACGATCAGCTCCTTCGTTTTGTTGACGCTGAGGGAGAGGTTATTTTCCTTGCACCACTCCGCCAGGGCCCTCACCTTCTCCCTGTATACGTCACACACACGCGCGTCATTGTTGTGTGTGTGTACGTGTATGTGTGTGCCTGCATGTATGCATGCGTGCGTGTGTGTGTGTGCCTGCATGTGTGTATATGTGTGTGTGTGACTGTA
>CM042416.1:19755219-19825219 GCA_023634145.1 Thymallus thymallus
TTTGGGAAGTGAAGGTCAGAGAGGATGTGTGTGTCAGAAATAGCACCCTATTCCCTAAATTGTGCACTACTTTTGACCAGGGACCATAGGGCTCTTATTAAAAGTAATGCACTATGTAGGTTAAAAGTAGTCCACTATGAAAGAAATAGGTTGCCATTTAGGACGTACAGATACGCATTACCTGCTATTAAGTTCCTCTGTCTGCTCTAGATTCCAAAGAGCTATGATGTCATCTAAACGGTGTGTTTAGGACACAGCATGTGCTCTACCACACACATTATATTACCAGGCACGCACGCACACACACCGCAGAGAGAATCCATGGTGGCAGTTGACTTGTCCCTAGGCAGATGGTTCCATGGTTGTTCCCTGGTTGTCAGGCCAGTGAACATGCAGCCGTGGAGGCCACACAGATGCTTCCTCCTGGGACTGGGGCACCACACACACACACCCTACGGAGAGGAAGAGAGCTTTACCACCATGACCACGCACAGCGGAACAAATGAGCGAGGCCGTGTGTCCTACTCACACACACACACACACACACACACACACACTGGCTAGCATAATTCCATTATATACCATGTTTACAGCTGGAAACATTAAAAGGATTTGTTTACTTCCTCCAGAGTTTCAGGAAAACAAAGAAATTAACTCAACTACAAGAGGATCAATGTGAGTTACCATGGTGAATACAGCACATATCCCACGTACTTCCTGCTCTGATTAAACCTCACTTCCTGTTGATGGACCACACAACACAATCCCACAGGATACCTGACACAGATCAGACGGACTACATTCTCAGCTAATGTACAGCCAGATACTAATGAGGCATAAAAAGGTTTTGATATTAATCTGTCCCTATGTATGTTGTGTCTCTGAGAGACTGAGGGACATAGATACTCCGGTAATACTGTACCTGTATCCTCCTCCACTGAGCGCAGAGGAAGATGTGAGGAGAAGAGATTAAATCCTGCGACTAGTGTCCGGCCGCCCAACAACCTGCACACTTGGCTCCATCCCTTCTCCAGACCATCTCTAGAGATCTTCTCCCATTCCCGATCACTTCCCTCATCATCTCATGCCTGACCACTGGCTGTGTCACCTTTGACTTCAAGATGGCCAGAGTCGCTCCCCTCCTCAAGAAACCAACACTCAAAACCAACACTCACCCCTCTGACGTCAAAAACTACAGACCGGTATCCCTTCTTTCTTTTCTATCCAAAACACTTCTCTCTCAGAACTATCTGGTTGACCCTAACTAGTGAGGTTTCAAGGCGGCTCTCTCAACTGAGACTCTCCGCCCTGCCAAAGCTAACTCTCTCTCCTCTGTTCTCATCCTCCTAGATCTATCCGCTGCCTTCGACACCGTGAACAATCAGATCCACCTCTCCATCCTCTCAAGGTTTGGATCTGCACACTCCTGGATTGCATCCTACCTGGCAGGTCGCTCCTACCAGGTGACGTGGAGAGGAGAGGATCTATGTCTACAGCAGGTACTCTCACTACTCATACTCGTTCTAGGCCCTCTCCTCTTTTCTCTTTACAGCAAGTCACTCGGCTCTGTCATATGCTCACATGGTCTCTCCTATCATTGCTATGCAGATGACACTCAACTACTCTTCTCCTTCTCCCCTTCTGACACGCAGGTGGCGACACGCATCTCTGCGTGCCTGTCAGACATCTTAGCTTGGATGTCGGACCACCACCTCAACTCAACCTCGACAAGACGGAGCTGCTCTTCCTCCTAAGGAAGTACTTTCTGCTTCAAGACTTCTCCATCATGGTTGACAACTCCACAGAGTCCCCCTCCCAGACTGCAAAGAACCTTGGCGTGACCCTGGACAACATCCTGTCATTCTCTGCAAACATAAAAGCAGTGACAGAGAGTACGACCTTTCCTCACACAGGAAGTGGCGCAGGTCCTAATCCAGGCACTTGTCATCTCCCGTCTAGGCTAGTGCAACTCTCTGTTGGCTGTGATCCCTGCTTGTGCCATCAAAACCCTACATCTTATCCAGAACGCTGCAGCCCGCCTGGTGTTCAACATTGTATGTTAAAAGCACTTTAACAAGTTCAACAGACTTTTTTAGGTAAGATGCCGAAATTAAACATTTCAATTGACATTTTGGGCCAACACATTTTTTTTGTTCAGGTAACACTTTGACCGAAAAGTTAAGTAAACAGTTAAGTAAGCTGTGGAACCAGTCACTTACAAATGCAACAGCCAATGCCCCTGTGTGAAAAAGTAATTTCCCCCCTATACTCAATAATTGGTTGTGCCATCTTTAGCTGCAATGACTCTAACCAAACGCTTCCTGTAGATGTTGATCAGTCTCTCACATCGCTCTGGAGGATTTCTGACCCACTCTTGCATGCAGAACTGCTTTAACTCAGCAACATTTGTGAGTTTTCAAGCATGAACTCCTCGTTTCAGGTCCTGCCATAACATCTCAATTGGGATTAGGTCTGGACTTTGACTAGGCCATTCGAAAACTTAAAATGTGTTTCTTTTTAGCCATTTTCATGTAGACTTGATTGTTTGCTTTGGATCATTGTCTTGCTGCGTGACCCAGCTGCGCTTCAGCTTCAACTTCAGCTTACAGACGGATGGCCTGACATTCTCCTGTAGGATTATTTGATACAGAGCAGAATTCATGGTTCCTTCTATTAGGGGAAGTTGTACAGGTCCTGAGGCAGCAAAGCATCCCCAAACCATTACGCTACCACCCCCATGCTTGACCGTTGGTATGAGGTTCTTACCATGGAATGCAGTGATTGGGACCCATGTCGTTGGGTGTTGCATAACTTTGTTTATAAAATAAATTAAATAAATATGTAATTGTTGTGTTATTTGTTCCCTCAGGTTACCTTGAACTAATATTAGGTTTTGGTTGAAGATCTGATAACATGAATTATCACAAATATGCAAAAATATAGAAAATCAGAAAGGGGGCAAATACATTTCACAGCACTGTATATGCAACATTCCACCAGTTATGATGGTTTCCCAAACCCAGATAAATGAGCGTATACTCCTGGACATCATTTTCAATAGAGAATCTCACTTGAAAGTGCTTTAGTCCAGGAGAAAAGCTTAATAACCTGGGTCTGGAAAACCCTCCCATAGTGTACAACAACTAAACTAATGGCAACACTTCCTTTTACAGCAGACAATGTGGAGATATTTTAAGAAGGAAATCTCATGCTGTTGCAAAGTGACCCAGGTGTCAGAAGTCAGAGGGTTCTCTAATGAGTAACAGAGATCCTTCTCTATTATTATTAGATACGTTATGGAGATCTGTTCTCTCCACTATAGCTGAGAGAGAGGTCGAGAGCAAATAGGGGGACTTTTTGTGTCGGAAGGAGCCCATAGGGATTTGTGGGTAATCAGATAGGCATAAAGAAAAGAAAAACCCACTTCCTGCCGTTTTGTGGCTCCATGGGTCGTCCCCACGTTAGACGTTATAGCCCAGAGGGAGTTAACCAACCGGGAACGGGAATCACCCCACCCGGTGTGTGTGTGTTTGTGTGTGTGCGTGCATGCCTGCGTGTGTGTGTTTATGTGGTGTGTGTGTGTGTCTCAGCGCCGGTGGGAGTGTAATTAACCTTGGTTAGCGCCCAGTAATATTCCAAACCGTGACCTGACATGGCCCACCCCTGGCAAGTGGCATGTTATCGCAACATTAGCCTTTATGAGGTTTTATTTGGTCCAGGCCAATGTCTGTCTGCAGTGGGGTTGGGGGGGGAAGTGGCCAGGGGCTGGGCTCCTAGCTCCGGGAGAGAGCTTGGAAGGGGGGTGGGGGGGGGGTTGGGGATCCAAATGAATAATGCAAGGTAGACTGGACTGGAGAGGGGATCCACTGGTGGGAAGGGGGGCGGTTGAATGTGCAGTGTCACTGGCTGTGTGTTTGCAAGGTGATATAACTTGCTTAGTGTTTTTCACAGTGTGCTTACAGTATATTATAGTTGGTTACATTATGGGAGAAGAGAGCAAGACAGACTGAGAAGGATTGTAGAGTAAGTTAGCTGCTGTGGATGGGAATATAGGTTGAGAAAGAGAGTAAAGAAGAGAGAGCCGAGAGAGCAGAAGGAAGACAGAGTGTTGGGGGAGAAAGAGCAGGGGGACAGAGCCGAGAGAGCGGGTGGGAGACAGAGGGTTGGGGGAGAAAGAGCAGGGGGACAGAGCCGAGAGAGCGGGTGGGAGACAGAGGGTAGAGGGTAAGAGAGGGAGGGGAAAGCAGGGTGAGGTGTGAGTGTGTGAACAGTGTGATTAAGACCCCGGTCGTCAGAGGTGATGAGGGGAGCAGGCCCAGGAATCCCTGCCTCAGGGCTGTGCTCCTGGCTACCTGTGGAGAGTTACAGAAAGGCCCTCTCCACACCATCAGGCTGGAATCCTGTAACCCGCCGGCCTGATCGCCCCCCCCAACGGTCCCCAGCCGTCTTGCCGCCCCAGCCTTCATTACTTTCTGGGGCTCCTGCTGGGCAGAGGAGGGGGCACACAGATCATCCTAAACCCCTGGGTGGGGCTGGAATTTACACCCCTGGCCTGATGGAGAGAGGAGGGAGAACCACACTTCTTGGTTCTTTTCTCACACTTCCCTTCATTGTTAATGTGGGAGGAGGGAGGAGGGGAGAAGGGGAGCAGGGGTCCACCCAGACTCTATGGAACACACAGAGAGCTTGATGAAACTGGTTTCCCAAACCTCTGGGGTTTATTCCATGGGCTTTAAGAGTCTCCACTCAGGGGTCCAACTGACTGGAGAGACGGAGCACAGCACGCTGATGGGAAACTAATTTCCCATCTCTCTCGCTCTCTCGCTCTCTCATTACAGTTATCCAATGGCACTCTTAGCATTTGTTCCTGTGCAGGTTTTTAGAGTGTGCGTATAGGCCTGTGTGTGTGCACGTCTTTATGTAAAGGAGTGCCTTAACAGATTGATTTTCCACTCAGCCGGTTGTGGCTGATGTAAAAGCATTGTGACAGTGTGCAGCTATGTCACTGGAAACACACTACTCACTGTGTATATGAGGCTTGTTGCTTCCACAGCCCCAGAGTGTTCCTTTGAATTGCAGAGAGAGTCTCAGTCCCAAATGGCACCATATTCCCTATATAGTGCACTATAATAGTCCTGAAATTGTTCAAATGCAAATTAGGGTTAAGTGCCTTGCTCAAGGACACATCAACAAGTTTTTCACCTTGTCGGCTCAGGTATTCAAACCAGCGACCTTTCGGTTACTTGCCCAACGCTCTAACCGCTAGGCTATCTGCCACCCTAAGGGTTAGGTTAAGAGTTAGGGGTTAAGGCAAATAGGACATTTGATGGTGAAAAAAATTGTACACTCCAAAACGTCCTGACATTTCACGAAAACACAGCTGTGTGTGTGTGTGTGTGTGTGTGTGTGTGTACACTTGTTTTCATATATTATCAGGACCCCAATATCCTAACATTTCACCTTAAAGTCCTGAAAGAGTAGGAAAACAATATATTTTTTTTATTTATTAACCTTTATTTAACTTGGCAAGTCAGTTAAGAACAAATTCTTATTTACAATGACGGCCTACCTACAGGGTCAGCCCCTGGAGCAAATTAGGGTTAAGTGCCTTGCTCAAGGACACATCAACAAGTTCACCCTTAGGGCTCAGGTATTCAAACCAGCGACCTTTCGGTTACTTGCCCAACGCTCTAACCGCTAGGCTATCTGCCACCCTAAGGGTTAGGTTAAGAGTTAGGGGTTAAGGCAAATAGGATTTTTGATGGTGAAAAAAATGGTACACTCCAAAAAGTCCTGACATTTCACGAAAACACAGCTGTGTATGTGTGTATGTGTGTGTAAGGACCTACACCACCAGAGAGGGCCCCATAAAAAAGCACTTCCCCTCTAATTGAGGACACTATCATTCGCTCTCTGGTAAAAACAAACAGAGTAGAGCGAGAGAAAGGGAGGGGGCACTAATATCTCTCTCTCTCTGTCTTTTTCTCTCCTGCTCTCTCCCTCTTATCCTTTTCTCCTCTCCTATCTCCCTATCTCTCTCTCCCCTTTGTCTTTCTCACCCCCACTCCCACCTGTTCACCCCTCTCTCCCTCTCTCCACCTATCTCTCTTCCTCTCTCCCTCCCTACTCCTCTCCCACTCTCCCTCCCTACACCTGAAGTAGGTTTGTATGTGCGTGCTGCCCTGCTAACCAGGGATAAAACACAGTAAATGGTTCTGACTGTAAAGGCTGTCCCTGGCTTCCTGTTCTCACGAGGAGGACAGGAAGCTGTAACTGAGACCTGTACTGTAGACTATGTGGCTCTGAGGGAAGACTGATTGCAGCCCTAGTGTTTAGAACAGTTAGGGTTCAAGTTAGAGTTGTGAACCAACTACTAGCACACTGTACCTATCCTTTTCAGATAGCATGGAATCAGGATCAGAAAAGGGTTTACAACTGGGTTTAATTCTGTTTACCTGAGAGCGGCCATCCCGGTCTATTTAATGCTTTATAAACAGGACTCATTGAACCATGTTTATATCAATATGAAGTGCAGGGGCCCTTCACCCTGCAACTGAAACCCAAAGTGGGCTGTTAGAGTAGGGCCCATTAGCCTAATGGCTGTCTAACGTTTCACTCAGGACATATTATTGTTATGGCTGAGAGCTTTGAATTGCCCTTCTTACGGCTCCTTCGGATCCACAACACCTAGGAATAGAGGAGGAGGAGGAGGAGGGGGAGGAGGAGGAGGAGGAGGAGGAGGAGGAGGAGGAGGAGGAGGAGGAGGAGGAGGAGGAGGAGGAGGAGAGAAAAACAATACAAACTGAGGCTGAGGCAACCCAGTGACTGACTGATGGGGCCAGGCTATACTCTTAGCTGTGGCGAGGAGTGTGAGGCTGCTTGGTTGACCCATAACACTTTGATGCAGAGGTCAGAGAGTCTTTAAGTAGCTATCCTGATCTGGCCATCGTCTGCCCTGACCCCGTCTTGTGAAGTTCACCTTTAACCATTGACCTCTCCAGCTGGTCAATGATTAAAAGTGTGCATCCCAAATGGCCCCCTATTACCTATATAGTCCTGGTCAAAAGTCTTGCACTATTAAGGGAATAGGATGTCATTTCAGATGCACCCTAAGAGAACAGGATAGTTGAGCTCGGCCAATCAATCAAGTCCAATACAAGACTCTGTTAGGTCATCATCATCAAATAACTGAGGTATCCCACCCTCATCTTTGGGTTTGGGGATGCTCACCACAGATATCAAACAACTTATGCTATTCACTAGCATTTTTAATCTTGCAGGGCAGATATAGGTCAGTCTGGATGAGACGAGATGAGGGCATCTGGTTGGCTCTGAGGGCAGGTGGTTGGTGGGACTAAGATAATACTCAGGAAGAGGGTGTTTTAATGGAGACGACCATTTGAAATGTGATCATAGTTATGTAATGACTCACCCTCCAGAATGTTAGTAATTTGTTTTTGTTATTACACAGTAACTATCGACCTGATTTGTGTTTTTTTCTGACGGGTTTGACCTCTCACAAATTCACCCCTAAAGCTCCCTGCTCGCTCTAAATGACTCTCCCTAAACAATGTGAAAGATGATCTGCTTATGAGTCATTTACTTTCCCGCAAGAGAGAAGGATCGTTGTTTATGAGAGATGACCAGTGAGACAGTAATCTTCAGCAATACAATACAAGTTAAGCTTAAACATCATTTTGTGTTTGAACAAGAACAGACCAGAATAGAAACATACATCTCCAAAGTGTTGTGACTGTTGGGATGTGGCCAACTGAAGACATTTCTAGTCGCAAGTAATTAATACCAACCAACACAGGACTATAAACCATAACCCACCACCCACAGTATACCTATACACTGAGTTTACCAAACATTAGGAACACCTTCCTAATATTGAGCTGCACCACACTGTATGCATGCCAGGAATGCCTGTATTGTTGACAAGCAAATTTCACTATAGAAAAATTAAGTTTTCATTAATTAATCTCCGGGTGGGCAGACCAAGGGGGTGCCTCTCCCTCTGAACCCAGCCTGGGCCTCTCTCCTCCTGGCCTGGGTCGGGTCAGCACCCCAGCGTCTGGCCTGGTCCTGGTGGCAGATGGAGGTCCAAACACTTGATACTCCACTATGGGAAGTCAATAGTGGCTACTTGAACTCCAAATTATTAGCTCTGTGTTTTCATCTCTCTCACTCTCTCTTTCTCTGTCTCTCTCTCTCTGGTTCATTTCAACACTGGTCTTTATCTGAAGTAGGTTACATTTTTTACAAAAGCTTAGGATTTGAGGCCTGAAATTCAACACAAATGCAATTCTTTATACTGTAAGCTTAATTGCCTCTTGGTTGGTTAGATAAAGGAGGGAAAGAGAGGGGGGAGCCCCAGACAGTGTTCTTGGATACAGTAAATAAGCTCAGCATGCTTCTTGACAGAAAGGATGAGTGTACGTGGGAGATACAGAGCAGAATAACATTCAGGCAGATTATGATACATTTTTTCCAATGCTATGATCAGGAATATGACTAATTGTAAAAATAACAAGTATGATGTTCTGTCATTACATTCATTTCACATTCTCACATTCTTAGGACATACCATTTTTGTTCTGTTATGTTATTGAAAAGGAACCTAAATTAGGTAGAATTTATGTAAGGAGGACACAGATAAATCTATATTTAAAAAAATAAAATATGGTTTATTTGAGTAGGGACAAAGAGCCAGAACCACACCAAGTATCCCCCTCCTTGTAGCCAAACCAAACACACTCTTAGGGGCCGATTCCGACCCAGGTTAAGTTAGACTAAATGGAATTTAATTCCCTTTTTATGCACTTTTCTCTCTATGCGTTGTCTGACCTTGAACTTAAACATGAGAAGAGCAAGCTATTCAAAGGCTATTTGTTTGGGGTGGAGATCTCAGAAATGAAGGTGTGGCCGAGGTGTGTCTACAGATACATGTACAGTCATGTGAAAAGTAAGTACATCCCCTGGAAAGTTGTCTTTTCTTTAACATAATTGGACAGATGATTCACTTCAACACTATTGACAGATAAAGGTTTAACAAATTTAACAAATGACACAAAAAAGAATTTCAACTGACTTTTGCCAGACAAAGTAAAGTCAGTTGTGTCTTGATATTCTTTTTTGAGAGCAGAGGCTTCTTCCTTCCTGACCTCCCATGTAGGCCAAGTTTGTGCAGTCTCTTTCTGACAGGATACCCATGCAATTTGACATTGATTGTGGCAAGAGAGGCCTGTAGATCCCTTGATGTTACCCTGGGGTTCTTAGAGACTTCTATGAGAATCATTCGGTCAGCTCTTGGGCTGACTTTGGTGGGATGACCTGTCCTAGGTAGTTTGCCAGTGGTCTGGAATTTTCGTCGGACAGTGGAATGATGTTCTTCAAATTGCTTGGAAATGGATGTGTAACCCCTCCCAGACTCATGGGCATCAATAATCTTTCTTCTGAGGGCCTCGGGTAGTTATTTGGATCTTTGAATGATGTGTTACCACACACCCATATGGTTAAGACCAAACCAGACCTATCTTTATGGAAGGCTGGACCCTCCTAAGCTTCTCTCTAATGTTTTCTAATCCTTTGCACTTGTTTTGGTACAACTAATTCTAATTTTAGCAATTTTATGTGATGGTAATGGTAGGGGTGTATAAACTTTTTCCCCCATAAGGAAAAGGCATTTTTGTTTATTTTAATTGCAATACATCTTCAAAGTTTTAAATTGGGTAACCTTATCCTGTCAATAGTGTTGAAGTAAAGATTACATATCCATCTGTCCAAATATGTTTAAAAAAAAAGACAACTTTCCAGGGGATGTACTTACTTTTTCACAAGACCGTATATGCCAGGCTTTTCTCCATTAAATCTTACAATTTGTATCATTTTAACTATTAGCTTCTATCGGTGAGCCACCATCAGTAATACCCACATACATTTAAAACTGTCACTTTGGTGTTAGTTTTCTTCAATTTGTAGCTTACATTTGCATCGTTCCATTTCATTCTGTTTACCTTTCTTTCCTCTGTCACGTCTGTGATGTTGTTCCTGAGGGTCGCTAGCATTAGCAGATCATATTAGGCTAACGTTGTGCAAGAATGTGGGACATGTGGCCTATTTGAATCATTATGGAACTCAGACCACAAGTAGCAGGTTAAACCTGGAGCCTGGCGTACGGTTCACAAAGACTGGACAATTTTCATCCAGTTCCATGATTAGTAAGGATTAGGGTAGATTTATAGGACTATCGTTCCACCTTCCAAGACTGAATGGTTTGAACTTGAATATGACTTTCAGGATGGATCAAACCACTGTATTTTTGATTCATCAATTCATTTTGTGCATGAAAGGAAAGGGGGATACTAGTCAGCTGTACAACTGAATGCATTCAACTGAAATTTGTCTTCCACATTAAACCCAACCCCTCTGAGTCAGAGAGGTGCGGAGGGCTGCCTAATCTACATCCACGTTATCGGCACCCGGGGAACAGTAGGTTAACTGCCCTGTTCATGGGCCGAACGAAAGATTTTTACCTTGTCAGCTCTGAGATTCAATCCAGCAAACCTTTCAGTTACTGACCCAACGCTCCTACCCTCCAGGCCATCTGCCGCCCCATAAAGGCTCCACAAACTGTTTTTTTTTTTAAAGATTCGTACTTTCTAATTTGCCTAAATAATGTACAAGGTCAGAGTATTTTTACACCTGCCAGTTGGTGCTGAAACATAGATGAATATGCATAAATATAGATGGCTTTCTTTCATTGATCCCGATATTCAGAAACCGTTCTCTCAATGTATTCTAGTGTCTGTCGACAAAATTCGAATTAAAGGTACACCGTATTTAAAGGGGTGGTTTAAGATAAACGTACTAAAAACCCTATTAAATGAAAATCTGTTGGCCAGCAAGTGCAAGGGTTTTCAGTGGTTGAATTACATTTATTCAGCGCGCGCAATGGAACCATGCCTGCAAAGCCACTCACCTGCATTAGGTAAGTCTGAATACCAACTACTAAGAAGTGTGTAGAAAAGGCGTGCAAAGGAAAGGTGTACATTTACAAAGTTGGAATCGGCTTCTTACTGAATAGGATACTTGGGTCATCCTTAAACTGGCACTCATTGTTTTAAACAAATGCTAATGTTCTATCAGGTGGGAAATAATGCTGCTCTCTGACTGAGAAGTCCTCCAAAACTAACGACACATTTTTTAAAAAGTTTTTTTTTTAGCTATTATTGTTTTTAGATTTGTGACTATCTTCATCTTATTATCCAAATATCCATTATTAAAAATCCATTATTAACTTGGATTGTGTGACTTATTATTAGGCAAATTATTTATTTGTTCACTTTCATTTGACCATACAGTCAGTGTAAGGTTTTGTCATTCTGTAAGGAAGGTGTGAATGTTTTGACCACCAGATAGATCAAACATATGTCAATGTGTCATAAAATGTTATTAAATTGGGACTGTGGACCCTATCCCCAAACTCCTCTGTGTTTTCTCCATTCCATTATTTGTGTGTTACTGTTCTTTACTGTATCCAGAGAGATCACCATTGGCCTTAAAGTGTTGGCTTCCGTGCTCGTTTTCTACCCTTCAAGCTCTAGGTAGAAAGATACAGTATGAAATATCAATTATTTTGTGGGGTGTTTGAGAGGCACTCAAACTATGGATAAACCTCCTGACCTACTCTTTTGACCTGATTCACACTGAAGACCTGCTGAATCCAGATACCAGTATAATCACTTAGTATGCTTCTCACTGAGTAAAGCATATAGACTAAACCATTCCACTGAGTAAAGCATATAGACTAAACCATTCCACTGAGTCAAGCATATAGACTAAACCATTCCACTGAGTAAAGCATATAGACTAAACCATTCCACTGAGTAAAGCATATAGACTAAACCATTCCACTGAGTAAAGCATATAGACTAAACCATTCCACTGAGTAAAGCATATAGACTAAACCATTCCACTGAGTAAAGCATATAGACTAAACCATTCCACTGAGTAAAGCATATAGACTAAACCATTCCACTGAGTAAAGCATATAGACTAAACCAGTCCACAAGATACGGAGAGAGAGAAAGACAGGCTGAGAGAGAAAGAGAGAAAGAGAGGGGAAAGGAAAGATAGGAGGAGAGGATTGAAAGATAAAAGTAGAAGGAGAGATGAGGGGAAAAAAGCGGGACCACTTATCTCCCCTCCAACCCCCCATTGGGCCACTTCACTAAAGCTGCCCTCCCTCCCGTTGGGCTATTTCCAGTTGGCAGAAGTCAAGAGGACGCTGAGTGAGAAGGAGATGTATAGTTTTATTTTCCCCGAGCCAGCCAGCTCGCCAGCTTGGCAGACCTCATGAAACCTCTACCCTATCTCCCTCTCTCTCGCTGTCCCTCCCTCCCTCCCTCCCTCCCTCCCTCCCTCCCTCCCTCCCTCCCTCCCTCTCTCTCTTTCTCACAGGCCTCCAGATGGATACAATGACACCTCACAGGGGATCTTTAGTAATCTCTTGACCTGCCACCCCTCCCTTGCCCTGCCGCCTCGCCTGCTGGCTTCATCCATCCTTCCATTGGCTCTGCTCTGCATGTGTGTTGGGGAGGGGAGGTGGTTGCTGTATAAGGTTGAGTCCCAAATGGCACCCTACTTCATAGGGAATAGGGTGCCATTTGAGATTCAGCCTATGTTAATGTTTTACAGAAAATGCTAAATATATGGAACAATTAGCAAATCACACATTCTGGCTTGGAACATGCCTGTGTGGTTCACTTTATATCCACAACTACATAATCGGAAAAATCATGTAATGCTATCATTACATTAGCATTATGTACTGTATAAACATACAATTCAATGTAACACATTATATAAGTTGCAGTTTATAGTTTCTGTGCTGATCAAAAGGAGACCATCACGCTCTCCCAGAAGCTTGACTGGTGCATAAAACCTGCGAACTCAGACAAACAAAAGGTATAATGGGTCCACACTCAAAAATATGTTTGTACACTAGCCCTGATGCAGATGTTGGTACGCTATCCCTGATGCAGATGTTTGTACACTAGCCCTGATGCAGATGTTTGTACGCTAGCCCTGATGCAGATGTTTGTACACTAGCCCTGATGAAGATGTTTGTACACTAGCCCTGATGCAGTGAAAAGAATATAAAAAATTAAATAAAATTAAGTAAGCTTTATGCAACATCTTTTTGAGTCCTGACCCATTACACCTTTTGTTTGTCTAGTTACTGTGCTGCCCATGTAATGGTACGTGGCAGGACCTGTTCACCAGGCTGTTTACTATTTGAGGCTGCATGCAGGCAGCATGCTTCTAGAACACACGGTGCACCTGTGTAATAATCATGCTGTTTAATCAGCTTCTTTATATGCCACACCTGTCAGGTGGATAGAATATCTTGGCAAAGGAGAAATGCTCACTAACAGGGATGTAAACAAATTGGTAAATATCTGGGATCTTTAATTTCAACTCATGAAACATGTTGCGTTTATATTTCTGTTCAGTATACAAAGCCATTTGAGGAATATGATTTTTATTGGATCCCCATTAGCTGTTGAAGAAGCAGCAGCTATTCTTCCTGGGAACCACACAAACATAGAACATGACAAAAAACAGAATACTAATGGACAGGAACAGCAACACAAATGTAATCTAATAATGTTTTAGCTAATGAGGCAACATGGCTGAACAAGGTGTAAACAAATGGCCCAGAGTAGTGTTTTAGAACAGTTTATGAATGTAAAATGCGTCCAGCCAATCCGCCATAGGAAGAAAAGAAATGAGGTCATATCTTCTGAACTGTTGAGGCTAGAAACAAGCCAGGTTTTTTTTTGTAGTAATGGTACAACCATTAAGATAGCGAATATGCGCTTGAAGTTTTTTCATCTGGGGCACTTGGAAACAACGGTAGAGCAAAGCCTAAGCATAACTAGCATTGACTTTGCTGATAACTTCTGTATTGAAGAAAAATGTACTTACTACGACTGTAGATGAATGCACTTATTGTAAGTCGCTTTGGATAAAAGAGTAAATTATAACAATTATTATATGGGTAATTTTTTTCTAGGTGTACTGATGCTCCTAATTAAAATACCAGAGCCCTGGTGTTGGGGAGGAAGGGGGTTGCTGTGTGTTGGGTAGGGGAGGAGGTTGGGTAGGGAAGGAGGTTTGTGTGTGTTGGAGAGGGGAGGAGGTTGGGTAGGGAAGGAGGTTGATGTGTGTTGGGGAGGGAAGGGCGTTGGTGTGCATGTTTGTTGGGGAGGGGAGGAGGTGTTTGTTTTGTTGTGCTCACATGTGTCTGAAGACTGGCTGTTTACTGACCCCCACAGAGGTCACTGAGCACTTGGACATCTCAACCCAGCCTTTCTCCCTCTCAACCCAGCCTTTCTCCATCTCAACCCAGCCTTTCTCCCTCTCAACCCAGCCTTTCTCCATCTCAACCCAGCCTTTCTCACTCCAAACCCAGCCTTTCTCCCTCTCAGCCTTTCTCCATCTCAACCCAGCCTTTCTCCCTCCCAACCCAGCCTCAGCACTTCTCCCTCCCTACTTCTTCTGAAGGGATGCCAGAAAGAAGAGTAGATGGGAGGAAAAGAGAGGGGGAGAGTTAGAGGGTTTGAGAACTTTCAGCCTTCCTCCCTACAAGCTACCAGAGACGAAGATGTCGCTCATTTAATATGAGCAAAACTACAGCAAGTCAAAAGTGCAGTGTTCTTCATGTAGTAAATTGCAAAGACTAAGCTCAGTTGTTGAGTAGCATATCTTTAGATTCCTCCTTGCCAATGGAATAGAGAGAGACAGAGCAGTTGAGAGGGAGGGAGAGAAGGGTGGAGAGAAGGGGGAGAGAGATTAGGAGAGAGTAGAGCGAGAGTGTTAGAGCCCCTGCCATGTCTTGATTTACGACCTGAGTGTAAATTCTATCCCCCCCAGCTGACTTGAACACTTTGTCACCAGTGATAAATGAGCAGGGCACTCTAACTCTAAAAGAGCTACAATTCCCCTTGTCTCCCTCATTACCCATAACCCCCCTGCCCTGCGAGCTTCGGCTGGCCACCTCTGCCATGACAGGCCCCCATCCCGACTTCTCTCCAACACGTCCCTAAGGTCAAAGGTCATGTCAGCCGTGTGAAGGTGGTGGTGGTGTTGTGCGTGTTGTTGTCTGCATGTTGATGTGTCTGTCTGATTAACATTGTAAAAAAAAGACTATTGATGTTATTTGGAAGGGACTGTCCAGGCTCAGCGAAGAGAGGAGAGGTCCGCATGGCAGCTGTTGACAGGGAGATGATAGGAAGAGGATAGGTGCTGAGGCATTGACAGATGGAATTGAGGATTCTCAGTGTCTTTCTACATACCAGCTGCTGACTAGGAAAAGAAGTGCAGGTTGATGGGAAATATTGACATGTTCTCTGCATATTGCATGACACAGCGTTGAATACTTGAAGTTTAAATCACTACGATATGACACATTCATCCTTGGTGAAGGAATGACAATGAATGCCATTCTCTAAAAGGTTTAGAGGTTTTCTAGTGTATCATGAATCTTTTATAACTTTAAAAGATGTTCCTATTGGCTCCTTTGTCTTAGCCAGACCACCCAGTAGCTGAAGGAACAGGGAAGAGGAGAAATGGTTATGTTTGGGTAACCGCTTATCTTTGGAGTCAGCACTTTTAAACTGAGATACTACTGTTCTGTCAACATGTTAATGTTTTACAGAACATGCTAAATATATGGAACAATTAGCAAATCACACATTCTGGCTTGAAACATGCCTGTGTGGTTCACTTTATATCCACAACTACATAATCGGAAAAATTATGTTATGCTATCATTACATTAGCATTATGTACTGTATAAACATACAATTCAATGTAACACATTATATAAGTTGCAGTTTATAGTTTCTGTGCTGATCAAAAGGAGACCATCACGCTCTCCCAAAAGCTTGACTGGTGCATAAAGCCTGCGAACTCAGACAAACAAAAGGTGTAATAAAATATGTTTGTACATTAGCCCTGATGCAGATGTTTGTACTCTAGCCCTGATGCAGATGTTTGTTCGCTAGCCCTGATGCAGATGTTTGTACACTAGCCCTGATACCGATGTTTGTACACTAGCCCTGATGTAATGAAAAGAATAGAAAAAAATACAATTTTTAAATCTTTTTGAGTCCTGACCCATTACACCTTTTGTTTGTCTAGTTTCTGTGCTGCCCATGTAATGGTACGGGGCAGGACCTGTTCACCAGGCTGTTTACTATTTGAGGCTGAATGCAGGCAGCATGCTTCTAGTATTCCCAGGAGTAGCTAGGCATGGTTCCATGCTTCCATGGTTCCATGGTTCCATGGTTCCAGGTAAGAAGATAAGTCTCTGACCTGACCTGGTCCAATAGTTACATAACCCTCCAGGACACAAACCTACACATATGGGGAGCAGCTAGGAGAGGAGTAGAGGAAGGTGGGAGAAGGAGGGAGGGTGAGAGAGGGGCGACAAAGGGGGAGAGAGAGAGAGAGAGAGAAAAAGAGAGAGAGAGAGAGAGAGAGAGAGAGAGAGAGAGAGAGAGAGAGAGAGAGAGAGAGAGGATGGTGCCGAAGACACGCTGGTGAAAAGGTTCTCACACTCTGTGTGTTTTCTGTGTGAAAGTGTATTTACAGTAAAAACTGTCGGGAGCATGTGGCTGTGATTATCCCCGCTGTCCCCCGCGGTCACTGCTAAGGACGAAGCCTGTGTGTGTGGGCCATGTGTATGCGAGCGAGCCGTGTGTGAGCCGTGAGTAGCGGGACCTCAAGTCTGAGACGTGATTGGATGTATTGGTCCTGAGGTCCACTCCTCGGCTCCAATGTATCCAGATAACTTATTGCAAACTACTACAGAGATAACCTGCAGAGTTCTGTCATACTATCCAGGTCTGTGCCCAAACAGTTTGAGCTTCTACTTTAAAAATCCACCTTTCCAGAAATAGGTCTCTCACTGTTGCCATTTGTTACAGACCCCCCTCAGCCCCCAGCTGTGCCCTGGACACCATATGTGAATTGATTGCCCCCCATCTATTTTCAGAGTTTGTACTGTTAGGTAACTTAAACTGGGATATGCTTAACACCCCGGTCGTCCTTCATTCTAAGATAGATGCCCTCAATCTCACACAAATTATCAAGGAACCTACCAGATACAACCCTAAATCCGTAAACATGGGTACCATCATAGATATCATCCTGACTAACTTGCCCTCCAAATACACCTCTGTTTTCAACCAGGATCTCAGCGATCACTGTCAAACGCTCCCTAAAACACTTCAGTGAGCAGGCCTTTCTAATCGATCTGGCCCGGGTATCCTGGAAGGATATTGACCTCATCCCGTCAGTAGAGGATGCCTGGTTGTTCTTTAAAAGTGCTTTCCTCACCATCTTAAATAAGCATGCCCCATTCAAAAAATGTAGAACTAAGAACATATATAGCCCTTGGTTCACCCCAGACTTGACTGCCCTTGACCAACACAAAAACATCCTGTTGCGCACTGCATTAGCATCGAATAGCCCCTGCGATATGCAACTTTTCAGGGAAGTCAGGAACCAATATACACAGTCAGTTAGAAAAGCAAAGGCTAGCTTTTTCAAACAGAAATTTGCATCCTGTAGTACTAATTCCCAAAAGTTCTGGGACACTGTAAAGTCCATGGAGAATAAGAGCACCTCCTCCCAGTTGCCTACTGCACTGAGGCTAGGAAACACTGTCACCACCGATAAAGTTACGATAATCTAAAATGTCAATAAGCATTTTGTTACGGCTGGCCATGCTTTCCACCTGGCTACCCTTACACCGGCCAACAGCTCTGTACCCCCCGCAGCAACTTACCCAAGCCCCCCCACCACCCCGCTTCTCCTTCATCCAAATCCAGATAGCTGATGTTCTGAAAGAGCTGCAAAATCTGGACCCCTAGAACAAATCTGCTGGGCTAGACAATCTGGACCCTTTCTTTCTAAAATTATCAGCGGAAATTGTTGCAACCCCTATTACTAGCCTGTTCAACCTCTCTTTTGTATCGTCTGAGATCCCTAGAGATTGGAAAGCTGCTGCGGTCATCCCGCTCTTCAAAGGGGGAGACACTCTAGACCCAAACTGTTACAAACCTATATCCATCCTGCCCTGCCACTTCGAATCCCACCGTACCTTCTCTGCTATGCAATCTAGTTTCCAAGCTGGTCATGGGTGCATCTCAGCCATGCTCAAGGTACTAAATTATATCATAACCGCCATAGATAAAAGACAGTACTGTGCAGCCGTCTTCATTGACCTAGCCAAGGCTTTCGACTCTGTCAATCACCGCATTCTTATTGGCAGACTCAACAGCCTTGGTTTCGCAAATGACTGCCTTGCCTGGTTCTCTAACTACTTCTCAGATAGAGTTCAGTGTATCAAATCGGAGGGCCTGTTGTCCGGTCCTCTGGCAGTCTCTATCTATCTATCTATCTATCTATCTATCTATCTATCTATCTATCTATCTATCTATCTATCTATCTATCTATCTATCTATCTATCTATCTATCTATCTATCTATCTATCTATCTATCTATCTATCTATCTATCTATCTATCTATCTATCTATCTATCTATCTATCTATCTATCTATCTATCTATCTATATATATCTTAGTGCCCTATCTTCCTAATCTTACTACATTTGCACACACTGTACATATATTTTCTATTGTGTTATTGACTGTATGTTTTTTTATCCCATGTGTAACTCTGTGTTGTTGTTTTTGTTGCACTGCTTTGCTTTGTCTTGACCAGGTCGCAGTAGTAAATGAGAACTTGTTCTCAACTGGCCTACCTGGTTAAATAAAGGTGGAAAAAAAATAATATATTTTGTTGGGGGTCAAACAGGCCTAGGGGAAACGAACAGGGCTTCTCTGGCCAGACATGGATCATAATCACGTGGATTTATTCATTGTGTGAGCAGGCCGGGGAAAGGCTGTCATAGCAACAATTTTCCTTTTTTTGCTGAGATCTATTTTGGTTGCCTTAGGCTGTCAGAAAACTTTGACATAATGGAAATGTTTTGATGGTTGGTTGGTTTTCAGTCGGTCGGTTATACATCATTTGACACAGTGCCCTTTTTCTCTACCGACTACAGTGTCTGTGTCCCAAATGGCACCTTATTTCCTTTATGGTGCACTACTTTTGACTAGGGCCCATAGGGACATCTAGTTGGATAAATAGTGATGATGGTTATTGTCATTTTAACTCTGTTTAGTGCTGAACATTTCCGAGGCAGTTAACCAAACGTATCAATATCAAGTTGTCTGTGAAAAACTGGTTTAGACAAGTTTCTTGGAACGGAAAACAAGATATATGTTCCAATGTTTTAGCAGGTGTTCCCGCAGACAGTGTCATATTGTTTACTGTTCACGGCATAAAGAACTATATCACTTTTTGGAGAATAATCTTTCCAGTCTCTGAAGGTCAATAAAAGTGAGTTAGTGTTATCGCTCCTATTTCTCCTTGGTCCCTTACCAGATGAGACCACACTACTCACCTCCGCCTCCTACTCTCTCCTCCCCGCCTCTCCTCTCCCAGCCTCTCCTCCTCACCTCCCTCTCTGTTCTCGAAGAACAATGTCTGTTGCAGTGGTCTTGGTGACATGATAACATCACCCCTGGGGTGATAAGATGCTGGGGTGTCTGTTGCTCTGCTGGACTCTTGCCTGACATGTTTACACTCTGTGGGACATACAGCCATTAGAGAGAGAGGAGGGAGAGGAAGAGGAGGAGGAGGAGGAGGAACTACTCATCACGTTAGGTTCTCCTCACTCCCAACGGACTGCAGATAAAAAAACGTCTGAGGAGATTTGAAGACTTTTAATCAATCAGACAATTCAAACTGTAAAAATACTAGCAGGAAGAGAAGAACAACAGACTGGGTGACCTGGTCTGACTGGCATTAACTCCTGTCTAACTCACAGGGGATTATAGTAGTGAAGGGACTCAGTAGCTAGCTGATACATAGTTTGCATCCCAAATGGCACCATATTCCCCACATAGTGCTCTGCTGTTGACCAGGGACCATAGGGTTCTGATGAAACATAGTACACTATATAGGAAATAGGGTCCCATTTGGGACACAGACAGACTGTATAGTCCTGTAATTTAACAGCAGCAGGGGAAACTAGGCCTATAGTACTCTGAACTTCACTCCCAAAGTTACCAGCAACTGGAATTTTCTTGATGTACATCTGTCTCAGTGTTACCGTTTGTATATTATTTTATTTCACTATATTTACTGTTTGGCTAATTATTCCCATGCGATGCAGCCTGTGTACACGCGGTGTAATTTCACTGATGTATCCCCACCCCGCTTCCTGGTTTCCTGTTATTGGTAACCGACGGCGACACGCTGGCCTATTGGCGGAGGCCATGATGGATGTGTATCTGATTGTGACATCTTAAACCTGTTACCTCCAACTGGATGTTTATTTGAATTCTCCCTGTCCTGATATCATATACGGGGAGAATTCTCTTGAACTGCAGCGACACACGAGTAAATATTATGAAGAAAGCCACTGAGACATGAAATGTAGTTTTAATTACAACACTGATACATTGAGGAGGTCAGATCTGTGGAAGCATGTGGACGAAATATGACTATCTGTGCTCTCTTTTCTTTTGCTCCCTGTATACCGCATATTGACTGTGATGTGGATTTGTCTTACCTAGCTCTCTTAAGACGAATGCAGTAACTGTAAGTCGTCGCTCTGGATCAGTCTGCTAAATGACTAAAATGTAAAATGTAAATGTTTTACGTACAGATCTCATATTACAGTTTTTCTCAGTCGCTTTGGTACATTTCTCGAATCATTCTTAACGTTTGCAAACCAGTAAGTCGATTTCTCAAAACAATTATTACAAACAGCACAACACAATGGATGACCTGCAAAAGCCTGTAATTTGCTCAAAATCTTTAGTCCATTCCTCAAAAGTAAATCTTTATGTCAATGAACATGTCAGTGCCTTCAGAATGTCAAGTCCTTGTGTCATTGTTCACAAAGAAGATGCTTAGTTTTGTCAAAAAGCTTAGTCGTGTTGTCAATATAAAACTGTACTCTTTAGGTATTTTCTGATGTACACTATGGCTACATATTTTATGACAATGATTGAAAATGCACAAGGCTGCACGTTTTCTGTATGGAATCTATACATTTCAACAGTACAAAGTCACACATTCCTTTATGTGAGATTAGGATTGCAAGAGATTGGACAGGATTCACATTTATGCTTTTATTTTGGGTTTTCAACAAATTACAGTGTAATTGTAATTCAGAAAGAAAAACACAAAACTATTTTATAGCACAAAGAAAAAAATACTATGTCAACATTCCTTTCAAATAGTACATGGTACAGCTGTTTCATGCTCATATGGTTTCTTTTCAGCACCCTGTCGATAGTTGAGATGCTAACAGATTGGATGTTTACAAAGACATTGTTGTCTTCTATAATGGCACTCTGAATCTCCCTTAGTCTAAAGGCATTATTTTATCTGACCATGGTGCAAATAGCCTCCTGCTGTTGAGGTGTGAAAAGGGGCCCTCTCCCACCCCTGTGAGGTATTCTTGCAGTCCTATGTGGGGAAATACAGTGATGCCAAACACAAGATTGAGGAAGATTTCAGTGTAAAAAAAGTATGTAGTATTACAGTGCAGTGCACATTCTTGGATTACAAACCTGTTCTCTCTGCAAAACGTTTGAATGATTGAGGACATGGTTGTTCTCCCAACATTCGGCTGCACCCTTCGACCAGACTCAGCCATTGTAAGGCCATGATTGACAACATGGTCCACAATAGTGACCCTTATTTCATCTGAAATACGCCTGTCTCCTCGGCCTCTTCTACCTCTTCCTCTGTTTTGCCTCCCTACCCTTCCTCCACGCATCCTTAGTCCTCTTCTTCCCGACTGTTGATCCTGTTAGTTTCCTTGTTGTTCTTCCATTGTCAGAAATTGTAACACTGTGTTGTGCTCTGTTTAGATATGCTTGCCAATTGAAGGTTCATTAGGTGCACCTCCAAGCTATTTTACATAGAGGTTGATCTGGTTGATCATTGGTTGATCTAATGTTCCACACAATCCCCTTCATTAGTGGAAGTCAAGATTCACCTGAGAGCAATTCATCAATTCTGGACAAATTCACAACAACAATCTGTAAGAACAATTGGAATGTACTGTATGGAAAACTTGCTTGACCGATTATGACAATGAGTTCAAACATTTTGCAATTAAAGAGATATTCAATTAACTTATGCCTAGATGTTTTGGGGAGTAAGACAATTCAACAGACATCCAGTATATTATATTTTGATCAACATGACATAAGCAATTGATCATGTAAAAAACAGCAGACAATTGTACATAATCAATTGCATGCATGTACAAAAGCTATTGCAATTTGACCAAAACAATGATAAACTGCTCTTATCTTGTGCACAAGTGACTAGATCATGTGAAGGTTGAAAAAGTAGTTTTGAAAGTGTCAATTGTGATCTGAGAAATGTACCAAAGCGACTGAGAAAAACTGTAATGTATTGATAAATATATTTAAATGTCTTTATAAAACAAAATGTTATTTGTTACATTTGACTGTGTAACAACCTAGCAGTACTACTTATTTCTCTAAGAGTGGGGTGGATATATAGTGTTTATCAAAATAAACATGATTATTTGTCTATCTGAAATGAAATCAGCAAGTGATAGATTTCAAACAAATATGTGTATGTCATTGAACAAGCCCATGCCATAATAAGAAGGTGAAAAAACACCTTAATCTCTTACATCAGAACCCTATGGTCCCTGACATTTCTGCAAATGGATAAACAGTGTTTTGGAAAGAAACTCTTCATTTGCTCTAGTAGCCTACAGAGCCCTCAGCTCTCCAGTGAGTGTACAGGTAAGAGCAGATAACCATCAGATATCAACACAGATATCAGCCGGCTGCCCATAGATAAGGTGTTTCGTTAAACGTCCCATGCGGGGCAGACAGCCGTCATGACCTATATATCTGTCTATCTCAGCATCCTACCTAGCCCCTTTAGTGTCAAGAGGAAACACAGGAACATTCATTATGGCGTCAAGTTATTTTGGAATGATTTTTAGAAATTCACTTCTTTATTACTGACTTATTCTGAAGTTCAGCATGTTCATATTTGTTTCAGCTTAACATGTTGCAAGGGTAACTTATTAGGCAGCTATATGTACAAATTGTACACAAAGTATGTTTGAGGTTGTATTTCCACTGTTATTAAGCCTCATGGGAGCCTGACAATTTCACACTTGTGTATTCATTTGTCATTTTCAAATCATAATAAGAGAAAAGGCTGAAAAATCACTTGAAAGGATTGTGTACGAATAAGAAAAGAGGGTATTAACTCATTTCAGTAAAGTAGAATGTCCCCACACACACAGACCCTCTTTTTTTATTGGATGAAGAGGCTTCTAAATGTGGGGTTGTTCGTGTTTGAGAGTGTCTAGGTACACAGAGACAGACTCTCCCTATAGCTTACTGACCTACCTAGTGTTGGTCCTCAGGAAAAAACAACACACACGCTTAGTTAAAGCAAGTCCTTCCAGCATTTTGAAATGAAAACAATATAAACTTGGAGGGGGGTGGGGGGCATACTTGTTATTGACCTTCCTGCTCCATAATTTAATAAGACATAAATGGATGAGCCCCAATAAAGCAGGTATTTACTTTTCCCACTACGAGCTCATAATCCAATACTGCCAAGTGCTGGAATTTAAGAGCAGGTCTGGGCCAGGCAGGGCAGGAGCAGGAGCAGGATAAACCTCACTGTGGATGAGGAAAATGGCTCACAAGCAACACACAGGGAGTTACAACCCCCTCTGAGGAGGCCGAGAGAGGGAGAGACATTGACCAGCAGGACAGTACTACAGCACTGCTGTTGCTGATGTTGTTTCTACTTGCTACAGGCTTTTTGCTTTTCGATAAGTGCTCTGTGAGAGAGAGGAGTGAGAAAAATAAAAAGAGAGAGAAGGAAGATGGAGAGAGAGTTAGAAGATAGTTAGAGATGGGATCTTTGTGTTCCGCACTGTCAGTGGGGGTGGTGGGTGGTCACCTGTCAGAGAAATCCAGTCTCCATGGTCAGCGCACAGTAAAAGGTTCTCTTCCTGTGTCTCTTTCTCTCTTAGAGGCCAGGTTGATGATTCTGACAGGTAGCCGCTCGGTGCTCACTGATCTGTCTGTCGGCAAGACGGCCTTACAAGGGATCTAGTTACTGTCACTATGACACTTCAGAGAGAACCAGCCCAACCCAGGGAGCGGACTCCAGCCCACCGGACCTCCCAACACCCCCGTCATCACCCCCCATGGATATGGCACACAGACGGGAAGGGAAGACATGAGTAAGCACCCCCCCCACACACCACACACACACACAACAGATGATATCTGCTAGCAATTAACAAGCCTTGTCGTCGCTGGTGAAATTCCTCCTTTTTCCAAATTTTTCCTCTTTTTCGGGAGGGGGTGTGTCTCTGAAAATTGTCTGGGCAAGTAGCAGATCAGTGTGTGTGTATTCCACCAAGCTCTTTCACTGACATCTGAACTAAATGCAATGGGAGTGTCCCTTCAGGTAAATGTAGGGTGTAAGTTATGGTCGGGCCATCACTGTCTTACATGTTGAGACCACCAGTCCAAAATGTGGTTTTTGTTCCAGTGTACACACCTAAATAGCATACTGTGCCACTTAGAATAAAGCCATGTTTTGGGATATGGTTTAACTGGATATGAAGCTAGGGTTAGGGTTGTCTAATGCTTTATTGCCTGAGATAGACCAATAAAAACATAGTTTTAACATCAAAAGCATTATGTCACTGAAATATGCCTGATATGAATATATACAGTGTACAAAACATGCTCTTTCCATGACATAGAGTGACCAGATGAATCCAGATGAAAGCTAAGCAATATTAAGAAGGTGTAGTTAATGCTTTGTACTCCGTGTATGTTTCCAGCATAAGTATCCTGCGTCATCACAGGACATCGGTTTCAATATACCTGTTCAAAGCTGAGAAATGCAGGTGTGTGCATTGCTGGCATGAACAACTATCTTGATTTCATAAATTCCAGTTTAATCCAGTTGTAAATGAAGGCTCATCAAACAGGTGGATCAGTGTGGCATTACGTTCTAAAACATACATACTTCATTTGTACTAACCGACCTGTGGTATAAAGCTCTATTTACAAATCAGACCCAGCAGGGCCGGAGTGGGACTAATTTTCAGCCCGGGAGTTTCATGCCCACTTTAGTTCATGTCAGGCTCTGGCCATAGAGAAGCCTATTTGCTTCTCTATGTAGCTATGGTCAGAGTCTGACAGTGTCTTTCTTTTCTGTTTCTGTGTGGGGTTTTGGGTGGATCCCTAATTAGAGGCAGCTGCACTGCATTGTCTCTAATTAGGGATCAGATATATGTTTGTCTGTCTTTCACTCTTGTGTGGGTCGTTGTCGATATAGGTCGCAGTCACGGTGTATATATGTTCAGCTCCAAGTAAGTGTTTACCGTCTGTTTGATGTATGGAGTTGTAGTCAGTGTGTTCTAGTGCGTGAGGTGTATAGTATTGTTATTTTGTTTTGTTAGTTCGTCATTTTTGAAAGTTGTCTATTAAAACTGAATGTCGAACTACTACTGCGCTGCGCCTTGGTCTCTCACCGTCCCGACTTGTGACAGTTCACAACCTATTATACTGGAGATAAATATAATTATAGCTTTACTATTTAAGTCTGCTATAGTGCACTATTCTCTACAACCTTGTTATTCCCAGTATTTTTCTTGAACATCATTTCAAAAACCTGAAGCTGACAGTTTACAAAGTCATTTAGTCTCCTCAACTTCAACAGCACACAATTCATGACCAGATTCAGCTAAGGTATAGAACTTAGGGAATGGTTTGTACCAAATACAATGCTCTTCGTTTTAAAGATGTTCAGGACCAGTTTATTACTGGCCACCCCATTCCAAAACCGAGTGCAACTCTTTGTTAAGGGTTTCAGTGACTTCATTACTGTAGCTATGGTTGCTGATCTGTATATGGTTGAATCATCAGCATACATGGACACACATGCTTTGATTAATGCCAGTAGCAGGTCATTGGTAAAAAAAATTAAAAAGTAGAAGGCCTAGAGAGCTGCCCTGCAGTACACCACACTTTACATGTTTGACATTAGAGAAGCTTCCATTAAAGAAAACCCTTTGAGTTCCATTAGCTAGATAGCTCTGAATACATGATATGGCAGAGGTTGAAAGCTATACATTTTTTATGATCAATAATATCAAAGGCTGCACTGAAATCTAACAGTACAGCGCTCTTATTATCAATTTCTTGTCAATTTCTTTCAACTAATCATCAGTTTGTCATTTGTGTCCATGCTGTACATGTTGAGTGCCCTTCTCTATTAGCATGCTGAAAGTATGTTGTTAATTTGTTTACAGAGAAATAGCATTGTATTTGTTCCAACACAATTTTTTCCAACAGTTTGCTAAGAGCTGGCAGCAATCTTATAGGTCTGCTTTCAGAACAAGTGAAGGCCGCTTTACCACTCTTGGGTAGAGGAATTACTTTGACTTCCCTCCAGGCCTGAGGACAAAGACTTTCCTCTAAGCTTAGATTAAAGATATGACAGATAGGAGTAGATACCGTATAAAGTCAGCTACCTTCTTTAGTTGCTTTCCATCTAACTTGTCAATGCCAGGAGTTTTGTCATTATTGATCGATTTAAAATTCTACCTCTCCCACAAAATTTACAAAATTCTAACTATGCATGAATACGATGGCTCACTGTTCGTTGTTGGCATTTCCAGCCTAAGTTTGCCCACTTTGTCAATGAAGTAATCATTAAAATAATTGGCAACGTCAAATGGTTTTCTGATGAATAAGCCATCTGATTCAATGAAAGATGGCGTTGAATTTGTCTTTCAGCCCATAGTTTCCTTTAAAGTACTCCAACGTTTATATAATTGATCTTGGCTTCAATACAGTTTCATCTTCTTTTTGTTGAGTTTAGTCACATAATTTCTCAATGCAGTAAGTCAGCTAGTCAGATGTGCAGCCTGACTTATTAGCCACTCCTTTTGCTCCATCTCTTTCAACCATGCAGTTTTTCAATTCCTCATCAATCCATGGAGCCTTAACAGTTCTAACAGTTAGATGTCTGACAATTTTCTCCAGCTCAATTATAAAAATCTGAGACTGTTGTATTTGGCCCCCACCTTGCTAGAACTCATTGTAGATAACCTTGGTCATTTGTCCACAAATGTAAAGCCTACGGCCAGAAACCTTGGTGTCTTCTTTGACACTGACCTAAACCTCAAGCTGCATGAAAAAAAGGTTGTCCAGTCCTGCTTTTATCATCTAAGAAATATAGCTGATGTCAAGTCTTTTATCTCAAGAATTGTATACATGCTTTTGGTTCCTCACGCCTAGATTACTGTAACTCTTTATATACATGTTTCAGTCAGAAGTCACTCCATCATCTACAGTTAGTTCAAAACGCTGCAGCTTAGCTTACACCAGGAAATGTAACCATATAACCTATTTTAGCTTCTCTACATTGGCTACCAGACTAGAATAGATTAAAACATTTATGAATCCCTTGTAAGGCTTGGTTTAGTTCCATCTTATATCTCAGATCTTTTATCCCCCTACGAGCCAGGACATATCCTGAGATCCTCTGGCAGGGCACAGTATACCATTCCAAAGTCTAGGTTGAAAATGAAAAGAGACCTGGCATTTGCCATTAGGGCCCCTAGTCTGCCAGAAGAGATCAGGCTTGCAGATTCAGTGCCTCTTTTTAATATCCCTGCTGAAGACAAAATGTTATAAAGATGCTTTGATTTTGTATGATTTTAATTAGATATCTTTTTTTTCTTCACCCTCTTCTTTTTGTTTCTTTGATAGTACTTTTATTTGATCGTATTATTTTTATTATGCACTATACAAATAAAGTTATTATTATTATAAGCAGGGTATGGTACCAAAATGATCTTACAATCATTTTGTTCTGAACAGAACCATTATTTTTTTCATTGCATTCCACTGTTCCTACCAGCAAAATAAAGTTCTGAACCGGTTCAAACCCCAACAAGGTAACAGATTATAACGTTCCTTTCTGTTCCTTTATAAACCTCTAAAATCAATTTTTTTTTACATTTGGCTCGACATTAAATTACTTCACCCATAAGTGCGGATAGAGAAGCTTGCTATGGAGAGGCCAAGCTATAATGGTTGTTTACATGCATTGGACAGACAAGTGCAAAGCAGAGATGCGACAGAAATGTTGCAGGTGGGGAGCAAGCGAGAGAGGGTGGAGGAGGAAGCTTTGCTTGAAACACTGGGAATCTTGTTATGATGACATGCATCATCTGAATAAGGCCCACAGAATTATACCTATGGAGGAGTGGATCTTTGAACATTCTGAGAGTTGTCTTAACGTTAGACCAGAGCTAACTAGCGCCAGCTAACAAGTTTGTGTGTGCAAAGCAGCAACAGAATTCAAATAAAAACACGTCTTACCTTTTTGCAGTTAATAAATCCAATGAAAAACATAAAAACTATAGTATCCTTAACTAGCCTTGAAAAAGTTAATCCATTCTTCTCAAATAAAAAATATCTCTCCCTAATTTCTGAATCCCGCTTGTAACATCAGTAGGTTAGTATGCTTTGGCGGGGGAGGGGCAGGCAGACACTGGAATAGGTTTCTGAGTGACATAGTGAGGGCTTTGCATACGCACTTTGTTGCATTTTTTTGTGCGACTGAAAAAAAATGCCTGGAACGTAAGACTGTTACTAACCAGTTCCCATGCTTTTAAAAATTGTGGTTCTGTCCAGGAACAGTATAGATCACTTTCGTTCCCGGTTCTGATTCTGTTTCTGGAAAAATGTCTTTATTTTCAGGTTTTCTGATCTGTTCCCTGATCTTGATGCTTCCAAAAATGTAATGGATATTTTAACCAACGTTATGGGCTCAGTCGATCTCCATCAGGGTATTTTACAGGGAGGTACAAATGATTCTCTTTTAAAGATATTACTCCACAATGTACCATGTTTGCATATTTTATCTTGTAACATAAACTACAGTGCTGTATATGTTTCAATTATACTTGTCTCAGTCTCTACGCTCTTTCTCTCTCCCAATCTCTCAATTCCTCCCTTCTCATCTATGCTATTTTTCTCTCTCCCTCCATCTCTCTCTCTTTCACTAGTAACTCTACCCCAGTGAATCACCAGGTGATAAATTATTTATTTCCAAAAGCAAGGCTGGTTTCCGTGACCCCTCTCTGTGAACCCAGCTCAGACAGAACAACAAACCTTCATTGTTATGTCGCCTCTGCTCTGCTCTCATAACTCGCTCCATTCACACACACCAGGTAGTTATTTCTCTCTCTCCACCTCCCTCCCTCTGACAACTTTTGGCCTGAGTTAGAGCACTTTATGGTGCCATTTCATATTGCCACTTAGCTAACAATAGAAGTTGGGAGATTCTGATGGTTATTTTGCAGTTTCACAAATGTCGTCAAGTTTGTCATCAATGAGATGAACTCCATCACAATAATTACATCTGACACAACGCATGCAGCTCAAGGGTAAGACTCTCCCCAGCCTTAGCAATTACATCTGTGCAAAATGCTATCGCAAAACTCATCTGAAACCCAACACAGCACAAGTTCTGAACACAAAAACTAAGTGAGGGAGTCCTGGCCACTCAAAGCTGACAATTCTCATAAATAATAACCAATCTCCATCAAGATAAACATGTCAAGGCATGTCAGGATTTACCATGAAGTGAATGAATCTAATTATAAAGGTTTGACAGAGATCATGACAGGTGTTTATTGAATGGACTTACATTATACACTGTATTATTAGTGACCTCCTAAATCTATTCTTAAGTGTGTGAGATGTGTGAGTTTTATAATAACATAACAGATAAAGTGTTCTGTATAAAACATCACTAGGTTGTTAATGTCTAAAGGGTAATAATGATCTAAGATTTCACCAGGTTGCGTATATCTAGCAATTTGTTAGGTTACTTATGCCTCTCTATATACACTACCGTTCAAAAGTTTGGGTTCACTTAGAAATTCCATTAAAATAACATCAAATTGATCAGAAATACAGTGTATAATACACTCATTGGATTTAAATTACTATTGTAGCATCCCGGAGTCGCCTATTCACTGTTGACGTTGAGACCGGTGTTTTGCGCGTACTATTTAATGAAGCTGCCAGTTGAGGACTTCTGTTTCTCAAACTAGACACTCTAATGTACTTGTCCTCTTGCTCAATTGTGCACCGGGGCCTCCCACTCCTCTTTCTATTCTGGTTAGAGCCAGTTTGCACTGTTCTGTGAATGGAGTAGTAGACAGCGTTGTACGAGATCTTCAGTTTCTTGGCAATTTCTCGCATGGAATAGCCTTAATTTCTCAGAACAAGAATAGACTGACGAGTTTCAGAAGAAAGTTATTTGTTTCTGGCCATTTTGAGCCTGTAATCGAACCCACAAATGCTGAGGCTCCAGATACTCAACGTCTAAAGAAGGCCAGTTTTATTGCTTCTTTAATCAGCACAACAGTTTTCAGCTGTGCTAACATAGGTTTTCTAATGATCAATTAGCCTTTTAAAATTATAAACTTGGATTAGCTAACACAGGAGTGATGGTTGCTGATAGTGAGCCTCTGTACGCCTATGTAGATATTCAATTTAAAAAATATGCCGTCTACACTGTATTTCTGATCAATTTGATGTTATTTAATGGACAAACAAATGTGCTTTTCTTTAAAAACACAAGGACATTCTTAAGTGACCCCAAACTTTTGAACGGTAGTGTACTATGAGATTAGATTATTCTGACATGGCTCTGGGGCGGTACAGGCGTGGGAAGCTAGGGTTCCTGGTCCATCACACATTCCGGCCCCCGCCCACCTGGATGAGATGACCTCCTAAACATCTCCAATTACGCAGCCATTGACAGACACACACGGACACACTCACACACAGAAACACACAGAAACACACACACACAGCCACTGACAGACAAAAAATTAGTCTGACCAGGGGGGGCTGCAGACGACACTGATAAGAAGAGAGCAGTGAGCGCCGGGAGAGAGGGATGCAGGATGGGAGGAAAGGGCCAGGGTGAGAGAGCAGAGTGGCGACGGGATAAAACAGTGGAGGGTGGCAGAGGCAGTGTGGATGGATGGAATGTAGCCTATAGACAAATGATGGTAATAAAGGCAGAAGAGGAAAGGTGTAGGTGGGTTAAGGGGTTTGCCCCCATTAGCCTCAGTAGTCCCAGAATGTCAGAATGCAATGACCATGACCCATGATGCACAACCACACAAAACATCTGTTATTGTCTGCACACCGACACACCCCACATAGGGGGTAGAGCACAGCTGGGTACCTTCCATGATTCTTTCTCCTTCCTCTCTCTCTCTATCTCTCTATTTCTCTCTCATCCACCCTGCCTTCATTCTCAGAAGTGAAAGAGATGTTCTACAGTACGACCTAAGATAAAACGATGAGAAAACCAAAAGGTTTAATATGGGTCCTGGGGGTGACTGTTAGACAATGTGTAAAGTTTAACTAAAGATAACCAGTCAATTTTGCCTGAAACACAATGCATTAAGAGAGGCATTGTAGCATTACAGATTATTTATTATTCTCTAAATGTATGACATTTTTTGTGTTTTCCAGCAACAGATTCCTTGAGTCCGTAGAAAACTAATGCTTCTGGTGGAATTTCTTTCAATTAAGCATGTGTTTCAGTGGCCATGGATAAGGTGATGACAGGACAGACCCTGTGTTTGAACATGGGAAAAAGAAAGAGTGCCCTCATATGGTTTTGGAGAGATTAAAACAGTAACTTCATTGTCCAGAAACCATACATGATTCAGTTTCCCCTCCCCTCTACTCCACTCGACAATCTTTCCCAAACACACACACATACGAACGCACGTACAAACACACACACACACCCTTTACCAGACCCCACAGCGAACCATTTTAGGCATTTAGCCCAACAGGTTCTGATCATCCGAGGGCGACTCCACGAGAACCCCAGCCAGCCAATCACAAGTCAGTACAGTGCTAACCCAGAAGCTGAGCTAGCAGTAGAGGAAACTACTGTTGAGTGTAAAATAATATTTATTCTAATCAATCTCATGTGTGGATTTTGCTCAGTGGTGCTTGATGAATGTTTTTTTCTATTCAGAATTATTATATTGTTCTGCAGTCAGTACATCAGTCAGTCAGTCCTTACTTCTTAATCTTTGGGGTTTTCATGGCTCAGACAGTCAGCTTTACTAAGTGAGTTTAAAGTTTAAAAAATACTTTGTCAGCGACCTCCTCACAGACATGCAAAGCTGCTTACAGACACGCTCTGTGGCAGGAGTAGCATGGTAGGATGGTGGGATGGAGGATGGAAGATGGAGGAGCAGTGAATATTTGTGTGCTCCTTGAACCCTTGGCCTGCAACAGCCAAAGCTTTACTGGCCCTGTGTGTGAAGCTCTGGTTACAAGGCTCTCTTTACTGTTTATTCAGTCAAGGTGAAGAGAGAGGAGAAAGAGAGAGAGAGAAAGGGTGATGGGGAGAGAAAGAGAAAAAGGGATTGACGGTGAGAGGGATTGACGGGGAGAGAGAGACGGAGAAAAAGATATGGACAGAGAGAGAAAAATAGAGGGGCGGAGAGAAAGAGAAAGATGGATGAGAGAGAGACAAAAGAGAGAAAGATACTGAGAGGGGATACGGAGAGCGAGTCAGAGAGACAGGAAGAGAGAGAGAGAGAGAGAGAGAGACAGAGAGAGAGAGCGAGAGCGAGAGAGAGCGAGAGAAGTACGGAGAGAGAGAGAAAGAGAGAGAATGGTTTATGCTGGAGAGCCCTTCAAAAAGTTCACCAAACAGTGTCTCCTAATCATTGAAACCAGATGACAGCAGCTCCTCCATCCTGGAGAGAGAGACCTGGAATGACTAACTGCGAGCCCAGGAATTCAGAATCACTCATTGTTTACCCTTTTGGATTCTTCTTGTTCTTGTTTTATGACATGATATATTGACAAATTGCTGTATTATTAAGTTTGTCAAAAACATCTTCAGATTTCAAAGGAATTGTGGTCTATATTGAAAAATAACTGGTTAAATTGGAAGGCATACAAAACATTTCAGTTTATTGATTTTGGGGGGTTTTGTGATACAAATATTGTTAACTGAATGAGTGCTCAATAATTTTAGCGAGAGCTTTAAACAGGAGAAGGGGTGATATTTCCGTACAGACTGAAGGGTGGCCAACAATTGTCACTTGAGAAGTGATATATTGGGCGTCAAATGTCTGATTTAACAGCGTTTGACAAGTCAGTAAAACTGAAGGAGTCTTTGAGTCTATTTTGTTGCCCAACATTCCTAACTTATTACTGATCCACAGTAACGCCCATGGTTTAGCCTGTAATTAGTCACTATACAGCAAACTCCTAATTTAGATTATATATTTACAATTGCTAAATTGCTAATTGACTGTAATGACAGTCAAATGGACGGATATCAAATCTGGAATACACTCATAAATATTCAAACCCTATAAATGTAGCCGAGGTGTGATGGGGCCTGACGTTTCCACTAGTAATGGGAGTGAGGGCTTCTGCCAACGGGCTGGGCAACAGAGGGCATAGAGTAAACAACAGTGACGTGTGTTCGACCACCACACACATTCCCAGAAAACACTGAGTCATCAATACATAACTTACAGTAATGTAACAGTGTATGAACTGTCTCATCCGTGGGCAGATGTAGACTTGAGAGAATGCACACACAATGCACACACTCACATACTCATGCACGCACGAATGTACTGGGAGTAGCAAGTTAAGTACTGTCCATTAGAGGCCAGTGTTTCACATTTTGGGCTTAACTGGAAAATAAAGTGTATTAGTTTAGTAGTCAGGTAGTCATCCAGAGGAATGTGTAACAGCCCCACGGCCTCCTGGGACATCACACACATCCCATACCGTCCCTGGATTTTATTTAGCTGCTTTGCATGCCTAAAACAAACTAAACATCTGCTTTTACTGCTTTTTTGTTTTGCAGGAAAAAAAATATGAAAAAAACCAGAGCAGAATATAATGGGCTTCACTAAAAATAATTACGCTGGATCGCTTGACGGGGTGCTGATCTGGGACAGACAGACAGACAGAGGCAGAGAGACAGAGAGAGAGAGAGAGAGATATTCTGTGAGTGGAAAGATCCTCAGGTCCACACCTTGTTCTACACGGCTGGAATCCATTGAGGTTTACAGATCCGGATGTACACAGCACACTATGAGAAAAGGAGAGCAGAGACAAAATATTTTTTTCCTCTTCTTGTAAGTCATGTCCGGTGACAATTGCCTCCTTCCTGGTGTAAAACCTTCCCTCCCCCGCTCCTTCACTCCCTCTCTCCCTCCTTCCCACCAAACCCACCATCCACATGACAAATCATCTGTGCACCGTTCAGGATGCCAGGAACAGATGAAGCGTTGTTGTCCCACCGATCTCAGCATTCCTGCTTACAAGCAAAAACTCATACAGGAAGTACCAGTGACGTGCTCAATACGGAAGTGGTCCGATGAAGCAGATGCTAAGCTACAGGACTGTTTCGCTAGCACAGACTGGAATATCTTCCGGGATTCATCCGATGGCATTGAGGAATTTACCACATCAGTCACTGGCAATCAACAACGTTGTTCCCACATTGACAGTGCGTACATATCCAAACCAGAAGCCATAGATTACAGGCAACATCCGCACTGAGCTAAAGGCTATAGCTGCCGGACGCTTGTAATAAATCCTACAACGCCCTCTGACGAACCATCAAACAGGCAACACGTCAATATAGGACTAAGATCGAATACTCCTACACCGGCTCAGATGCTCGTCGGATGTGTCAGGGCTTGCAAACTATCACGGATTACAAAGGGAAACCCAGCCGCGAGCTGCCCAGCGATACGAGACTACCAGACAAGATAAATGCCTTCTATCCTCGCTTCGAGGCAAGCAACACTGAACCATGCATGAGAGCACCAGCAGACTACTGTGTGATCACGCTCTCCGTAGCCGATGTAAGACCTTTAAACAGTGTTGTTTTAAATGTGTAACTTTTAATGTTTCTTGGTATGTTGCTTCATAGTTTAATTTTGTTTTTAATGTGATAGTTTTAATAATTCTTGTTAGCTGCTTCATAGCTTATTGATGTTCTTATGTGTGCTTGGTTTGTCGCTTGTTAGTACTATGTTGTTGTTCTAGGTTTTCTGTCTGTGTTGTCTATTCCTTTGATTTAATCCCTACACCTTTTCCATACAGGAGGCCTTTTGATTTAATCCCTACACCCTTTCCATACAGGAGGCCTTTTGATTCAATCCCTACACCCTTTCCCTACAGGAGGCCTTTTGATTTAATCCCTACACCCTTTCCCTACATGAGGCCTTTTTTTTACCTCCTGCCAGGCCGTCGTTGTAAATAAGAATGTGTTCTTAACTGACTTGCCTGGCAAAATAAAGGTAAAATATATATATATTTTTTTAAACAGGTTAACATTCACAAGGCCGCAGGGCCAGACGGATTACCAGGACGCATACTTAGAGCATGCGCTGACCAGCTGGCAAGTGTCTTTGACATTTTCAACCTCTCCCTGACCCAGTCTGTAATAACTACATGTCTCAAGAAAACCACCATAGTCCCTGTACCCAAGAACGCCAAGGTAACCGGTCTAACTGATCTCCCCGTAGCACTCACATCTGTAACCATGAAATGCTTTGAAAGGCTGGTCATGGCTCACATCAACACCATCATCCCAGACACCCTGGACCCACACCAATTTGCATACCTCCCCAACAGATCCACAGGTGATGCAATCTCTATTGCACTCCACACTGCCCTTTCCCACCTGGACAAGAGGAACACCTATGTGAGAATGCTGTTTATTGACTACAGCTCAGCGATCAAAAAGATCAAGACAATGCCGCTTCCCTCTCAGGAGGCTGAAAATATTTGGCATGGGCCTTCAGATCCTCAAAAAGTTATACAGCTGCACCATCTTGGCTGGCTGCCCCACCGCTTGGTATGGCAACTGCTTGGCATCTGACCGCAAGGCGCTACAGAGGGTAGTGTGTACGGCCCAGTACATCACTGGGGCCTAGCTCCCTGCCATCCAGGACCTCTATACCAGGCGGTGTCAGAGGAAAGACCTTAAAATTGTCAAAGACTCCAGCCACCCAACTCATAGACTGTTCTCTCTGCTACCGCACTGCAAGTGGTACCAATGCAGCAAATCTGGGACCAACAGGACCCTGAACAGCTTCTACCTCCAAGCCATAAGACTGCTAAATAGTTAGTTAAATAGTTACCCAAATAGCTATCTGCATTATTATCAACATATTCTGCTTCTACTGTTTATTATCTGTCACTTTATTCCTAGTTATATGTACATATTTACTTCAATTATCTCGTACTCCTGCACATCAACTCGGTACTAGTACCCCGTGTAGCTAGCCAAGTTATCATTAATCATTGTATTTATTTACTTTTCTATTATTTCTCTATTGTTGGGAAGTAAGTAAGCATTTCACTCTTGTTTACGAAAAACATGTGACGAATAAAATGTGATTTGCATTTGATTTGATCCTCCTCCATCATCTCTATACTGACCTCTTATTGGCTAACTCAACTGTTTCCTAATTGTTTCATGTTCCATCCAATACCCATTCTCTGTAATGTACTGTACAGTTCAGTATAGTAAAGTTCAGTACAGTATAGTACAGTATAGTACAGTTCAGTACAGTATAGTACAGTATATTACAGTATAGCACAGTATTCATGTAGGGCTTTAGAGAACAGAAAGGGTGTCTGTCCCAAATGGCACCTTATTCTTTATATAGTGCACTACTTTTGACAAGAGCCCTATGGGCACTTCAGGTCTTATTTTCTATGGAGCAGAAGTGAACTTTTGACTGTGGGTTCAGCAGGGTGGACCATGGAGCTCCTGGCCTCAGCTGTTGCTGTTTGAGAGGAGCAGTAGACAGTAATTACACTGCTGACATTCAGACCTGCCCCTTAAAATAGAAATCATAATATCTCTGCCATGATGTTGAGGGTGATGAGGAAGTGTTGATGCTAGGTCTGACACATAGGGTGTGTCCGAAATGGCACCCTTTTTCCTATGAAGTGCATCGTGTTTGACTAGAGCCCTATGGGAATAAATAGGGAATATGGTGCCATTTCAGACGCAGCCATAGTGAATAAACGGCTCTCTGTTTCCTGGAGTTGGTGCAGTGCATTAATGGTCATCTTAGTAACGGGGTGACCTGTGAGGTGACACACCAGGCAGGGCAACACCCTTCCTGTCCCACAGCACAGGTGTGGGGTGTGGGGTGAGGGTTGTGGGGAGAGCGGCGTGTGGGATGTGGGGAGAGCAGGGTTTGTTTTGAGATGACCCAGCTTCCCCCCCCCCCCCCCCCCCCCCCCCCTCTCTCTCTCTCTCGCACACACACCTCAACTCCTTCTCCTACAACACCCCTTTTTCTTTCTCTCCTCCTCTTAGTCATCCACCTCCTCCAATTCTACCTTTCTCTCTCCTTCTCTCTCTCCCCCAAAAACCTCTCCTACTTCCTTCTCACAGATTCCGAGGAATGCCAGGAATCCCTGGCTCCTTGCAGAATCATGTTTTTCTTACACATATGACTGCAATCTCAGAATCCAAGCTCTGAGATGCCCTGTGAAGCCAAGCCTGTGTGCTTTTGGAGTGGTTTAGTGGGAAGAACTGGGAATGGGTTTTCAAGGTCCTCACACTAAACAAGATGCCCATTGTTCTTCTATTAACACATCGGCCCCAGATCCGGACATGCCTGGGATCTTCCGTAGAGGACCGAACGGTAGATAGGCTACGATATGGCAGGCCAGACTGCATGGATGGGTGCTGCTGATGGAGATAACCCTGGTCTGCTGTTGGAGAGGGTCCCATTCTCACTTAACCTCCAAGCTGATAGCACTTTTCATGACTTAAGTTATCATTTGAAAGATATATTGATTGTGGGCTACACAGCAACTGTGAAGATGGTAGTCTTGGTAGGTAATCAGATCAGTGGTAGCCTGTATCGACTGACATTTTGTAAGATTTGAATACATCACAGAAAACATCTTGTTTATTTCAAGCCATTTAGTGTAAACTAAACAACCTTCAGTAACCTTTAGTTGTAGGTGGTGTCTCAAAGCGGTTGCTGAGTGGACTGCATGCCTCCTCAGTCTTATCAGTTAGCTTGAGGTTTAGAACAGTTAGGAACAGGCGACTGCGCCAGCCTCTGAGCTATAGGTCTGTGTTCATCCTTGAGTCTTGATGTTTACATTAAAGTTTCAAGTTTTATTAGTCATATGTACAGGATACACATGGTATGCATCATCCAGTTGAACCTTTATTTAACGAGGCAAGTCAGTTAAGAACAAATTCTTATTTACAATGACGGCCTACACCGGCCAAGCCTGGACGGCGCTGGGACAATTGTGCGCCGCCCTTTGGGACTCTCAATCACAGCCGGATGTGGTACAGTCTGGATGCTCAGGTTCCTTCTCGACAATGCAACAACAATAAGAAAAGATAAGAATATGAACATCAAGTAAATGGCTCAGTAGAATAGAATAAACATTTAAAGCAGTATGTATTCTCATCTAATAAATATTTTTTGGATAAATACTATAAATACTATTCCTCTCATAACTTCTCAACACTCCTCACTAACACTATTTTCCAGACACTTCTTACATAAAGCTGAATAAAAACCATAATAAGCTTATGCAGGTCTAATTTTAGGCACGTGGTTTAACCACTTAGTAAGGCTTTGTTCACAGTAACATGGGTCTGGTGTGTGTGTTTGTACAGACACTGTGGCTGCCTGGTCCTCATCTGAAATAACGGAGCAGCTCAGCAGCTCAACATGTCAGGGAGAGACAAAGGTAGAGGCAGAGGCAGAGACTGAGGCAGATGTTGGGGCAGAGACAGAGACTGAGGCAGAGGCAGAGAGAGAGGCAGAGACGGATGCAGAGACTGAGGCAGAGAGAGAGGCAGAGGGAGAGATGGAGGCAGGGGTCAATATAACACACCAGACTCAAATCAAATCAAATTTATAAAGCCATTTTTACATCAGCCAATGTCACAAAGTGCTATACAGAAACCCAGCCTAAAACCCCAAACAGCAAGCAAAATCTCCCTAGAAAGGCAAAACCTAGGAAGAAACCTAGAGAGGAACCAGGCTCTGAGGGGTGGCCAGTCCTCTTCTGGCTGTGCCGGGTGGAGATTATAACAATTCATGGCCATTAAGGCAAGCTCTTTCTCCAAGATGTTCAAATGTTCATAGATGACCAGCAGGGTCAAATAATAATAAAGCAGTTGTTGAGGTTGCAACAGGTAAATACATCAGGAGTGAATGTCACATGGCTTTTCATAGCCAGGCATTTAGATGCGGTAGAGAGCGCAGGTACGGTGCGAGGTCTGGGACAAGGTGGCACGTCCAATTAACAGGTCAGGGTTTCATAACCACAGGCAGAAGACTCCGGGAGGGGAGGTAGAGTGGGAGAGAGTGAGAATTAGAGGGAGCATACTTAAATTCACACAAGACACCGGATAATAACATCAGATTTAACAAACTGACCCTAGCCCCCCGGCACATAGACTATTGCAGCATAGATACTGGAGGCTGAGAAAGGGGGGGTCAGGAGACACTGTGGCCCCCTCCGACAATACCCCCGGACAGGGCCAACCAGGCAGGATATAACCTCACCCACTCTGCCAAAGCACAGCCCCCACACCAATAGAGGGATATCAACAACCACCAACTTACTACCCTGAGACAAGGCTGAGTATAGCCCCCAAAAAAATCCCCTCCACTGCACAAGCCCGAGGGGGCGACAAACTGGACAGGAAGTGACGCACCCCTCCTAGGGATGGCATGGAAAGCACCAGTAAGCCAGTGACTCAACCCCCCGTAATAGGGTCAGAGGCAGAGAATCCCAATGGAGAGACGGGAACCGGCCAGGCAGAGACAGCAAGGCTGCTCCAGTGCCTTGCCGTTCACCCTTGCACCTCTGGGCCAGACTACACTCAATCATAGGACCTACTGAAGAGGTGAGTCTTCAGTAAAGACTTAAAGGTCGAGACGGAGTCTGCGTCTCTCACATGGATAGGCAGACCGTTCCATAAAAATGGAGCTCTATAGGAGAAAGCCCTGCCTCCAGCTGTTTGCTTAGAAATTCTAGGGACAATAAGGAGGCCTGCGTCTTGTGACCTGAGCGTACGTGTAAGTATGTACGGCAGGACCAAATCTGAGAGATAAGTAGGAGCAAGCCCATGTAATGCTTTGTAAATTAGCAGTAAAACCTTGAAATCAGCACTTGCCTTAACAGGAAGCCAGTGTAGAGAGGCTAGCACGGGAGTAATATGATCAAATTGTTTTGTTCTAGTCAAGATTCTAGCAGCTGTGTTTAGCACTAATTGAAGTTTATTTCGTGCTTTATCTGGGTAGCCGGAGAGTAGAGCATTGCAGTAATCTAATCTAGAAGTGACAAAAGCATGGATTAGTTTTTCTGCATAATCTTTGGACAAAAAATGTCAGATTTTTGCAATGTTACGAAGATGGAAAAAAGCTGTCCTTGAAATATTCTTGATATGTTCGTTAAAAGATAAATCAGGGTCCAGAGTAATGCTGAGGTCCTTCACAGTTTTTTGGGGGACGACTGAAGCCCTGAAACACAGGCTTCCAGGGCAGGCAATTTTGGTGCATCACCATGTTTCATCGAAATGTACAGCTGTGTGTAGTCCGCATAGCAATGGAAGTTAACATTATGTTTCCGAATGACATCACCAAGAGGTAAAATATATAGTGAAAACAATAGTGGCCTTAAAACGGAACCTTGAGGAACACTTTCAATTGATTTGTCAGAGGACAAACCATCCACGGAGACGAACTGATATCTCTCCGACAGATAAGATCTAAACCAGGCAAGAACTTGTCCGTGTAGACCAATTAAGGTTTCCAATCTCTCCAAAAGAATATGGTGGCCGATGGTGTCAAAAGCAGCACTAAGGTCTAAGAGCACGAGGACAGATGCAGAGCCTTGGTCTGACGCCATTAAAAGGTTGTTTACCACTTTCACGAGTGCAGTCTCAGTGCTATGATAGGGTCTAAAACCAGACTGAAGTGTTTCGTATACATTATTTGTCTTCAGGAAGGCAGTGAGTTTTTGCCCAACAGACTTTTGTACGATTTTTGAGAGAAATGGGAGATTCGATATAGGCCGATAGTTTTTACATTTTCTGGGTCAAGGCTTGGCTTTTTCATGAGAGGCTTTATTACTGCCACTTTTAGAGAGTTTGGTACACATCTGGTGGAGAGGGAGCCATTTATTATGTTCAGCATAGGAGGGCCAAGCACAGGAAGTAGCTCTTTCAGTAGTTTAGTTGGAATAGGGTCCCATTCGCAGGTTGAAGGTTTAGAGGCCATGACAATTTTCATGAATGTGTCAAGATATATAGGATTTAAAAACTTGAGTGTCTCCATTGATTCTAGGTCCTGGCAGTTCTGTGCAGACTCAGGACAGCTGAGCTTTGGGGAAATACGCAGATTCAAAGAGGAGTCCGTAATTTGCTTTCTAATGATAATGATAATGATCTTTTCGTTGAAGAAGTTCATGAATTCATCACTGCCAAAGTGAAAGGCATCCTCTCTTGGGGAATGCTGCTTTTTAGTTAGCTTTGCAACAGTATAAAATATAAATGTAGGATTATTCTTATTCTCCTCAATTAGGTTGGAAAAATAGGATGAACGAGCAGCAGTGAGGACTCTTCGATATTGCATTGTACTTTTTTCCCAAGCTAGTAGGAAGACTTCCAGTTTGGAGGAGCGCCATTTCCGTTCCAGTTTTCTGGAAGCTTGCTTCAAAGGTCGGTATTTTCTGTGTACCAGGGAGCTAGTTTCTTTTTGTTTTTAGGGGTGCGATTACATCAAGGGTATTACGCAAGGTTACATTTAGATCCTCAGTTTGATTGTTAACTGATTTTTGTACTCCGACGTCCTTGAATAGGTGGAGGGAGTCTGGAAGGGCATTTAGAAATCTTTGGGTTGTCCGAGAATTTATAGCACAGCTTTTGATGATCCTTGGTTGGGGTCTAAGCAAATTATTTGTTGCGATTGCAAACAAAATAAAATGGTGGTCCGATAGATACACAATATTTATTCCACGGGAGAGAACTAGATCCAGGGTATGACTGTGGCAATCATAGGTCCGGAGACATGTTGGTCAAAACCCACTGAGTCGATGATTGCACCGAAATCCTTTTGTAGTGGATCTGTGGACTTTTCCATGTGAATGTTAAAGTCACCAAAAATGTGAATATTATCTGCCATGACTACAAGGTCTGATAGAAATTCAGAGAACTCAGTAACTCTGTGTAAATAGTAGCAATAAAAAGTGATTGAGTAGGCTGCATAGATTTCATGACTAGAAGCTCAAAAGATGAAAACGCTGTCCTTTTTGGGGGGGTAAATTGAAATTTGCTAATGTAAATGTTAGCTACACCTCCGCCTTTGCGGGATGCGCGTGAGATATGGTCACTAGTGTAACCAGGAGGAGAGGCCTCATTTAACACAGTAAATTCATCAGGCTTAAGCCATGTTTCAGTCAGGCCAATCACATCAAGATTATGATCAGTGATTAGTTCATTGACTATAAGTGCCTTGGAAGTGAGGGATCTAACATTAAGTAACACTATTTTAAGATATCCCAACCTCTTTCAATAATGACAGGAATGGAGGGGGTCTTTATTCCAGTGAGATTACTATGGCGAACACCGCCATGTTTAGGTTTGCGCAACCTAGATCGAGGCACAGACACGGTCTCAATGGGGATAACTGAGCTGACTACACTGACTATACTAGTGGCAGACTCCACTAAACTGGCAGTCTGGCTAACAGCCTGCTGCCTGGCCTGCACCCTATCTCATAGTGGAGCTAGAGGAGTTAGAGCCTCGTCTATGTTCATAGATAAAATGAGAGCACCCCTCCAGCTAGGATGGAGTCCGTCACTCCTCAGTAGGCCAGGCTCGGTACTGTTTGTGGGTGAGTCCCAGAAAGAGGGCCAATTGTCTACAAATTCTATCATTTGGGAGGGCCAGAAAACAGTTTTTAACCAGCGATTGAGTTGTGAGACTCTGCTGTAGAGCTCATCACTCCCCCTAACTGGGAGGGGGCCAGAGACAATTACTCGATGCCGACACATCTTTCTAGCTAATTTACACACTGAACCTATGTTGCGCTTGGTGACCTCTGACTGTTTCATCCTAACATCGTTGGTGCTGACGTGGATAACAATATCCCTATACTCTCTACACTCGCCAGATTTGGTTTTAGTCAGCACCATCTTCAGATTAGCCTTTACGTCGGTAGCCCTGCCCCCTTGTAAACAATGTATAATCGCTGGATGATTCTTAAGTCTAAGATTGCAGGTAATTGCAGGAGTCGCCAATCACTAGGGTTTTCAAATTGTCAGAGCTAATGGTGGGAGGCTTCGGTGGCTCAGACCCTGTAACGGGTGGAGCAGAGACCTGAGAAGCCTCTGGCTCCGACTCGTTGCTTAATGGGGAGAACCGGTTGAAAGTTTCTGTCGGCTGAATGAGCGACACCGGTTGAACATGCCGACTGCATTTCTTTCCAGAAGCCCTGAGAAAATTGTCTGGCTGCGGGGACTGTGCGAGGGGATTTTTTACTAGTAACTGTACTTACTGGTGGCACAGACGCAAATTCATCCTTTCCTACACTTAAATTGCCCTTGCCTAACGATTGCGTCTGAAGCTGGGCTTGCAGCGTGGTTATCCTCGCCATAAGGCGATTGTTTTCCTGTATGTTATGAATACAGTGACTGCAGTTAACGTCAGATGGCATAGTGTTAATAATGTTACTACTTAGCTTCGGCTGGTGGAAGTCCTGTAGAACTATGTCCAGATAAAGCATCCGGGCTAAAAAAGTTGAATGAATTTTTTTAAATAATAATTTTAAAAAGTAGACCGAGGAAAAAATAAAAAGAACTAAGACGTTGGTAAATGTGTTAAATTAAGATTGATTAAACGGTTATATAAAAAATGAAAAAAACGTAAAGCTTGGCAGGTAGACAAGAAGTAACAAACAGCACAGCACAGCAGCACAGAGACAAATGACGTGATCAAAACGGAAATGACTGCTGTTAGAAATACACCAGCACGAAAAACACTCAGCAAGATACTGCACTTGAGCTTTCCCACCAGATACAGATAGCATGATCAGTGATGGATTTAGGTATAGGCGGCATGGGCAGTCGGGGGCGGCACGGGGCGCCCTCACAAAAAAAGGGGGGGGTTCACCCAGGGCGACATACAAGCTAGAACTGCCACTGAGCGTGACATCAGATGAACATAACAACGTTTAACTCGTAATTCTGATGCAACTAATACTAGGATATCACAAACAAATCAAACATAGCACATGAAAGAGTAGCAATGCATGTGACAACAAAATGACTGTGAGTCTATGTGCAATCTGGTTGCAATTCCAGAGAAGAAATTACGTTTTACTACCTGGACATTTTGTACTGACTCAAAGGCTCCCTCTGGGACCACTCAGAACAGAACAGACATGACAATCTTCTTCTAAGTTGAAAAGAATAGTGAATAAATATAATTTCTTGAATCATGCAACCTTCTCTCCTTGTCTCGAAGCCAGACGTGGTGGTTGGGGACATGATATAACACACATTATAGGCATATATAGGCCACAGGAAAATACACAGTCTGTGTCCCAAATGGCACATTGTTCACTAGTGCACAACATTTGAACAGGGCCCAAAGGGCTTACCTATAGGGTCAAACGTAGTGCACTATGTAGGGAATAGGCTGCCATTTGGGATGCTTCCAAGGATACACATAAGTTCTACACTAAAACATGCACTCTTACACATTTGACTGAGTGATGGGAGTGGTGTGGCCAAGATTGTGTTTGTTCTGGGTTCAGCCTATGCTGGATAACAATGTATTAATTGTTTTATTCAACAACAATCTTCCCATTGTTATTCACTGATTGTGACTGATGTTTTCACATAAATGAAATGAATACCTCTTGAGAGAAAACGCCAGAGCCAAAACACCAAGGGCAGGTTTTTTTGGCAACCTTCCACACTTAAGAGATTTAGTTTTCTCTGCAGTGAGGAAAGGAAACCATTCCTGTTTGTTTGAGTTACGCCTGATGGGAGACAGATATACTCAGTTTAGATTTTTTTTTTTTTACTTTTTCATTGAAGTTGAATAACATATTAAATAATTTGTATTATTCTCAGTATGATACTAATCATTACCTAAATATTTCATAAACCTGTCATAAAACTGAGCACAAAGCCAACAAATTAATTTCAGTCATGATTACTGTCATTACCTTAATGTTTGCTTTCAAACAACCAGCCAGAACAGATGGAAAGTGTTTGTTTTGGTACAAAACTGACTTCAAGAGTACTGAACTTGTACTTTTAGATGTAACACACACACACACACACACACACAGACAGAGCGAGAGAGAGAGAGAGAGAGAGAGAGAGAGTTTTAAATAACCTTTATTGTGTCTGGGAACCCACAGCACAATAAACACTCAAACAACAAAGCAGATATCATGGGCATCTGGATCAGCCCACATTACCACTTCTACTGCAGCCTTCCCAGGAGTGTCCAGGCTAACCAAGAGAGTAAGGATTTTATGGTTTTCTTTTGTCATCAGGGCTTCAAGATCTACCAACTGCTCACGTGGACAGGAGAATGCTTTTTATGTCCAAAGGCTGTCCCATGATCTACTGTCCCAACAATGTTTCGAAGCTCTAGTTTACACTGAATGTCTGCGAATCACATCAGCACAGTTTTCTTCTCCTCATTTCTCTCTTTCACCTTAATCCCCAGAAGGGAGGACCAGTAGTGTATTGATTCCTGCAGGTCAGACCCTGCCAGACACACCTTCTGTACAGGATCATTGGGAGGCTGTTCTTTGTCCACCAGGTAGAAGCAACAACCTCCTGGGGCTTCAGCCAGATAGAGGGCCTTTCCAACCTCAGTGAGGGGCCAACCAAGCCACTTTGCTGACAGCCTGGCTAGACTGTAGTCAGACCCAGGAAGTCATTGACTAGGCGATATTCTCCCACTCCTTAATTGTAGATCAGTTCAGCCACAAAGTGACCATCCTCTGGCCCAAAGCTGAGCATTGTCTTGCTCCATTTTCCATCATAAGGGCCATTACAAGTTGCTTTACATCCCTCTTCAAATTATTTGTGACGCAAAATCTCGGTAAAAGGTGGCCGTTTTGCTTCTGTCACCCACTTTGAAAACGAACAGCAAGGCTCGCCTCAAAGCCATGATAACCCAAGTGAGTTTGCTATGTACTATACAATTATATATCCCACTCAGTTTGTCTACGTTGATTGAGGATCCTTGCAGTTGATTGCCATATAGAAAAGAGAAAGGAAAAAACTGAAGAAACCACAGTGAAACCATACAAAGAGAGAAAAACACCCTGTGAGGCATGATCATCATCATTGTTTAAATTTTCTCTTAACCTTACCATGTCTCCAACTACCTTTTGCTGCCGTGACAGCAGTAACAAATTTCCTCAAGCGGAAACGCTTCTTCACACTCAACTGATCTAACCCCACCGTCCTCTGTAACACTACAGCTGACCTCACAAAGTCGTCACCAGATGCTATCATATCAACAGAGACGTCCATATCCTTCTCCTGATCCTCCTCAACTGAGGCCACAGACTCCTGACTCCCCTCTGCCACATCACTCTCAACACTCCCCACTTGCACCCCATCACTCGTACTGGGCATCTCCTCAACTACCTGGGAGACTAGCTCCACCTGAACCCCCTCCTGCACCCCATCACTCATACTGGACATCTCCTCAACTACTTGGGAGACTAGCTCCACCTGAACCCCCTCCTGCACCCCATCACTCGTACTGGGCATCTCCTCCACTACCTGGGAGACTAGCTCCACCTGAACCCCCTCCTGTACCCCATCACTCGTACTGGGCATCTCCTCCACTACCTGGGAGACTAGCCCCACCTGAAACCCCTCCTGCACCCCATCACTCGTACCGGGCATCTCCTCAACTACCTGGGAGACTAGCTCCACCTGAACACCCTCCTGTACCCCATCACTCGTACCGGGCATCTCCTCAACTACCTGGGGAAGTGGCTACAACAATATTTTTCTGCTGCACATCAGACGCTATATTACCCTCTGGTACAAGCTGCAACTCAGTACCCTCAACACGGACAACTTGTTCCTCAGCAACAGGCAATGTCGGCCCACTTCTCCCTACATCAGTGGGCCCAGGGGTTACGAGGACCACCTGTGCCCCTCCCTCCACCTTCTCCCTTTTCGGGCATGCATGTTGCTTATGGCCAACATCCCCACACTCAAAACACTGTTGACAATCTGTTGTCATACTTGACTTTGAACCATAACTCCAAAGTCTGCTCCGGTGAGTCCAAAAACATAAACACCAGTTGCCGAAATGACAGAACCTGTTTCAGTTCCGGGTGTTTGCAACCCAACGGGACAATCTGAATTGAACCTGCAAACTTCCCAAACCGCAGTAACTCGCGCTCCAATAGCTCATTGGGAATAAACGGCGGTACATTATAAATCGTTACCCTTGTTGATGGAGAAAAAAGTGGCATAACTTGAATAAACATACCTTTAAGAAGTACGCCATGCTCAACCATCCGATCAACAAGACTCTCTTTAAGAAAAACCACCATTGCTTTATTCATCCGCAATGCATAAGCAACATGTTCATAGTCTGCCTTGTCTCCGACGGCGACCAGAAATTCCTCCACAGTGACGGTAGCTTCAGTAACACACCTGAAGCCGTGCCGAAGTGACAGGGACGGGGACGCCATCCCCACCAAAACCAGGGCAATTCCAACAAGAAATGAAATATACCGTTCAACCACAAACATTTAAATAATGAAAAGGAAACAAAAAAGAAAACACAGGCGATCTAACTTTACACCAAACACTCAGACTTTAAAAAAAAAATCCCAGCATGCACTGAGAGAGAGAGAAACCAGTATGCTGCCTTTCAGTTATGTACACCAGGCGATCCTCAGTAACTTCTTTATCCCGACTCCATCTACCCCTCAGGGTCTAATGCCTAATGCATCCTTGCTCCTTCATATGGCCTTAATGCTATACCTAAGTAGAGAAGGCCCATAATATCAGCTTGAATATAAAATGGGCTATAATAACAAATACGAAAAGCAAAAAGGGCTTGTTAGAGACCAGATCTGCCAAGTTTAATTTATTTAATAGAGGATATGTAAATACATAAAGAAAACAAAGTGGTAAAAAAACATTTGTCAGCTTGCTTGGGTTATGGAGAGCAAGGAAAGCCCCAGGAATGTTTTGCCGCTAAATTAAACAAAGAGGGGAACAGGGCCAGGCACTAACATGTGGTTACTGTTGCAGCCTGGCTCTGGACATAGTGATATATAGAATTACCCACTTAACAAAAATTACACATTCTCTGTAGACACAGCTCACCTATGAGACAACCCTATATTTAGTTATGTTGTGCCATCTCAAGGTTTTGCATTGTATCAATTCTGTATCAGGTCAACATGGCATTTACAGTGGGGAGAACAAGTATTTGATACACTGCCGATTTTGCAGGTTTTCCTACTTACAAAGCATGTAGAGGTCTGTACTTTTTATCATAGGTACACTTCAACTGTGAGAGACGGAATCTAAAACAAAAATGCAGAAAATCACATTGTATGATTTTAAAATAATTAATTTGCATTTTATTGCATGAAATAAGTATTTGATCACCTACCAACCAGTAAGAATTCCGGCTCTCACAGACCTGTTAGTTTTTCTTTAAGAAGCCCTCCTGTTCTCCACTCATTACCTGTATTAACTGCACCTGTTTGAACTCGTTATCTGTATAAAAGACACCTGTCCACACACTCAATCAAACAGACTACAACCTCTCCACAATGGCCAAGACCAGAGAGCTGTGTAAGGACATCAGGGATAAAAATTGTAGACCTGCACAAGGCCGGGATGGGCTACAGGACAATAGGCAAGCAACTTTGTGAGAAGTTGGAGGAATGGGAGAAGGTCATGTGGTCTGATGAGACAAAAATAGAGCTTTTTGGTCTAAACTCCACTCGCCGTGTTTGGAGGAAGAAGAAGGATGAGTACAACCCCAAGAACACCATCCCAACCGTGAAGCATGGAGGTGGAAACATCATTCTTTGGGGATGCTTTTCTGCAAAGGGGACAGGACGACTGCACCGTATTGAGGGGAGGATGGATGGGGCCATGTATCGCGAGATCTTGGCCAACAACCTCCTTCCCTCAGTAAGAGCATTGAAGATGGGTCGTGGCTGGGTCTTCCAGCATGACAACGACCCGAAACACACAGCCAGGGCAACTAAGGAGTGGCTCCGTAAGAAGCATCTCAAGGTCCTGGAGTGGCCTAGCCAGTCTCCAGACCTGAACCCAATAGAAAATCTTTGGAGGGAGCTGAAAGTCTGTATTGCCCAGCGACAGCCCCGAAACCTGATGGATCTGGAGAAGGTCTGTATGGAGGAGTGGGCCAAAATCCTTGCTGCAGTGTGTGCAAACCTGGTCAAGAACTACAGGAAACGTCTGATCTCTGTAATTGCAAACAAAAGTCTCTGTACCAAATATTAAGTTCTGCTTTTCTGATGTATCAAATACTTATGTCATGAAATAAAATGCAAATGAATTACTTAAAAATCATACAATGTGATTTTCTGGATTTTTGTTTTAGATTCCGTCACTCACAGTTGAAGAGTACCTATGATAAAAATTACAGACTTCTACATGCTTTGTAAGTGGGAAAACCTGCAAAATCGGCAGTGTATCAAATACTTGTTCTCCCCACTGTATACCTACAGCCGAACAGACCAGGGATATTTTCAAGAGTTTGATTGGAATTTTGTTTGGGATAGATCTGTCACTCGAACAGGTTTATTTCCTGTGGGGATTATTGACAGAAAATGTATTGATTCACCACTCTGTACTATCTATCTCCTTTACACTGCATGTCATTTAGTATTTAGCTGTGTGAGTGCCCATTGCCTTTTGGCGACAGGTACTCAGTCTATATCAGGGATGGGGTCAATTAAATTACAATTGCGTAACTTAATTACTGAATTGAAATGGAATTGACCCCAACCCTGGTCTACAGTACACCGGTTCAACCTGTGACCTCCATAGCCCTGTGGAGCCAGTTTATACTGCAGACAGTAGCCTTCACTCTCACTGGGGCTTGGTCCCAAATGGCACCTTATTCCCTCTATAGTGTACTACTTTTGAACAGAGCCCTTTGGGCACTGGGTGTACCTTAGCTCTGTGGGAGCTAGCGCTGCACAGTGGGGTTTATGCATTTAAACCTCTACATGTGTCAGTGATTGTGGTTGGACCAGGAGAAGGGCTGCGCTGAACAAACTCTCAGCAATGTCACCCTGTCATCCCGCTGCTATGCTATTTGACCTGCAGGGGAGAGAGCATTCTGTAGAGCGAGAAAGAATGTGTATCTATTTACATATTGTAGTCCGAGTGGAAAATACTCTTATTTGGTCGGCTTGGTCCACTTATATATTTAAAAAGTATGTTTCTCATGGAAAGGAAATGCCTCTGTTTTGGTCCAGTGCATCAGGGGCAGACTCAGACAAAAAGTCAGCCCTGGCATTTCAGCCACACCAGCCCACATCACCGTGTGCACATATAGAGCCAACATATTAAGGAACTTGGCCCAGCATCATCTGGGTTAGGAGAGGGTTTGGACGGGGGGGTAAAACAAAAAAAAAGCAGACATTGAATATCCCTTAAAGCATGGTGAAGTTATTCATTACACTTTAGATGGTGTTTCAATACACCCAGTCACTACAAAGATACAGGCGTCCTTCCTAACTCAGTTGCCGGAAAGGAAGGAAACTGCTCAGGGATTTCACCATGAGGCCAATGGTGACTTTGAATAATTTTGCACTCCAGTATCTCTATTTGCACATCATAATTTGCACATCCATCATTCCAGTGTTAATGCTAATCTGTAATTTTGTCTCACCACTATTTATTGTCCTACCTTCCTAACCTTACTGCATTTTGCACTACATTTGCATTTTCTATTGTGTTATTGACTGTACGTTTGTTTACTGTGTAACTCTGTGTTGTTTTTTGTCGCACTGCTTTGTCCTACCTTCCTAACCTTACTGCATTTTGCACTACATTTGCATTTTCTATTGTGTTATTGACTGTACGTTTGTTTACTGTGTAACTCTGTGTTGTTTTTTGTCGCACTGCTTTGCTTTGTCTTGGCCAGGTCGCAGTTGTAAATGAGAACTTGTTCTCAACTGACCTACCTGGTTAAATAAAGGTGAAATTAAAAAAAAATTAAAATAAAAAAACAGTTACAGATTTGAATGACTGAGGATGGATCAACAACATTGTAGTTACTCCACAATATTAACCTAATTGACAGAGTGAAAAGAAGGATGTCTGTACAGAATAAAAATATTCCAAAACATGTATCCTGTTTGCAACAATGCACTAAAGTAATACTGCAAAAAATGTGGCATTGCCATTTACTTTTTGCCTTAAATACATAGTGTTATGTTTGGGGCAGCACATTACTGAGTACCACTCTCCATATTTTCAAGCATAGTGGTGGCTGCATCACATTATGGGTATGCTTGAAATCGTTCTTTTTCAGTGGTTGGTGCCGCCCTAAGTGGTCGCCTGTTAAGCAGCTCCCGTTGTTCGTGCATAAATTGTTGTTCTAGTTAGTTTTTTTGTCTCTTTTCTTTAGTTTATTTTGCTACAGTTGAACTATAATAGTTCAGGATTATGGATTTTCTCGCAGCTGAACGTCTTTTTCAACAGGGCCCAGTTCCTGGATTTAGCACACGCAGCGCTGCTGCACCCCAGGGAAAAGTTTGATATTCCGGACGAGTTGAAAAGGTGACGGCGTGGACGTAGGGCGGGATTGAAGTGTAAGGCAAAGCTGAGGAAGTACAAGCCGGCTATACCGTCTATCATTATGGGCAACGTGAGGTCACTACATAACAAAATGGACGAGCTTGAGGCTCTTGTCCGTGGGCAAAGGGACTATCGGGAAACAAGCCTAATGTTTTTTACTGAGACTTGGCTGAACGATAACATCCCCATAGAGAACGTCACTATCGACGGTTTCCAGACCATCAGAGCGGACAGGGATAGCGTCTCTTCCGGTAAGAGCAAGGGTGGTGGGCTGGCTTTATTAGTAAACAACAGATGGTGTAATCCGAACCATATTACTCTTAAGGAAGAGTTTTGTAGCCCGGACATTGAGCTGTTAGCCGTTAGCCTGAGACCCTACTATTTGCCGAGGGAATTCGCGGCGGCCATTGCTGTTATTGTTAACATCCCGCCCTCCGCGGACGCAAACACAGCATGTGACGTCATCCACTCTGTTATCGCGAGGTTACAGACAGCGCATCCCAGTGCTTTCTTTGCCATTTCGGGGGATTTTAACCATGCATCTCTCTCTTCAACGCTGCCCACGTTCAAACAGTTTGTGAAGTGCCCAACCAGGAATAATAAAACTCTGGACTTGTTATATGCTAATGTGAAGGACGCATACAACTCCACTGCACTCCCTCCCCTCGGTAGATCGGATCACAACCTTGTCCACCTCACTCCACTCTACAGGCCTTTGGTCCAACAGCAGCCTGCGACCACTAGGACCATTAGGTGATGGTCCCCGGAGGCGAATGAGGCCCTACAGGACTGCTTTGAAACAACAGACTGGGATGTGCTATGTGAGGCTCATGGGGAGGACATCGATGGACTTACTGACTGCATAACGGACTATATTAATTTTTGTGTAGACAACACTGTACCCACCAGGAAGGTACGCTGTTTTCCAAATAATAAACCCTGGGTCACCAGCGACCTGAAGGCCCTGCTGAATGAGAGGGACAAGGACAAATTGAAATGCGTCCAGAGGGAGCTGAAGTTGCGGATTGCTGAGGGGAAGATAGGGTATAAGGAGAAGATGGAGGACAAGCTGATGCAGAGCCAGGTGAGAGAGGTGTGGAAGGGTATTAGAAATATCACTGGCTTCAAAAAGTCAAAGAGTGGGCAGACGGAGGGGACCCAGGACAGAGCCAATGAGCTGAACCAATTTAACAGGTTTGATACTGGCCCTGTCCACCTCCCTTCCTGCTCCCCAGGCCACACACCCTCACGGCTGTCCCACCCCCACTTTGCTCACAACACCTATGCTGAGACAATCAGTGACCCCACCTCCACCCCTGCTCCCCCTGGACTGATCCTCAACACCCCCCTTCCCCCCACCTCCCCACCTGGGCTGGCTTTCACCACCAACCAAGTGAAGAGAGAGCTGGAGAGACTACATCAGTGGAAAGTGGCGGGCCCTGATGGCATCAGCCCAAGGGTGCTTAGGGTCTGTGCTGACCAACTGTGTGGAATACTCCAGCGTCACTTCAACCTTAGCTTGAGCCTAGAAAGGGTCCCTGTGCTGTGGAAAACATTCTGCCTCGTCCCAGTGCCCAAGAAGGCACACCCCACTGTCCTGAATGACTTCAGACCTGTAGCGCTAACATCCCACATCATGAAGACCCTGGAAAGTTTAGTCCTCGCTCACCTCAGACCCCTGGTGTGTACATCACTGGACCCCCTGCAGTTTGCATACCAGCGCAACTGGATGATGGATGATGCAATCATCTACCTTATGCAGAGGGCCTACTCTCACCTGGACAACGCAGGTTGCACTGTGAGGGTTATGTTTTTTGACTTCTCCAGTGCCTTCAATACCATTCAGCCCCTGCTACTGAGTGAGAAGATGAAGAGGATGAAAGTGGAAGCACCCTTAGTCTCCTGGGTCACGGACTACCTGACCGGTAGGTCACATTTTGTGCGACTACAGAGCTGTGTGTCAGAACGGGTAGTTAGCAACACAGGGGCCCCTCAGGGAACGGTCCTGTCCCCCTTCCTGTTCACCCTTTACACCTCTGACTTCAGATATAACTCTGAAACATGCCACCTACAGTCTTGGATGACTCCGCAATTGTAGAGTGCATCCGGGGTGGGCAGGAGGAGGAGTACAGGAGCACAATCAGTGACTTTGTGTTGTGGTGTGAGCAGAACCCCCTTCAGCTCAACATCAGCAAAACAAAGGAGATGGTGGTGGACTTCAGGAGAACCAAGGCACAACTGACTGCAGTCCCTATACAGGAGATGGATGTGGAAATGGTTGGGTCCTACAAGTTCCTGGGAGTCCATATGGACAATAGGCTGGAATGGGCTGGTAACACCGGGGCCCTGTACAAAAAGGGCCAGAGCCTACTCTACTTTCTGAGGATGCTCAGGTGCTTCAACGTGTGCAGTAAACTACTGCATACCTTCTACCAGTCTGTGGTGGCCAGTGCCATCTTTTTTGCAGTGGTGTGCTGGGGACCCAACATAAAAGCCGGTGATGCTTCTCGGGTAAATAAGCTGATCAGGAAGGCTAGCTTTGTCCTGGGGATGAGCCTTGACACTCTAGAGGAGGTGGCGGAGAGACGGATCCTGGCCAAACTGCTGGCCATCATGGACAACGTCACCCACCCTCTGCATGCCATGGTTATGACGCAGAGGAGCACCTTCAGTCACAGACTGATCCCACCACGGTGTGTGCCAGAGAGACTATACAATGCCTCTCCGGGGTGCCGTGCCGTCGGCAACATAGATCTGGAACTGCTGGGGTGCTAGGACCTAGTTTAACAATTATGCATCCATCCGTGAGTACCTCTGGTCCGCAATCACTCATTCACACAGGACTTATTTATTCATTCAGGTCTGTATATACATACTCATGTACAGTTGTTATATCATATCACGTGCAATATTGCATGTAATTCTTGGACTTAACTTACGTAGTCATTCACTCAGGAATGCATAATTAGTATCCTGTCAGTTGTATCTTTTCTCATTGCTTTTAGTATATCGAATGTGCAATACGTGCTTTTATCTGTAATTAAACCCTGCGCACTAAGGACTGTATTTTAAGGGAATTACTATTATTACCCCAAATGATATCATACACACATTTAGCTATTTAAGTATCTCTTCCTGTCATTTACCTGTACAGTTAATGTAACCATGCAAGTATTCACTTACCTGTAAATATAACTGTATATTTACCTGTACAGCTAATTTAACCATGCAAAATATTCACTTACCTGTTCATTTAACCAGTCTGTCTATTAAGTAAACTATTATTACCCTCGCTCATATCATATGCATTTTTAGCTATTGAAGTATTTCTCTGCCATCGACCTGTATAGTATAGTTAACCATCCAACATCCACCAATGTATAGTGTACATATTCAGCCAACCACACTATGCAATGTCTTTTTATAGCTTTTTAATTACCTGCTGGATCAATAAAGTATCTATCTATCTATCTATCTATCTATCTATCTATCTATCTATCTATCTATCTATCTATCTATCTATCTATCTATCTATCTATCTATCTATCTATCTATCTATCTATCTATCTATCTATCTATCTATCTATCTATCTATCTATCTATCTATCTATCTATCTATCTACAGTGGGGAGAACAAGTATTTGATACACTGCCGATTTTGCAGGTTTCCCCACTTACAAAGCATGTAGAAGTCTGTAATTTTTATCATAGGTACTCTTCAACTGTGAGTGACGGAATCTAAAAAAATCCAGAAAATCACATTGTATGATTTTTAAGTAATTAATTTGCATTTTATTGCATGACATAAGTATTTGATACATCAGAAAAGCAGAACTTAATATTTGGTACAGAAACCTTTGTTTGCAATTACAGAGATTACATACGTTTACATACGTTTCCTGTAGTTCTTGACCAGGTTTGCACACACTGCAGCAGGGATTTTGGCCCACTCCTCCATACAGACCTTCTCCAGATCCTTCAGGTTTCGGGGCTGTCGCTGGGCAATACGGACTTTCAGCTCCCTCCAAAGATTTTCTATTGGGTTCAGGTCTGGAGACTGGCTAGGCCACTCCAGGACCTTGAGATGCTTCTTACGGAGCCACTCCTTAGTTGCCCTGGCTGTGTGTTTCGGGTCGTTGTCATGCTGGAAGACCCAGCCACGACCCATCTTCTTCTCTTACTGAGGGAAGGAGGTTGTTGGCCAAGATCTCGCGATACATGGCCCCCTCCATCCTCCCCTCAATACGGTGCAGTCGTTCTGTCCCCTTTGCAGAAAAGCATCCCCAAAGAATGATGTTTCCACCTCCATGCTTCACGGTTGGGATGGTGTTCTTGGGGTTGTACTCATCCTTCTTCTTCCTCCAAACACGGCGAGTGGAGTTTAGACCAAAAAGCTCTATTTTTGACTCATCAGACCACATGACCTTCTCCCATTCCTCCTCTGGATCATCCAGATGGTCATTGGCAAACTTCAGACGGGCCTGGACATGCGCTGGCTTGAGCAGGGGGACCTTGCGTGCGCTGCAGGATTTTAATCCATGACAGCGTAGTGTGTTACTAATGGTTTTCTTTGAGACTGTGGTCCCAGATCTCTTCAGGTCATTGACCAGGTCCTGCCGTGTAGTTCTGGGCTGATCCCTCACCTTCCTCATGATCATTGATGCCCCATGAGGTGAGATCTTGCATGGTGCCCCAGACCGAGGGAGATTGACCGTCATCTTGAACTTCTTCCATTTTCTAATAATTGCGCCAACAGTTGTTGCCTTCTCACCAAGCTGGATTTTTGTTTTAGATTCCGTCTCTCACAGTTGAAGTGTACCTATGATAAAAATTACAGACCTCTACATGCTTTGTAAGTAGGAAAACCTGCAAAATCGGCAGTGTATCAAATACTTGTTCTCCCCACTGTATCTATCTTAAGGACTGGGGAGTTTTTCAGGATAAAAAAAAAAACAGAATGGAGCTAAGCAGAGGCAAAATCCTAGAGGAAAACCTGGTTCAGTCTGCTTTCCACCAGACATTGGGAGATGAATTCACCTTTCAGTAGGACAATAACCTAAAACACAAGGCCAAATCTACACTGGAGTTGCTTACCAAGAAGACAGTGAATATTCTTGAGTGGCCGAGTTACAGTTTTGACTTAAATGCAATTGAAAATCTATGACGAGATCTAAAAAGGGTTGTCTAGCAATGAATTTTGAAAAATATGAATTGGCAAATGTTTCACAATCCAGGTGTGGAAAGCTCTTAGAGACTTAGAGACCCAGAAAGACTCACAGCTGCAATCGCTGCACAACCATTTTTTCTTAATTTCACCCATGAATTTTTTATGTTTCCAGAACTCCCAATCCAGGTTTATTTCAGTAGTAAAAGATTTACCATATGTTTTGGTTGTTGTAATAATGTGGTGTACTAAGCATATGCAGACCATTATTTGTTGTCTCCTTCTGTCTATCGTGAATACTTTATGGATGTCTTTTGTGAAACAGATGCTCGGTGGTTGGATGGGACAGGCCACTCCCTCTCCAGTCTTTAGAACCAGCCTGGGCGCTTTATGCTTTATGTGTCACCCTCACGTCAAGATGAAGATCAAAGCGTTCAGAGGGTGTTGCCATGGTTACGGTGGCTTGAGGTGGGTTTTGGGGCCACCTGTGTTTGTGTGAGAGCAGGTTCTCATGGACAGTGTGTAATGGCCTGCTGAAGGAAATCAATCCTCTCCAGAGTCGGCTACATTAACACACCAGGTCATCTGCAGGTCCCAGAGACTCACACGCAGACTGACATTCACATTCCCGTAGCGTGAGATAACAGGATGCTCTATGACTCAACACCCTCTCTGTGGCCTCTATCGCTCCCTCTATCCATCCATATCTCTCTCCATCTCCCTCACCAGCTCCCTCTTTTTCTCTCTCTCTCTCTTTCTCTCTCTGTCTCTCTGATGCTCCAGATTCACCCTACTTGCTCTCTTTGACCACCCAGAGCTTTGTGAAAGAAGGCTCTGCCTGAGTGACAGACATAAGTAGCAAGAGAGAGAGAGAGAGAGAGAGAGAAAGAGAGAGAGAGAGAGAGAGAGAGAGAGAGAGAGAGAGAGAGAGAGAGAGAGGGAGAGAGCAAGAGTGAAAGTGAGAGGGCGAGAGAGTGTGAGGGAAAGAGAGAGAGAGAGTGGTAGACAAAGAGAGAGAGGGAAAGAGAGGAGAAAGTGGAGAGAGATCGCCATGGAGGTCGGCTGGTCGCAGCAGAGGCAGGAGTGGGTGTTGGCATGTTGAGAGCTGAAACACAGAGTCAATTGTTGCAAGAGGAGAACTTTGCAGTGAGAGGCAGGCAACGCTAGTAGGAAGTCCAAGAGAAACTGTTAAACATGTGGTAATTAGTAAACAGAACATATCTGGTGTATTTTCAAAAGCAGACATTCCTTCTGGCAGTGGTTGGAAGGGACATGTCCTGCTGAATTTCCTGATTGGATCAAAGAAACAGTAGATACTACGTATCATTACCTTACATGAAACTGAGGGCCTAGACTTCAATTAGACCAGGTTGTTCTGGCCATCATGGCCCTGAATTGAACAGTCAGATGGAACTGATACGTGTGTGTGTGCGTGCGTGCGTGCGTGCGTGTGTTTAACAAACCTGATCCGACAGGCATAAGTCTTAAGAAATGTAATAAAATCCATAAATTGCGCTCATGGAATGCTGCAGAATGTCAACAATTAATATACTGTAAATGTTGTTCCAGTAATATCACTCTGGTTATAATAGAAAATGAGCAATGTATTTTAAATGAAAGACATTAACTTGATGCTAAATGTACATAAGCTCCATAAAGTGGACCAACGGTTCCTGCGGAAAATAATGTAGTTGCAGCTGCCGTACAATTTTTTATTTAATGAACATATTTGATATATTCATGTTCAGATGAACTTCAAAACATGCTCTTTTAAAATATCCACCATTTACATGAACGGTAGTTGAAGCATTTGGAGAAACATAGTATTAATTGCTTCCAGCATACGTCACTTGTTTAAAATGTGACTACATCATCTCTTGAAGGCACTAGGCTAGTTCAGCATCTCATTAAAACCCAATACTGTACGTGTGCTCGTCTCAGTCCTGGGTTCAAATACTATTTGAACCCACGTCTGGCTGGTGTTAATGAAAAAGGAACTCTGTGCCTGAGTGGTCTAAAGGAAATGAGGCAGACAGCAAACTCTCCTCACAGGCTCAATCAACCCAGCACACACACACACACACTCAATCAACCCAGCAATTAATCACAGGTTGAATTAGTGGCCGGGCCCGATACAATGATGTAATAGGTCTGAAGTTGGACCTGATGTTGAGATACATAAACATCCTGATGATAGCTTCTCCTTCATGTGAAATGCAGCATCACATTCCCATCCCAGGCCAGGGTAACAGGAGGAGAATGAGAGGAAGCCTGCATGGCCCTCTTAAATGCTATTTAATCACTGCGAGCGAGGCCAGGTGAGCCTCAGCAGCAGCCCTGCCATACTGACTTAACAACTCTATACCTTTCTTTCTCTCTTCATCTCATCTTAATAATTGAGAGGAAAGCATGTGATGAATGTGTTTAATAACTGGAGGAAATCAGAGCACTTAGGCTGCACATCAATCTCACCATACAGGGGTGGAAAAAGACCAGAGCTTTCCAAATCCTTGAGATCTGGCAAGTGTTTTTTAGAGAGCTTTATCCAGATACGTGGAGACAAATTGAGGTGGTAATCTAGGAGCAAAGAGGTTGTTTGAGTTCCTCAGGGCCACGAGAGACCAGTTATACACAGTGGAGTTGATGCCTCCAGAGAGATACAGCTTACAGAGGGATGTATATTTTAAAAAAGGAGGACAGAGGGAAAGAAAGAAAGGGGATGATAGTCTTCCTTTTCTGAAAATGTTTGTTCCAAACCGTCCCATGCCCAGAAAAATGGACCTTGCAGAATGAGAGGCAGAACATGTGAAGATATAGGAAAACAAAGAGAGCTAGACAGAGGGATCAGAAGGGCTAGAGAAGGAGAAGTAAGGCAGGTTAAGTGTGTTCAGAAGGGCTAGAGAAGGTGTAGTAAGGCAGGTTAAGTGTGTTCAGAGGGGCTAGAGAAGGTGTAGTAAGGCAGATTGTGTGTTCAGAAGGGCTAGAGAAGGTGTAGTAAGGCAGGTTGTGTGTTCAGAAGGGCTAGAGAAGGTGAGGTAAGGCAGGTTAAGTGTGTGTGTCTGTCAGCTTGGTTAGTGTCAATACTACGACACAGAGAGCAGGCTTTGATGAGCTGTATTGTCAGCATGTTGTTCACACAAAGACCAGTAACCCAGCAGGTAATTACAGCTGTACCCTCAGGGCATACTAAAGAGGAGACTCACACATTTCACCTCTTTCTCTCACTCAACAGGGGAACCCCTACACTACACAGGCTCTCTCTCTCACTCTCTCGGTCTCACTGTCTGTCAATCTCTCTCTGTCTATCAATTAAATTAAATTAAATTCATTTTGCTTTATTCTCTCTCAGTGTTTCTATTTCTTTCTCAGTGTTTCTCTTTCTCTCTCTGTGTATCTCTCTCTCTCTCTCTCTCAGTGTTTATATTTCTCTCTCTGTATCTCTCTCTCTGTCTGTGTATCTCTCTCTGTATCTCTCTCTCTGTGTATCTCTCTCTCTCTGTATATCTCTCTCTCTGTATGTATCTCTCTCTCTCTCTGTCAATTACATTTCAATTTCAATCTAAGGGGCTTTATTGGCATGGGAAACATATGTTTTCACCCAATAGATATGGGAGTTTATCACAATTGGATTTGTTTTTAAATTCTTTGTGGGTCTGTGTAATCAGAGGGAAATATGTGTCTCTAATATGGTCATACATTTGGCAAGAGGTTAGGAAGTGCAGCTCAGTTTCTACCTCATTTTGTGGGCAGTGTGCACATGGCCTGTCTTCTCTTGAGAGCCAGGTCTGCCTTCGGTGGCATTTCTCAATAGCAAGGCTATTCTCACTGAGTCAGTCACAGTGGTAAGGTATTCTGCCACTGTGTACTCTTTGTTTAGGGCCAAACAGCATTCTAGTTTTCTCTGTCAAGTAATTATCTTTTTGTTTTCTCATGATTTGGTTGGGTCTAATTGTGTTGCTGTCCTGGGTCTCTCTGTCTCTGTCTCTGTCTCTGTCTCTGTCTCTGTCTCTGTCTCTGACTCGCTCTCTCTCTCTCTCTCTCTCTCTCTGTCTCTCTTTCTCTGTCTCTGTCTCTGTCTCTGCCTCTCTCACTGCTACTGCAGCCTCAGTGAGAGGAGTTGTATGCTGGTCTAGGCTGTGATGTGGGTGGGTTCCCCCTCCCTCCCCTCTCCTCTGAAGTGTAGTAAAGCCTGTGGAATGCTTTCCTCTTATACCCCTTCACTTTGGTTGTAAATCACCTGCATCCCTGACTGGATAGCCGTTAAATGGCACATTTCTCCCCCAGGTTTTTTCTTTCCAGGCATAGAAAGAGAGAGCGAGATAGAGAGAGAGAGAGAGAGAGAGAGAGAGAGATAAAGAGAGAGAGAGACTGATCTAATTTACAACCACCTGTTTGTGTGCAAGTCACATGCATATCAGAAACAACATACCTATGTTTGCATTATAAATAGTAAACATTTCAAAAGGTTTTGGTACATTGTGAACTTATGTTCCACATGGAGCAGTGCAGGAAGAGGAGAGAGAGATGGATGGAGGAAGGAAGGAACACCTGCTTGCAATTTTGGAAACAGAAAACGTTCTTGGGCTTGACTGGCACAGCTATTCCGCATCATTTTTCAGATAAATCCAATATAAAGCCGATATAAACGCCAGGCCCTCTGGAGTGGGCCATGTGTGGACATTTTTGTCACGTTGCCAGAGGACCATGGAGAGACGGAGGCTACTTTGAAGGGGAAATGTGATTAATTACTTTTCAATCTCCCCCTCTTAGAGGTTCAGCTGACCCATGTGTGTATGAATTGGTGCGTCTGTGGGGTGGGGGTCGACTGCTTCAGGGAAGGTGACTTCACAGTTTCAGGAAGGAAGGATTTGGACAGTTCTGGGACAAGGGATATGCAATGTACTCTATGTGAAAAATCTCAGTCAGTCAGTCATCTATTCATCATAATTTAGAGGCCTGTGTAGTATTACAATAAAACAACAAATTCAATTTACCAACATCTCTAACTGCAAAAAAACTGAACCAAAACCTTATCCTTATAAGTTATCAACAGACCACAAAGGAAACTGCATACCTCCGTATTTATTTTAGTCTCATTTTCATAATTTTAGTCTGTGAATATTGTACATTTCTATGGGATCAGTTTTGATTTTCATAACATTTTTCTAAGCCACAGACATTTTGAAGTTGCTTATTTGTACTGCGTGTACAGAATCTCACCCCCCCTACAGTCAGTGCCTGCTTTGAGTTTGATGCAAATCAACCAAACACAAAGACGACCCCTCCTCGTTCTGTGTTCAGCTACTTGTTGATTCCAGGGAATAGCACATTATGCATCTGTTTCTGTCTCCTGCTCTCCTTTATCCAGAGAATGTTCCTACTAACAATAGGAATCCTCTCTATTGTCTTGTCTATGGACATCTTTCTCTCTCTCTTCATGTGGTTCAGACACCAAGCGTGTTGTCTTGTGTCTGTATACTACTGAAAGAAGAAGTGTACTGTAATGTCATACTGTATCTCCCTCCAAGTGAAGAGGAAATGGAGATCACCCCTCCATATACGCTTGCAAGAGAAGAAGTCAACGTAAACGATGACATTGTCTATAACTATGTAATTATCAGTACTAATGATCATGTGTAAGCCTTGTCCGAGTCAGAATGACCCATAAGGCAGAAGCCTGTTTCTATACCGTGAAGCATCATGATGGGCCCTCAGATCCACAAAAGGTTCTACAGCTGCACCATTGAGAGAATCTTGACTGGCTGCATCATCGCATCGTATGGCAACTGCTTGGCATCTGACCAAAAGGCGCACAGAGAGTAGTGTGTATGGCCCCATACATCACTGGGGCCGAGCTCCTTGCCATCCAGGACCTCTATATCAGGCGGTATTAGAAGAAGGCCCTAAAAATTGTCAAAGACTCCAGCCACCCAAGTCACAGACTGTTCTCTCTGCTACCGCACGGCAAGCGGTACCAATGCACCAAGTCTGGAACCAACAGGACCCTGAACAGCATAAGACTACTACATAGTTAACCAAATAGCTACCCGGACTATCTGCTCTTTGCACTAATTATTTTGACTCATCACACAATTCTGTTTATTATCTATCCTGTTGCCTAGTCACTTAACCACTACCCATATGTACATATCTATCTAAATGACCTCGTACCCCTGCACATCTACTCAGTACTGGTACCCCGTGTATATAGCCAAGTTATCGTTACTTATTGTGTTTTTATTCCTCGTATTGTACCTTTTTCAATATCTTTCTCTCTGCATTGTAAGTAAGGGCTGTAAATAAGCATTTCTCTGTTAGTCTACACCTGTTGTTTACAAAGCATGTGACAAATACAATTTGATTGATTTGATGTACAAGTACACCCCCTGGAGCCCCTCAAAGTCCTGTGTGCTCCTCACCTGCTCTGAGGACCTCTCTCTGAGGATGCTCTAACCTTCTGCGGCCCCTCCTCTTTCTCCCAGGGTCATGCCTCATTGGAACACAAACATCCTGCCCCCCTGCCCCTACAACACAAACACCCCTCCCCCTTCACCTCCCCCCTCCTCCCTCTCCTAGCTCAGCCTGTAACCCTATCCTACCTGCAGCAGATCGCTTACATGCATTCATCAACGTCAGCCATTAAGACATGCTCTTTGGGGGAGAAAAACAAAGCAAAGAGAGAGAGAGAGAGAGCGAGAGAGAGAGAGAGAGAGAGAGAGAGAGAGAGAGACAGAGAGAGAGAGAGCGAGAGAGAGAGAGAGAGAGAGAGAGAGAGAGAGAGAGAGAGAGAGAGAGAGAGAGAGAGAGAGAGAGAGAGAGAGAGAGAGAGAGAGACAAGAGAGAGAGCCAAGAGAGAGAGGCTGTTCTGTTACTGGTCTGGTGAATGGAGGAGGGAAGGAGGCCCATATCCCCTACTGAGACCCCTGGAGAGGGTCAAATGAAATAAACATTAACTGCCCCCACTTGGACTGTGCCTCTTCATTTTCTACAATAGAGTGAAAAACACTGAGGAAGGTCTCCAGTGTATGCTTTCATATTGGGGATCAGTTTGAGTGGTGGTTTAGGTTGGGTTTGGTGAGACTAGACACAAGTAGTTGGAAGAGTTGTACCACAACTAAGACACCACCAGCACCAACTTATTATGGCTCCATTTCCGGAATCATGCCATGGATCATTCCGGAATCATCACCATGGATGAGCAGCGGGCAGCAGATCACATGCATGCCGGTTGGCTGAGCCATCTGATAATGGCCATAGACAAGTGCCAATGAGCCTGAGGAGATAATGTAGGAGATAATGCAGAGGACATGTAGGTCCAGGAGGATATGTCTGTCAGGATATGTCTTTGGGTTATGAATCAACAAAGATAGGGAGTCAGTCTGGAGTCCGTGGGAGTGGTAGAGCAGGGTTAATCACATCAGAATAGTTTTTCCTTCCTTTAAATTAAACACACACATTTTATTAGCAATAGGATAATTGCGGTGGAACGTGGATTATAACAGAGTAGGTTTGATGATTCAGTTTATAGCCTTTTCCTTTGTAATTCTATTTTTGGGGTATAATCAGTGGTGCTCAAAGTAAAAAGATACAGCCAGGGCCTATATCAGTGGTGGGAGAGTTAAACCTTCCAGATCTGGTGGATCACACAGTAATTTTTGTGTGTTTGTGAATGAATAGAGGAGTTAGATTGGGGATCAAATACCAAGTCTGAGTCCCAAATAGCACCTTATTCCTTATATAGTGCCCAACCTTTGACCAGATCCCTATGGGCATTGGTCAAAAGTATTGCACTATATAGTGAATAGGGAGCCATTTAAGACACAGCCCAAGTATGAGCAACAAGGCTCCTCTTTTCCTCTGTTCATACTGGAGATGCATGTGTTTGAACTTTGAAGTGAAGCTCTTTATGAATGGGCAGTGTGCGTTTCCAAGCACAGAGACCCTTCTGGAGTGGCTCTGTCACTTTCATCTTATCCCTAGTACCTCCCCTCCCCATCCCATGCTATAACCAATACACTGCAGACAGCTTGCCTGCACTCTGCACAGAATGACTCACAGAGCACAGAATGAATCTGATGCGGGAAAACAGAGCAGGAATGTCTTTGAGAGGAACGCATCACAGCAACAATACAAGACAGACTGACCTGAGATCAAACCTATCAATACTACTAAGCTAGGGCAGCTCTCCAAAAAAACATATACAATGCCTTCAGAAAGTGTTCATACCCATTGACTTTTTTGTCACTGGCCTACACACAATACCCCCATAATGTCAAAGTCGAATTATGTTAAAAAAATATATATACAGTGGGGAGAACAAGTATTTGATACACTGCCGATTTTGCAGGTTATCCCACTTACAAAGCATGTAGAAGTCTGTCATTTTTATCATAGGTACTCTTCAACTGTGAGTGATGGAATCCAGAAAATCACATTGTAAAAAAAAAATCCAGAAAATCACATTGTATGATTTTTAAGTAATTAATTTGCATTTTATTGCATGAAATAAGTATTTGATACATCAGAAAAGCAGAACTTAATATTTGGTAGAGAAACCTTTGTTTGCAATTACAGAGATCATACGTTTCCTGTAGTTCTTGACCAGGTTTGCACACACTGCAGCAGGGATTTTGGCCCACTCCTCCATCCAGATCCTTCAGGTTTCGGGGCTGTCGCTGGGCAATAAGGACTTTCAGCTCCCTCCAAAGATTTTCTATTGGGTTCAGGTCTGGAGACTGGGAAAGAACCTTCCAGGACCTTGAGATGCTTCTTACGGAGCCACTCCTTAGTTGCCCTGGCTGTGTGTTTCGGGTCGTTGTCATGCTGGAAGACCCAGCCACGACCCATCTTCAATGCTCTTACTGAGGGAAGGAGGTTGTTGGCCAAGATCTTGCGATACATGGCCCCATCCATCCTCCCCTCAATACAGTGCAGTCGTCCTGTCCCCTTTGCAGAAAAGCATCCCCAAAGAATGATGTTTCCACCTCCATGCTTCACGGTTGGGATGGTGTTCTTGGGGTTGTACTCATCCTTCTTCTTCCTCCAAACACGGCGAGTGGAGTTTAGACCAAAAAGCTCTATTTTTGTCTCATCAGACCACATGACCTTCTCCCATTCCTCCTCTGGATCATCCAGATGGTCATTGGCAAACTTCAGACGGGCCTGGACATGCGCTGGCTTGAGCAGGGGGACCTTGCGTGCGCTGCAGGATTTTAATCCATGACAGCGTAGTGTGTTACTAATGGTTTTCTTTGAGACTGTGGTCCCAGCTCTCTTCAGGTCATTGACCAGGTCCTGCCGTGTAGTTCTGGGCTGATCCCTCACCTTCCTCATGATCATTGATAACCCACGAGGTGAGATCTTGCATGGTGCCCCAGACCGAGGGAGATTGACAGTCATCTTGAACTTCTTCCATTTTCTAATAATTGCGCCAACAGTTGTTGCCTTCTCACCAAGCTGCTTGCCTATTGTCCTGTAGCCCATCCCAGCCTTGTGCAGGTCTACAATTTTTTTCCTGATGTCCTTACACAGCTCTCTGGTCTTGGCCATTGTGGAGAGGTTGGAGTCTGTTTTATTGAGTGTGTGGACAGGTGTCTTTTATACAGGTACCGAGTTCAAACATGTGCAGTTACAGTTTTTTACAATCGTTATGACAGTTTTTTCAATACATTTAACAATTTTCCTAAACTCTTAACGCACCAACACACCTAAAACACACAATTGGCAAAACGGTTAATTTCATGCTCAAAATCACACATTGTAAACTAAACTCCAAAACTACTTTTCAAAATACAATAATTCACTAACACAATACACTATGTCTAACAAAACACTGCAAACATGTTTCAAAATCAACTAATTATGCAAAACACTAACACATGTTCTCTTCCAACAGGAACATTTAGTCAATCATAACACAATGACAAAAATAACACTAACATCATCTGAAATTACAGAAACTGCATTATGTTATGTGTCAGGTCGGCCCTTATACAATAGACAGTTTATTGTATTGATCATAGATTGTGTTTTGCACTGTAGTTTCTTTTGAAGCCTCTCTACATTTTTGTTTTGTTGGGTTTAGTAAATGTATTCATTTTGTTTCTTTTGCTGCAGAAATTTTATAAAAAAATGAATGACCATCTCAGCGTAGCTTTATAGAATGCACAGTTTATGAAAAAAAAAAAAGACAGAGACAGAATTGCTGCAGTAAAGACTTTCTTTGAAAACAGGACATTACTGCAAGATATACAAACAGAAAAAGCACCGGAATAATAATAATAATAATAAAAAAAGTAATCTTCTAATCTGCTCGGTCTTCTGCATTTGGCCACATGTTCTCGTCCACATCACACCTGATATCTTCTCTGGCAAGGCATCTTGGGAAGAATCTTTTGGCATGCCTTATCCACCCCTGGCAGTGTTCAGCTGTGATGTCTTGGCATGCAGCATCCATTGCATCCAGGAGGGACATTTGGTCATGTGGACGATGGTCAAAAACCTTCCATCTCCAGGCTGAGAAAAACTCCTCAATGGGGTTGAGGAAAGGGGAGTAAGGAGCAAGGAAATGGGACAACATCCTTGGATGGGCATCAAACCAGGCTGTGACTGCACGGGAATGGTGGAATGCCACATTGTCCCATGTGATCACATATATTGACAAGTGGTCTCCCACCTGTCCCCTTTCTACCTCTGGCACCAGTCTTTCGTGCAGGTCTTCTAAAAACAGGAGAAGGCGGTCGGTGTTGTAGGGGCCAATCTCACATTTATGCAGGAGTGCACCATTGTTGGAGATTGCGGCGCACATGGTGATGTTAGCTCCTCTCTGGCCCGGCACGGTGACTGTGGCCCTTTTGCCAATTATGTTTCTCCCACGGCGACGCCTTTTCGCCAAGTTGAAGCCAGCCTCGTCAACATAGATAATTTCATGTGGGACTTGATTGGCCTCCAACTCCATGACTCTCTGAAAGTAATTACACAGTGTATGTAAATACTGTGCTGTATATCTACTGTATGTCCTAATGTTCTCCAGGTTTATAGAGTAGTTTACTGCAAAACACACAATGTATAATACAGTAATGACTGTATTGCATAACCTTACCTGGACATATTGGTGACGGAGTTCTTTGATGCGCTCACTGTTCCTTTCAAATGGAACTTTGTATAGTTGCTTCATTCGGACTCTGTGTTTAGCTAGAGTCCGAGAAATGGATGTTATGCTGATTGCTGCAATGTTCCCAAAGACAAGGTTGTCCTCTACAACTCTGGACTGAATGTCCTTCAGTTTTATTTCATTGTCAGCAATCACCATGTTGACAATAGCAAGTTCCTGTTCTTCATTTAGGAGCTTTCCTCTGCCCCCTGAGGGAGGTAGACGTTGAATCCTTAGAGGGACAAAATACAGTTATATATATTAGAGACTGGAGGCATACAGTCACTCTACTACGTAAATGGTCAAATTACAGTATTATCACTTTGCTAGGAGAAGCAATAATATAGAAGGTTTCTCTGAAAATACGGACAATGGATGCGACTGTGTCCCGGCTGATATTTGGCTGTACTCGTTCACCAGCCTCTCTGTATGATAGCCCGTGGTTTATGACATGGTCAATGATAGTAGCTCTTATTTCTTTCTTTCTTTCTTTCTTTCTTTCTTTCTTTCTTTCTTTCTTTCTTTCTTTCTTTCTTTGTGTTGCTCTATATTGTTCCTTTTCCACACAGGATCAGCCCAAAGAGACCTCTTTTATACTGTAACATATGGTCATGCGATTGAAAGAACCTCAACACCTGAGTGTGCTTTCTAGATGGGAATCAGCTGTGATGTATATATTTGCAAAACTTCAATAAGCTGTTTCTCATTAGCAATGGAATAAAATACAGGGAATATATTTTTGTTTCAATTCACAATATGACCAGCTGTTCACTTTGACTTTAGCCTATATAAGTTATGTTTAGAACATGATGTTATCTGTTCTGACATACAGTGTGAAAGCATTTGTAAATTTGGCTGTAAAATTACATTGTTTTGGTATTGGTTGAGCTTGTGTGTAAAAGAAGTTCAAGCATTTTAAATTTGTGTTAACTGTATGCATTTTGTGTCAAAGCAACAAGAAATGTGTTAATTGTATAGCCTACAAAGACTGATGTTGTGCTAACCGTGTTAAGAGTTTAGGAAACTTGTTAAATGTATTGAAAAAACTGTCATAACGATTGTAAAAAACTGTAATACAGGTAATGAGTGGAGAACAGGAGGGCTTCTTAAAGAAAAACTAACAGGTCTGTGAGAGCCGCAATACTTACTGGTTGGTAGGTGATCAAATACTTATGTCATGCAATAAAATGCTAATTAATTATTTAAAAATCATACAATGTGATTGGTCGAGGCAAATTAATGGTGAAATGATTGTCTTTCCACTTCCGTATTATGGCCCCAACAGTGCTCACTGGAAAATTCAGAAGCTTAGAAATGCGCCTATAACCAATGCCATCATTATGTTTTGCAACAATTAGGTTGCGAATGTCTTGAGACAGCTCTTTGCTTTTACCCATCATGAGATGTGTCTTGTGTGACACTTTGGCAATGAGACCTTTTTGTAGGCCATCAGTTGGGACTGAACCAGCTGATATTATTTTGCACTGACAGGGGGCTGGATTGCTTTTTAATTACTGA